>JAZKJV010005127.1:0-460943 GCA_037367405.1 Ottelia alismoides | reverse complement strand
TGATGCGATCCGTCTCATATGAAGCATCCATTGCTCTTGGGTTGCTCCGTTTCTCTTCTTGGAGTACTCTCGTTTCTCCGTTGGTGGCTCAAGAGCAACGCCTTTGCCCTTGTCATTCAACCGTGCCTTCAGCTTGCTGATGAACTCCTTTTTTTAGCATTGTGGCATGGTTGGATACCACAGTCGACCAACGCATCCACCACCACCGTCGCCGAATTTAGGCCTTCATGCCATGCCTCTGCAGTTCAGCTTGCGCCCAGCTTTGCAACCCAAACATGAAGTTGTACAGCTTGTCCTCCTCTGACATGCCCTTGATGTCAAATAACAAAGATGTAAACTGCTTCATGTACTCACGAACAGTGTCTATTTGCTTTATATGTCGAAGAGCTTCCCGTGCGACCTGCATAGTATTCTTCGGTAGGAAATGCGCCTTCAATTCCATGACTAGATTATCCAAGTTGGATATGCTTGGTCTCATCTCATCTACTGCTCGGTTCCTCCACCATAATTTGGAATCGCTCGATACGTACATTGATGCTAAGACAACCTTCTTGACTTCCCTCGTATTGGTCGCCTTGAAGTAAACTTCCATATCCCAAAGGAAGTTATCCAAATCCTTTGAACTCCGTGTACCTGTGAAGGGTTTGGGTTCGGGTACCTTGCGTCGCTGCACCTTTGTGGAGCTCCCGCTATTTGCCATAGCTTTCTTGATGAGGGAGATCTCGCTGCATAGATCCTCCATCATAGAGTTGAATGCCTCCAGCTTGTCCTCCAAGGATTTGATCTGCTCTGTAGAGCATTAGGATCGTCTCCAACATCTGTTCCTTTAGAAAAATGATCCTCCAAGATGGCGATGTGGTGGACATGAGTCCCAATAGTCGACTCTACCTCTGCCACTACTTTCTTCAATGCTACAACGCGCTTGGTGACACCTATCATCTTCGCTCTATCGATTGAAGATGAACTTGCACCAACAAGTATCCTTTGCTCCCGCGATCGACTGCACCAACAACCGCTCCTAACTTTGCCCGCTTTCTTAGCACCGACCAAGCTCTGATACCAATGTCACAGAGTCAAAATCCTACTATCAATTTCGACCTGTGCGGCATAAGCTACCCCGTAGATAACAAGCTTTTCTGAGTAGAACAGTCACAGACACACTCTAACTCTTCTCGTACTCTTATTTGCTCATGTACCGACGCTCCAACACAAGCACAAATACAAACTCTCGGATCGCTCAAGAACACTCTCAAGAAGATGCTCAAGAACGCTTAAGAACTCACACAAGCAAATCACACAAGTACGGTCACAAAGTTCTTCTCTTTTAGAAGGGGAGACTCTCTCTCGATTGTGGTGTGACACTCTACACTTGTGTGTTTACAAATGAGATACTACCCCTATTTATATACAATACTTAAGGCAACCCAAGGGACACTCATTATTATATTTACAAAATGACAATAAAGACACAAGAGACCATTCGAGTTCTTCGTCAACCCTTCGCATTCCGCAGTAACTCTTCGTATTCTCGTGTTTTTGACTCCCTTGTTTCCTTTCATCTTCTCGCACGGTTGATGCCACATCAACAACCCAATCATTAGTACACTCACGCTCCAACGTCTTTCTTATGCAGCTTTACCATAATTCACCGAGTGCCATCGAACACTTGGTCTTGTGAAAAGAGAACCCGCGACCACCGGACCCTCGTATGGTATACCCTTCCTTAGCGTTATGCATGCTAAGGGGAAGTTCTTCAGAACTTCGCTATCATGGCCTCCAGACCACTCTCATACATGTACTACCGAGCATGCTCGACAATGCTTGTATTCAACACCTGCAACTTTCCATGCCTCCTTGGATCGCCACTCATCAATATCAATAGCGTGCACCTTTGTGCGTACACCTATGTGATCGTATCGTATTGCTTCTTGTTAGAGATTGCAGAAGACTTCTTTCTTTATATTATATTGTAACCCCACGAGGGCTTTATGTTAAGAGGATATTCTATGTGGCTATTTGTTAAGAGAATATTTTATAGAGAATATTCCATATTCTATAAAGAATATTCTATAGAATATTCTCCTTTGAGCCCTCTAGGGTTTAGTCCTATATAAGGACCCCTAAACCTCTTGAATAAACAACGAATCATCTTTTCTTATCATTCTTTCACATGGTATCAGAGCAGCGGTCCTAGGCCGGTGTTCTGACCTAATCACCCCTCCGCCATCGCCAGCCCTCCAAGTTCATCTGTAGTCGCATGCCGTTTTGAGTCTTCGCACCTCCTACCTTAGGCTCGTGCTGCCTTAGGCCCATGCCACCTCGATTGAGCGTCGCCAGGCTGCTCTAAGGCAGTCAGGTACCACCGCCAAGCCTGCCTCGCGCCTCCTCACACTGTCAGTCACCTCCGCCAGCCCTCCCAGGGCCTCCTTGCACCGCCATGCCCCCTCTTGTGCCATCAAAAGATCATTGCCTCATCCTTCTTATTCCTTGATGAGGGTTTAGATATTTGATGATATATTGAGGCAAGATATACTCTGTAGGTCACTTTTTCCTGACCTAAGCTACCACGATGACGTCTACTGAGATCAAGCCCACGTACCCTACTTCTTCTTTACTGGAACATGACACTTCTATCAAGTTGAAGGGCTCCGAAAATTATGTTCTATGGTCTCGGTTTTTCAAAGTGTTTGTTGGTGGCCAGCGCAAGAGCTACGTTCTTACAAAAGTCCCATCTGCGGAAACTGATAAGGGCTATGAAACTTGGTTTGTTGATAATTGTCAGGTTATCACTTGGATGATGAACAGTGTCGATCCAAACATTGTTGTGAATCTTCTTTACAAAAACACCGCTAAGGCAATGTGGGAAAACCTTGAGCGTACGTATTCTCAGAAGACAACTAAGTCTCGTCTGTCAGACATATACACAAGGATTTGGTCTGCTACTCAGGGAGAATCAAGTCTTATTCAATACTACATGCTTCTTACAAGCCTTTTTGAGGAACTTCTTATTTTTCAGCCTGCATGTTGTGATAAACAAGTAGGAGGATGTGATGAATGGTAGGTTTACATATTTCTCTCAGGGCTAAATCCAAAATATAATCCTGTGAAAGATCAGTTTCTGATAGCTGATACTCTACCTACTCTTGAGACCATCTTCGAACGCTTACAGGAGCTAGAGGCTCCAATTCAGCACTCTACCACCCACACCTCTACATAGACGCTGACCCACTATACCTCCTCAGGATATAGAGAGCGTCATAACTATCAAGGAGGACAGGGACGTGACTCAAGGTGTGGATGTGGTCGTGAATCTGGACGCAACCATGACTCTGGACGCGGACACGATCGTGGATGTGGTCGTGATTCTTCTGCTCGGTATCCATCATGTGTACATTGTGGACGCTAGAATCACCCTTCTGATCGCTGCTGGGAAACATTTAGGATGCAACCTAATGCTAACAATTCCTATGATGAAGTATCGTATGATGCAACTGCAGAAACATCTACTCAGCAAACCAGCGAGGCACAAACCCATTCACTGCTTCTGAATATGCTCACCTACGACAACTGCTGCAAGAATATAGTCCTTCTGATAGTAATGCTTCTGCCCCCTACTGCTAGCCTGGCTAGTGATAACCGGCCTCTAAATGACTAAGGTAAACGTATAGAAATGGTCGTTGCGACCTCAGTCACTCAGACTAGTATATCAAGAAAAATCAGACCACTCGAGCAAATAAATCAATCAAGCACAAAAGAAAGCGGCCTAGCTATGAGATTAACCTGGTATAGCACCCAGGGTCGAACACAAGGAGCACGGGTTGGCCAGAGGCCTACAAAGTAGTAAAAATAAAATAAAATAAAATAAAAGAATTTTTAGTGGTTTTCAATAATTTTTATATTTTTTTGGATTTTTAATATAATGAGAAAATAAAAGAAAGCAAATGAAAGCACACTTGAGCAATTTATTTAAAGCACCAAAAATCAAGCAAAAATTCAAGAAAATTGTTTTTATGTTTTTTAGGTTTTTAAGTGTTTTTGGTGAATTTTTGGGATTTTTACAAGGTGTATTTTATTTTCTAAAAATCAAACAGTGCTAAAAAGACAAGGTCCTGTCCAGCCAGGCCCAAAACCCAAAGATAAAATATCTAAGGATCTCAGAGGGGCCTGGAGGTAATTTTCCTGTATACTAGATGAAATAAGGAAAATTAGGGCACCAAAATTATTGTTTTTGGGTTTTTAATTTATTTACTATAATTTTTATGAGTTTTTAGGTGTTTTTAGATTTTTAGGGTTTATACTCAATGAAAAATAGCCAAAATTGGCTAGAAAATCAAGAAACACACAAGAAACAGAACCTAAATTTTTTAGAATTTTTGGGGGTGTTTTTATATTTTTTTGGGATTTTTAAACCTAGACAGTAGCTAAAATAGATGTTTTTGAATTTTTTTAAAAATAACAAACAAAATAAAAAATGTCCTCAAAAATTCTCAAAAATCCTACAACATGGCAGGAGCCATGTGTCAAATTTTCATCGAATTTGGAGGTGGTTTGATATTTTATTCAAAAATCAAAAGGGGGCATTGTGCACAGGGACTTAAGTGCAAATACCCGAAGATCTGGGGGTCCAGGTGCAAATAACCCAGCAAGTCACGCGCTTGGCGCGTGCCTGGGGCACTCAGGGACCTTCTGGTAATAAAAACCAAGTCCTAGGACCTTTTGGTAACTCGTACCAAAAAGTCTAGGGACGGTTATGCAATTAACCCACTAAAATCCGCACATGCTCAAATAAAACGTTCACAGGGGTATCGATGCAATTACCAAAAAGTATTCATTCATTCATAAACCAACCAGAACTACAGGACTAATACTGCAAATAACCCAAAAGTACACGTGACGAAGCACGTGGCTCACACAAACAGGGGTATAAATGCGAATATCAACAAGCACGAGGTCCAATGTGCAATTTACCCTACGTAAATAAAATGCATAAAATATTTACAGGATTGGAATTAAAAACACAAACGACGAAGGGGCCTAAGATAAATTACCCCTTTATTACGCCGACGGCTGGATGAGCGCCACGTAGATGATCGGACGGTCCTAGTGAGTGGCGCCTCTCTTTCCTTCGCACGTGGGCCGATCGACGGTGCAGGGCGAGGCACGTGGCGGATCTAACGGCTGGCAGTGCTGGTGCCTCTCTCCTCTGCGCTAACGGTCCGGATCAGCCCCTCGATGGGATCAACGGTGCCTGCTCCTCCGTGGATGGACGATCAAGATGAAAACTGGGGAGCTGCGGGTGATCGGACAGTGATGGAGGTCCCTCGAAGAACAGGTGGCCGGCGAGTTTCGCCGGCCTCGTATGCGTGCTAGGGTCCTCCTCAGCTGCCTCCAAGGATCGGAGAAGATCGGCGATGACGTCCCGCAGCTGGTGGTGGTCTCCGATGGCTCAGCCGAGCCCTGGAAGGGCTCCGGCGAGCGCGGCGGCGATGAGCTCCTGGCCTGGATGTGAGGGGGCCTCAGATGGCCTCCTCTTGACCTGCAAAACAGCTCAAGAGCTTCGCGGGTCGAGGGCAAAGTGCCTCGACCCGAAGAAGCGGCGTGAGGGTGAACTGTGGGTCGGGACGAGCGAGCTCCGGCGAGCGGAGGACGGTGGAGCTCGAACCCCAGCTCCTGTGCGAGCTGGGTTGAGTGAAGGGGCGGAGAAGGTGCGTCGAGGGATGGCAGAGGTGACTGAGTGTTCCAATGATCGAGAAGATGTACGATATAGCCGGAATCAAAGGAATATGTCGGAGCTACGAATTGGGGGTAACCAAAAATTAAACGAAATGAGAAGACTAGAAGGTTACCTGGGTGGCGTGGAAGACTGTGCTGGAGCTAAGGTGGCTCCTGGTCGTCGCCTCGAAGGTTGTCACTGCCTGAGGCTCGAGCTCCTGCACGGGGCGGAGCACGGCGGCGCAACGTCGCCGGATCAATGGTCCGGGCACCCCCTCCTCACTGCGACAAAGGCAACCGCGAGCTGTCACCTCAGGGATTGCAATGGAGGTCACGGGAATGAGAGTGGCGAGCCAAAGATAGAGAATGAATGCGGCGGAGCTCGGTTTTTATGTGGGTGCAGGTCCGGGAAGAAGAGCTCGGGTCCGGCTCGATTGAGCACGGATCCCTAGGATCAGTGTCGGGCGAGATTCCCGGATACCTGGGGAGTAATTAGGACCTTGGATTAGGCGAAATGGTGATCGGGTCTGGTGGGAATAAGTGGGAGAAGTTGGGTCCGCGAACCAGACCCGGCTCTGGTGGTCCTAGGGGGGAGTTGACCGGGGGTCAACAATCCCCCGTGGACCAATCAGAGCCCGCCAAGCCATAAGTTTTTATTTGATTTTTTTGGGCCATTAAATGACCGAATTTTCAAAAACTTAAAACATGAAATATTTTTAATTTATTTTTTTCTATTTTTGTGTTTTTTAATTAATTTTTGGAAATAAAAATAAGGTATTTACATAGTATATCTATACATAGGTATATATACAATATAGGGTTTTTAATTTTGATTTTTAATTAGTTATTTTTATACATTTTTATTTCTATTTTATATTTTATTTATAGGATAAAATGAGGAATAAAAAGATATTTTTATTTTATTTTTATTTTTTATATACATAAGGGAAATAAATAGTTATGTACAACTATGTACATGGCATATGTACAATATATTTTTGAAATTTTAATTTTGTTATTTTTATTTGATTTTTGTTTTAATTCTTTTTATTTATTTTATTTACAATATATACATAGAATATTTACAAAAAGTTTTGAAAATAATTTTATTTATTTATAAGGTTAAATAAATATAGGAATATGGTCTATGTACAAGGTGAAGGGTTATTTTTGGAATTTTTGATTTTCAACTTTTTATTTTGTTTTCAATAGTTTCTAAATATATACACAATAGATACAAGCATATTTTTGGGTGAGGAAAATATAATTTTATTTATTTACATAAATATTTACACATGAGCCCCTATCTCCCTCTACTTTGGCTTTTATGCGGTCAGGCCCATGCTGAGCCCTCCCTTGGGTTAGGTTGCTCAATATTTATTCTAAATATTTCCCTCTTTTTCTTTTTCTTCTTTATTCTTTTATTTTTGCACAAAACATGCTAATTATAAGTATTTACACAATGCATGCTTTTGCTAATTATTCCTATTTACACGTATCTACATGCATTTGCATAGGTTTTTGTAGCTAAAATATAAGAATAAAGAGTGATGAATGGGTATTCATCACCCCCCCTATACTATACTTTGCTAGTCCCTTAGCAAACACTTATTTGAAAAAGAAGTGAAAAAGAAAGAAAGAAAAAGAAAAAGAGAATGTACGTGGATCAAGGTTGATTATTAAACTTGCCTTCATTAAATTGGGGTATGGAGCTTAATCAGATCTTTGGATTATTAATGTGTCGGAACCTTATTTAGACTTAAGCTTAAAACCTAACAGCCTCTAAGTTCCACTATTCTATAACCAAGACCCCTCAATGCTCCAGATCAGAACAAGTCATCAATCACAAACCCTGAAGACCATGAATCTTTTCTTGTCCCGTGAAAGTGAGGTCTAAGCTCTCCACCTCAGAAATGGCAACTTGACAACCCTCCCCAACAAGGTAACTCTATGACCTCAATCTGGCCACTCTTTCCTCGAGGAGCGGGGTATTCTCTTCTAAGTTCAAGTACAACCGGCTCAAGAAGAGGGGGAAGAAGAGAATGGGTCAAGGCCAGTGTAGCCAAGTACCCTTGGGAGCTTGACCAGTGTAGCCAAGTCTCCCTGCTGCAAGCTACAACAGGTGGATCATGAAACCAAGCTTTGCTTATTGCACTTATATACATACTCCGGTGGGATTATCATTTTCTCTCAGACCCACCACTTTTTTGGAGTTCTTTTCTTTTTGCATTTTTTTTTTCGAGTGCATCTATACAACATGTACATGTGCAGCATATATACAAGGAGTTTTCCTCTTGAGCCAGTAGACTATCCCTCTTTTGAAGCTTTATTGCAACCCACAACTCCCGTCGTTAGACCTCATGGCGACCAGATCAAGTTGAGACGCACTTCCTTCACTATAAGAAGAAGAGAGGTTCCGCCTAGAAGTACTACCCTCATATGCTACCCCAAGTCAAGGAAGACTGCCTCCTCACCACCTCATCCGTAGAGAGCTCGGTGCATAGTGCGGTTGTCCAAGTAAAGCCATAATCTATATGAGTCATGTGTTGTTGTTAAGTGCTCTACTTAGGCTCATTGAGATGACATGTGATCATAGCCTAGTGGACTCAAAGAATTAAGTCACCATGGACCTGAAAAGCCTTAAACCTAAGCCCTATAAGGTTCCTCTTAGAATTAGGTGGATTAAGATCTTAATCAAGCTCCATTTCTCAATTTGATTCCAGGCTAGTTTAAATGTCAACTATCATCCAAGAAAAACTATATACATATGTACAAAAAGATGCATATTTACACACTATTTACAATCATGCAAAATTTTTGAAAAATGTTTTGAAATCATGAATGATGATGCATGAAGTGCAGGTTTTGCAAAAAGATATTTACACACATTTACACAAGATTTTTGCAAACTTTTGATTTTCAAAACATTTTGGAAAAACTTTGTACTATATACATAATTTTGATACAAAAATATTTACACAAGCTTTACACACAAAAGATTTTTGAAATCATTTTTACAAAAATAATTTGTACACTAGCTATGTATGTGCAAATAAAAGAAGATTATGTACATGAAAATTTTTAAATTTTGTGGTTTTTAGCCATTTTTATTTATTAACACACTCACACAAACTACGAGTTATGGCTAAAGTATATATGAAATATATACACACCCCCCTATACTTAGCTCGAACGATGTCCTCGGAGTCAAGAGCGATGAAGAAGACATAACTCGTGCTATGTATAGGGAAGTGAAAAGAAAGGCTATACAAAAGGAAATGAAAAAGTCAAGATGGACTCGGGTCTTCCCCCTATACTTAGGATCAAGTAATCCTAAGTATAGCAGGCTGTACACGAAGGGAAAACCGAGTGGAGAATGTACAGGGTCTACCCCCCCTATACTTAGGGTAAGATATCCCTAAGTATAGGCAGCAAAACAGGGGTAGACAGAAACAAAAGAAATACCCGAAAGGTCTCACATCCCCCCTATACTTAGGGTAAAGTGCACCCTAAGTATAGCATAATCACAAGATGAAGAAAGGGATGTGGGACTAAGGAATGTGGTGATATGGACATCTGGATCTATATACAGCGGAGGATCAGTAAAGCTCAGGCGTGAGATGCATTAGATGTGAGTCAAAGACCACATCTCACGCAAAATGAATAGGGGCAATATCAACGACCCGCGGCTCATGATCTAGAAATGGCTTGAGCCGCTGGCCGTTCACTCGGAAGGTACTCTCAGAAGACAACTCAGATATGTCGATGCTACCGTTGTCGTGTACCTTCCGAACCAGATAAGGTCCTTTCCATTTGCTCTGTAGCTTCCCTGGAAATAATCTAAGCCTCGCATCAAACAGCCATACTCTCTGTCCAATCTCAAAATGCTTGTGGCTGATATGAGAATCATGCCACTCCTTGACTCTCTCCTTATAATGTAGGCTGCTTGAGAAAGCTGAATCTCTAAGCTCCTCCAGGGCAGCTAGCTCTGCCCTCCTCTGGTCTCCTATACCATCTGGATCCATAAGTATGTCTGTAACTGCCCAAAGTGACTTGTGCCTCAGCTCAACAGGTAAATGGCATGGCTTGCCATATACGAGGCGAAAGGGAGATGTACCCAAAGGTGTCTTGAAAGACGTCCTATATGCCCACAAGACCGAGTCCAAAAGCTGTGACCAATCCTTTCGGTCAGGGCGGACGACTTTCTGCAGAATAGTCTTGATCTCCCTATTCGACACTTCGGCTAGACCATTCGTCTGTGGATGGTACGGTGTAGCAACACGATGATCTATGCCGAACTCGCTAGCAAGTGCCTTCACCTGGTCGTTGATGAAGTGAGATCCCCCATCAGAAATAAGAACTCGTGGAACCCCGAACCGCGTGATGATATGCTTCCTCAAAAATCTGCAAACTGTCCTCGCATCAGCGGCTCGGGCGGGGATCGCCTCTACCCAACGACTCACATAATCTACGGCCAACAGAATGTACTCAAATCCCTGACTCTTAGGGAATGGACCCATGAAATCGATGCCCCATGCGTCAAAAACCTCACAGAAGTGAATGGGCTGCATCGGCATCATATCACGCTGTCCACAAGTGCCCATCCTCTGACAGTCAGTACACCTCTTCACGAACTCATCTGAGTCCTTGAAGAGGGTAGGCCACCACAAGCCGGATTGGAGCACTTTCTGTGCCGTTCTCTTCCCAGAATGATGTCCTCCTGCCTCAAGCTTGTGGCAGTAAGTGAGGACGCTATGGTGTTCCTCCTGAGGAATACACCGACGCCAGACGCTATCCCCTCCTTCGTGGTAGAGGATGGGATCCTCCCAATGGTAAGACTTGGCCTTCGCTAGAAAGGTCTCAAGCCTCTGCCTGGGCCAATCTTGTGGGACTTTCCCAGCAATGAGAAAGTTCACAATATTGGCGTACCATGGGAGTGAGGCGATAGCAAGGATCGCCTCATCTGGGAAGGTATCTCTAATAGGATCAATCTGCTCAGAATCCTCAGGCTGCTCTAATCGGGAGAGATGATCCGCCACCACATTCTTGACTCCAGGCTTATCCTTAATCTCAATGTCGAACTCCTGGAGTAGAAGGATCCATCTAGTCAGTCTGGCCTTGGCATCCTTCTTTGCCATGAGGTACCTGATTGCGGTATGATCTGTAAACAAAGTCACTCTAGATCCGATGATATATGATCTGAACTTATCCAGGGCAAACACTACTGCTAGCATCTCCTTCTCTGTGACCGTGTAATTCCGCTGGGCGGAATCCAATGTGCGGCTAGCATAGTGTATAGCAAATGGCACTCCATCCCTCCTCTGTCCCTGCACTGCCCCTACGGCAAAATCGGAGGCGTCCGTCATGATCTCGAATGGGAGAGACCAATCAGGCGGCTGGAGGACAGGAGCCTCAATCACACACTGCTGGAGAGTAGCAAACGACGAAAGGCACTTGTCATCGACAAGGAACTCGGTGTCTTTCGTCAAGAGGTCAGTCAACGGCCGGGCAATCCTGCTGAAATCCTGAATAAATCTCCTATAAAATCCAACGTGCCCCAGAAATGACCGTAACTGCCTCAAATTGGACGGCGGTGCGAGTTTTCTAATGACATCAACCTTGGCCGGATCAACCTCCATGCCCCTGTTGGAGATGATGTGGCCAAGCACCATCCCTTGAGTCACCATGAAGTGACTCTTCTCCCAAGATAGCACCAAGTGATACTCAATACATCGCTGGAGTACTCGATCTAGGCAGTCAAGACAAGAATCAAATCCGTCGCCGTAGATCGAGAAATCGTCCATGAAGACCTCCAAGCACTCCCCTACCATGTCCGAAAAGATCGACAGCATGCACCTCTGAAAAGTCGCAGGGGCGTTGCATAGCCCAAATGGCATGCGTCGAAAAGCGTATGTGCCGAAGGGACAGGTAAAGGTGGTCTTCTCCTGGTCCTCAGGAGCGATGGCCACTTGGTTGTAGCCCGAGTACCCATCCAGGAAGCAATAATGGCTCTTCCCTGCCAGTCTCTCAATGATCTGGTCAATAAAGGGCAGGGGGAAATGGTCCTTCTTGGTGGCTTGGTTGAGTCTCCTGTAGTCAACACAAACCCTCCAAGAGGTGGGTACTCGTGTAGCAATCTCCTCTCCCGACTCACTGATCACAGTCGTGATGCCCGTCTTCTTGGGCACCACATGCAAGGGGCTGACCCACTTGGAGTCGGAAATGGGATAAATAAAACCTGCACCCCACCACTTTGATATTTCCTTCATCACAACCTCTCTCAGGTTGGGGTTCAGACGCCGCTGGAACTCACGCGACGGCTTCGCCCCCTCCTCGAGATAGATATGGTGGGAGCACACTGATGGACTAATGCCATGGAGATCTGCTACGCTCCATCCGATCGCCTTGCGGTTCTTTTCAAGAACCCCCATCAAACGGGATTCCTGCTCTCCAGTCAACTCGGCGGAGATGATGACTGGGTACATCTCAGGCTCGCCCGCAAGGAATCGATACTTCAGCGAAGTAGGGAGCGGCTTCAGCTCTGGAATGCTGGGCGCCGGCAAATTTGGCTGTGGAAGAAACTGAGTGAAAGCTGCAAGGTCGGCCAAATCTGCCTGGGAAAGTGAAAGCATACTCTCGCAAACTGGATCGGGAGAAGGTGGCTCAACTGTACTGTCTCTGCTCGGCTCTGCATCTACCTCCTCCTCATCAATAGGCTCAGATGGACTCAGGTCTGGCATCTGATCATAGCAATCAGCCCAATCAGACTCTGAATCCGAGGGATCTGCATCAGAAACGGTGGCATCAGTACCACCGGAAAACAAGGTGGCCTCAGCACCACCATCGCTAATCATCGTGCTGCGATCAAGGACCGGCTCTGCTGCCTCAATGGTATCCTGAACCAGGTCTGTGCTCTCCAGACTCTCCTCTGCTGTCATCTCTGCATCAGCTGTGTCTGAAAGTGAGAGGGTGGTCTGTGTCTCAAGGTCTGCCCAAGCTGCCTCATCATCTGTGATCACAAAATCACAGTCCTGGTGGATGTCTGGCTCTGCGTCTGTCAGCTGCTCTGAGTCTGTACTCGCATCTGAGCGGGATCTGAATCTGGCTCTATAGTCCTCGACCGTCTCTATTTGTATACTCTCGCCCTGGACGCGAAAGCACACCTTCCCGCTATCATGATCAGTCACCGCCTTGGTTGTGGCCAAGAACGGACGACCAAGGATGATGGGGGTATCGGCCACTGACTCAGGGATCTCCATGTCCAACACTACGAAGTCCACGGGGAATTGCAGGCCCTGAATCGTGACGATAACGTCTCGTAATAACCCCTTCGGCCTCTTGACAGATCGATCAACGAACTGAAGGACTGTCCTGCTCTGTCGAAGAGTGCCCAACTCGAAGCGGTCGAGAAGGGCTGCCGGAAGAAGGTTAATCGACGATCCGCTATCTAGAAGAGTACGGTCGAACCACTGCTCACTGATCTGGCATCTGACATACGGGGCCCCTGAATCTGGCCTCTTGGCTGGCAGTCGGTTCTGGATCGCAAAGCACGTGGCTTTGGTCAGCACATGTATCTCTGAAGTGTGGTTCCTCCTCCTCCTCCTAACTGTAGCCCTCTCTCTCAAAGATCGCTGGAGAAGGGGGATGTGCTGCAAAGCCTCCTGGAGGGTCAGCTGGATATGGAATCGATCAATCATGCTCTGGCTGAACTCCTCAAGCTCTCTCTTTTTTGGATCATTTTTCTTCCCCTTTCCCATCTGAAGGGCTCTAGGGAAGGGGATCACTGGGTCCTTCTCAGATGAAGGACTAGGAAAAGGTCTAGACGGTTCAAGGACCGGATCCACACATACATCATGCACCACAGTGGGACCAGAAGAAAGTGAACCTTTTCCTTTATTAATAGCAGAGTTCCGAGATACATGAACACGAGGAAAAAGAACATCTCTGTCTCTACAAACACCGGTGGCCTCAGTACCACCACGGGTTGGCTGCTCTGCTGCTGCTGAAGGTAGACGTCGTGCGGCATCAGTACCGCTGGCTGGCTCGGATGAATGGGTGGCATCAGTACCACCTCCTAGATCTGGTGAAGCGGCGGCCTCAGTACCGCCGGTGGGATCATCCTCCTTGGTGGCCTCAGTACCACCGTCATCGTCTGGAGCGGCCTCAGTACCGCTCTCCTCCTCCTCCTGTGGCGCCTCGGGATGGTGCTCAGATGAGGCGCCGCCGCCTGCTGGGGTCCTACCGCTCCTAAGTGTGACAAAATCAGCATCAAATAGATCCGAAGAAGTATCATCAAATGGATCACTAGGAGTGGCTAACTCAGTACGTACTACCTGCTCAGATTTCCTCTTGAGGCTGTTCGGATTGGGCTCTATCTGGGCTGGTATGGCGGCCTTCCCTCTCACCAGGTCCCGCATCTCCTGGCGGAACTCGTCCATCTCCCGTCGGAATGTAGCCTGCTGGTCCGTGAGGAGGCGGGCGATATCATCCAAGGCGGGGCTCTCGTGGGAGCCCGACGGGTGGCCTCGCTGTGGGTGAGGCTGCTGGAACTGCTGTGGTGGGTAAGAGGGGTAGGATGGAGGGTGCTGCTGGTATCCCTGGTGAGCCTGCTGCTCACGTCTCCAAGACTGTCCCTGCTGCTGATAGGGACGAGGACCATAGGATGGCTGCTGCTGATACGCTGGGGGCTGCTGCTGCGGCTGGTGCTGGTCTCTCTGCTGGGAGTACTGCCCTCCCTGTCCTGACGGCTGCTGCTGGGGCTGGGCACCACCACTCCCCCACCTGAATCCGGGATGGTCTCGTCGGATCCCAGGCTGGGGGCGGTCGTACCAAATCCCGTTGACATCCATCAACGACTCGGCATCAAAAGGGGTTGGCGGGAGTACTGCCAGAGGCTGGTCCGGCTGGTATACCACCATCTGCATCTCTGGAGATGGTGGGGACTGGTAGGTGGGTTGCGGCTGCTGGTACAGCTCCGCCTGTACAAGGTGAACCTGTCTAGGCTGCACTGGAGTGCTGGAGCGCTGGGACGAGCTGTTGCTGCTGCCGGTGTCGCCTCGCGACTGAAGACGGGGCTGAGAAGCCGTCTGTGCCTCCTGGAGACACATGAGATGTGTCTTCATGTCGCTCAAGACCTGTGCCATCTGCTCCATCTGCGTGATACTCTGGCACTGCTTCTTCTCGATCAGCTCCATGCGGTCCAACTTCTCGCTGATGATACCCATGTCCGCAGTTGATGACTCTGCTGCTGCTGCTGCTGCGGACGAACTGGAAGGACCTGCATCTACCCATGCTATCCTCTGGTACTGCACGGGTCCTGGCTGATGTGGCTGGGTCTTCTGAGTGTAGAGCCGGGTCTGGGACATCACCATGTAGTTCTCTGCCATCTCCTCAAAAATAGCCCAGACCTGGTCGTGGTCCTTGGCGAAGTAGGACCCGCCACAAGAAGCATTCACCAGGCCCTGTAGCTCTGGTGACAACCCACTGAAGAAGCTCTAAACTAGGTTCGGCTTCGTGATGTCGTGGTGCGGGCATCTGTCCAGGAGCTCTCTGAACCTCTCCCAAGCCTCGTGAAACTGCTCGTTGGGGAACATGGAGAAGTTACTAATCAGGGCCCTCGCTGCATTCGTCCGCCCGAGTGGATAGTACTTGTTCAAGTACTCGGTGCGGAGCTGCTCCCAGGTATAGACAAACCTCCCCAAGTGCTTCAGCCAGGTGGCTGCTCTATCTGCCAGTGAAAAGGGGAAGGCGATCATCCTGATCGTGTCCTGGTCCACATGTCTGTCGTGGACAGTGCTGCATATCATCAAAAACTCCTGGAGGTGGAGGTGGGGCTCCTATGTAGCTAGTCCATGGAACCGAGGAAGCATCTGCAAGGTGTTCGGGGGGAACTTGAAGTCCCCCACGATAGCCGGAACCACAACCCAATGGTGCATCAGTGTAGATCCGGGGTTGTGCAACTCCCGCATCGGTCTAGGTGGTCCTGCTCCTCCTGCGGCTGCTGTCGCTGCGGCGGCGGCCGCGGCTGCTGCTGCTGCGGCTCGTGCCTGTGCATCTGCATCCGGGATCTCCTCGGGCTCACTCTGCGCATCTCGCTCTGCTCTGAGCCTCTCCAACTCTCTCCTCATCTCTATCATGAATGCTCCCTGATCGTGGAGCTGCTGCTGAACTGTATCGAGTGATGCGATCAGGGTGGAGTTGATCGCTCCCTGGTCTAGTACAATGTGCTCTGGTCGACGGGAGTGATCATCAGAACTGCCTGCTCCGGCCATCTCAACGTCTGCAAAATCAAATGAGCCCAACTCAGGTGCCGTCAAATGTATCAGTCTCTCCTCGGGCTCGTGTCTCTCAGGACGGTCAGAAAGGGGATCGAGGGGGAACAGGGTGGAGTCGTACTCGGGCTCGGAGAGCGGGTCTGAGCTCTCGCGAGCCAACCTAGATGATGAGGTAGACGTGCCCGAAAGCGGTGCAGCCAGAGGCTGCCTAAGAGATCGTCTACCCATCATCTTGATCTGGCGAGTAGGGCGGATGAGATCTGGAAAAATTATGATCTAAAAACAAACCCCCGGTTCACCAACGCAACGCGAGCTGAAGACCGTAAAAGTTCGGTCAAATTATCTTGTCGATTTTATTTTGGTGAACACTCAAGATATCAGAGCGCTTATGTGACCTGTTGGGATATCCGCTGCTAACCCCAACCGACTGGCCCGCACGGAAGAGTCGGTAATCAGTCGGGTTTAGCAACGGGGGGCTCTACCTAGGGTGCGGGTCACTCTCTCGCGCATACAAACCAAGCAATGAGGGGGTTGCTCTCCCCAAGACAAAATTTTTAGGGTGAGCGAGTTTTAAGGTCAATAATCTTAGCAGTCCCAATTTTATGGTTACACTTTTTAGGTATTTTTCAAAGCAAACAAAACGCCTAACGAATTTTTCAATTCTCCTGATTATTAAGTCCAAAACAGGGGGGAGAAGTCGAAAAAGCCGATGCACGAGAAATCAATGATGCATGCAAAGTCAGAAATGCGTACCTTGCTCCAGCTCTCTACATGCAAAATGATCCGCGCATAAAATAAAAACAGAATTTAAACTAAGCTAAATGATGCAGCGGGAAGCCGAGTCCTAGACGAGCAACTTCTAGCGAAGAACCGTCTAACCGGTCACCGACCTCCAAGCCAAAGGGTCCGGTCTTGGCCCGTCCCTCCCCTGCCCGACAAATCGGGGGTAGGAGTAAGCGCTTTACAGGACGGGCTACGGCACGTAGGCTACGGAGGCTAGCGAGTCGGTTATTTTTATTATTTATTTTAAGTAGGTCCAATTACGATCTATAGGAACAGATATGTAATTAAGGTGTGTGGATCCTACTTAATTACGTCACAATCACCAGAGAGTCCTAAATCTAGGGGCTCGACAAAAACCGTGAAGAAAACCGGAAAAATGACAGTAAGAAAGAAAAAGAAAAGCCGCGAAAAACCGCAAAAAACCGCGAGGTCCTAATGGGTCCCCCGAGCACACCGGTGCTCGGCAAAACAGACCCGCTACGGTCACAAGTCCAAAAGTGTCCAAGAGTTCAAGTCCCTGTATTATTACAATAATAATGAATAAATGAAAATTCTATCCTAATACCTCACCCACTCAACTCTCTCTCTCTCGCTCTCTCCTGCGGCTTCGTAGAGAAAGAAGCCGCCTCCAAGTTCCTCGGCTGCACCGGCTCCTCGAAAGTCGCCTCCGCGGTCATCGGGCCCTCGCAAGATAGAGAAAAGAGTGGTCAGACCAGCAAAAATAATCAAATGAAAAGAAAAAGAAATAAAGATACAAGTCAGGGTATATATGCAAAAATGAAAAATAAAATAAACACACAATATAAAACAAAAATAAAAATAAAAGAAAATCAAAATAAAACAAAATAAAACAAAAAGAAACTAGATACAAAAGCCGCGAAAAGCCGCGAAAAGCGCGGACTCCGAAGAGCCGCGAAAAAAAAACGCGAAACGAAAAACGAAAAATAAAGACAAAAATACTACTAAGCCGTGCTCTCCGGCAACGGCGCCATTCTGATAACCGGCCTCTAAATGACTAAGGTAAAGGTATAGAAATGGTCGTTGCGACCTCAGTCACTCAGACTAGTATATCAAGAAAAATCAGACCACTCGAGCAAATAAATCAATCAAGCACAAAAGAAAGCGGCCTAGCTATGAGATTAACCTGGTATAGCACCCAGGGTCGAACACAAGGAGCACGGGTTGGCCAGAGGCCTACGAAGTAGTAAAAATAAAATAAAATAAAATAAAAGAATTTTTAGTGGTTTTCAATAATTTTTATATTTTTTTGGATTTTTAATATAATGAGAAAATAAAAGAAAGCAAATGAAAGCACACTTGAGCAATTTATTTAAAGCACCAAAAATCAAGCAAAAATTCAAGAAAAATTGTTTTTATGTTTTTTAGGTTTTTAAGTGTTTTTGGTGAATTTTTGGGATTTTTACAAGGTGTATTTTATTTTCTAAAAATCAAACAGTGCTAAAAAGACAAGGTCCTGTCCAGCCAGGCCCAAAACCCAAAGATAAAATATCTAAGGATCTCAGAGGGGCCTGGAGTAATTTTCCTGTATACTAGATGAAATAAGGAAAATTAGGGCACCAAAATTATTGTTTTTGGTGTTTTAATTTATTTACTATAATTTTTATGAGTTTTTAGGTGTTTTTAGATTTTTAGGGTTTATACTCAATGAAAAATAGCCAAAATTGGCTAGAAAATCAAGAAACACACAAGAAACAGAACCTAATTTTTTTAGAATTTTTGGGGGTGTTTTTATATTTTTTTTGGGATTTTTAAACCTAGACAGTAGCTAAAATAGATGTTTTTGAATTTTTTTAAAAATAACAAACAAAATCAAAAATGTCCTCAAAAATTCTCAAAAATCCTACAACATGGCAGGAGCCATGTGTCAAATTTTCATCGAATTTGGAGGTGGTTTGATATTTTATTCAAAAATCAAAAGGGGGCACTGTGCACAGGGACTTAAGTGCAAATACCCGAAGATCTGGGGGTCCAGGTGCAAATAACCCAGCAAGTCACGCGCTTGGCGCGTGCCTGGGGCACTCAGGGACCTTCTGGTAATAAAAACCAAGTCCTAGGACCTTTTGGTAACTCGTACCAAAAAGTCCAGGGACGGTTATGCAATTAACCCACTAAAATCCGCACATGCTCAAATAAAACGTTCACAGGGGTATCGATGCAATTACCAAAAAGTATTCATTCATTCATAAACCAACCAGAACTACAGGACTAATACTGCAAATAACCCAAAAGTACACGTGACGAAGCACGTGGCTCACACAAACAGGGGTATAAATGCGAATATCAACAAGCACGAGGTCCAATGTGCAATTTACCCTACGTAAATAAAATGCATAAAATATTTACAGGATTGGAATTAAAAACACAAACGACGAAGGGGCCTAAGATAAATTACCCCTTTATTACGCCGACGGCTGGATGAGCGCCACGTAGATGATCGGACGGTCCTAGTGAGTGGCGCCTCTCTTTCCTTCGCACGTGGGCCGATCGACGGTGCAGGGCGAGGCACGTGGCGGATCTAACGGCTGGCAGTGCTGGTGCCTCTCTCCTCTGCGCTAACGGTCCGGATCAGCCCCTCGATGGGATCAACGGTGCCTGCTCCTCCGTGGATGGACGATCAAGATGAAAACTGGGGAGCTGCGGGTGATCGGACAGTGATGGAGGTCCCTCGAAGAACAGGTGGCCGGCGAGTTTCGCCGGCCTCGTATGCGTGCTAGGGTCCTCCTCAGCTGCCTCCAAGGATCGGAGAAGATCGGCGATGACGTCCCGCAGCTGGTGGTGGTCTCCGATGGCTCAGCCGAGCCCTGGAAGGGCTCCGGCGAGCGCGGCGGCGATGAGCTCCTGGCCTGGATGTGAGGGGGCCTCAGATGGCCTCCTCTTGACCTGCAAAACAGCTCAAGATCTTCGCGGGTCGAGGGCAAAGTGCCTCGACCCGAAGAAGCGGCGTGAGGGTGAACTGTGGGTCGGGACGAGCGAGCTCCGGCGAGCGGAGGACGGTGGAGCTCGAACCCCAGCTCCTGTGCGAGCTGGGTTGAGTGAAGGGGCAGAGAAGGTGCGTCGAGGGATGGCGGAGGTGACTGAGTGTTCCGATGATCGAGAAGATGTACGATATAGCCGGAATCAAAGGAATATGTCGGAGCTACGAATTGGGGGTAACCAAAAATTAAACGAAATGAGAAGACTAGAAGGTTACCTGGGTGGCGTGGAAGACTGTGCTGGAGCTAAGGTGGCTCCTGGTCGTCGCCTCGAAGGTTGTCACTGCCTGAGGCTCGAGCTCCTGCATGGGGCGGAGCACGGCGGCGCAACGTCGCCGGATCAATGGTCCGGGCACCCCCTCCTCACTGCGACAAAGGCAACCGCGAGCTGTCACCTCAGGGATTGCAATGGAGGTCACGGGAATGAGAGTGGCGAGCCGAAGATAGAGAATGAATGCGGCGGAGCTCGGTTTTTATGTGGGTGCAGGTCCGGGAAGAAGAGCTCGGGTCCGGCTCGATTGAGCACGGATCCCTAGGATCAGTGTCGGGCGAGATTCCCGGATACCTGGGGAGTAATTAGGACCTTGGATTAGGCAAAATGGTGATCGGGTCTGGTGGGAATAAGTGGGAGAAGTTGGGTCCGCGAACCAGACCCGGCTCTGGTGGTCCTGGGGGGGAGTTGACCGGGGGTCAACAATCCCCCGTGGACCAATCAGAGCCCGCCAAGCCATAAGTTTTTATTTGATTTTTTTGGGCCATTAAATGACCGAATTTTCAAAAACTTAAAACATGAAATATTTTTAATTTATTTTTTTCTATTTTTTTGTGATTTTTAATTAATTTTTGGAAATAAAAATAAGGTATTTACATAGTATATCTATACATAGGTATATATACAATATAGGGTTTTTAATTTTGATTTTTAATTAGTTATTTTTATACATTTTTATTTCTATTTTATATTTTATTTATTTATAGGATAAAATGAGGAATAAAAAGATATTTTTATTTTATTTTTATTTTTTATATACATAAGGGAAATAAATAGTTATGTACAACTATGTACATGGCATATGTACAATATATTTTTGAAATTTTAATTTTGTTATTTTTATTTGATTTTTGTTTTAATTCTTTTTATTTATTTTATTTACAATATATACATAGAATATTTATAAAAAGTTTTGAAAATAATTTTATTTATTTATAAGGTTAAATAAATATAGGAATATGGTCTATGTACGAGGTGAAGGGTTATTTTTGGAATTTTTGATTTTCAACTTTTTATTTTGTTTTCAATAGTTTCTAAATATATACACAATAGATACAAGCATATTTTTGGGTGAGGAAAATATAATTTTATTTATTTACATAAATATTTACACATGAGCCCCTATCTCCCTCTACTTTGGCTTTTATGCGGTCAGGCCCATGCTGAGCCCTCCCTTGGGTTAGGTTGCTCAATATTTATTCTAAATATTTCCCTCTTTTTCTTTTTCTTCTTTATTCTTTTATTTTTGCACAAAAACATGCTAATTATAAGTATTTACACAATGCATGCTTTTGCTAATTATTCCTATTTACACATATCTACATGCATTTGCATAGGTTTTTGTAGCTAAAATATAAGAATAAAGAGTGATGAATGGGTATTCATCAGCTAGTACCTCAGATACACTAGAAAACTCTGTTGCTACCTCTAAGCATGCATGGATTATTGATTCTGGAGCCTCTACCCATCTGACGGGAGCAGGATGTTTGCTAACCTCCTCCCAGCCATCTTCCTCTGTGAAGACTGTTCGGGTTGCTAATGGGGCCCCCATGACTGCTGTTGGTACTGTCAACTTTTCTTCCAAGCTGCATGTGACAGATATTCATTGTGCCCCTTCTTTTCCTCTCAGCCTTCTATCAGTACAGAAACTATGTCGTCAGCTTAACTGTCGTGTTATTTTTGATGAGTTTGTTGTTATTTTTAGGACATCCGAACGAGGAAGATTTTGGGTGGGGGTCATGAGAGGAACATCCTCTATTACCTCTGCATCCCTTCTGATTCCAACTTTGTTGGTGCGCTCTCCATCTCTGAAGATCCTTTTCTATGCCACATTCGTCTTGGTCACCCTTCTGCTAAAGCTCTCTCCATGATGTTCCCTGAACTTTCTATGCTGAAACCCTTTGAGTGTGAAGCATGTCAGTTCGGGAAACATCATCGAGCCTCCTTTCCTGCACGGACTGAGCCTCGCCGCCGTACTCCTTTTGCACTTGTTCACTGTGATATCTGGGGACCTTGTCCGGTCTGAAGTCTAAGTGGTCATAAATATTTTTCTGTCTTTGTGGATGACTACCGTCGATCATCTTGGGTTTTCCTGTTAAAGGAACGTTCAGAAATTAACAATATTGTCAAGAATTTCTTTTACTACGTCAAAACATCTTTTCTACTGCTGCTAAAATATTTTGTTCTGATAATGCATTGGAATTTACACAAAATGATTTGACATCCTTCTTTGCTTCCCAGGGTGCTATCCATCAAACCTCTTGGCCATATACCTCCCAACAGAATGGGGGTAGCCGAAAGGAAACTTTGACATCTCCTCGACATTGCCCGCTCTCTTCTTACCCAAGTGAAGGTCCCCAAAACCTATTGGGGAGATGCTATTCTCACTGCTGTCCTTCTATCAATAGAGTTCCCTCTGTCTCCCTAAATGGCTCCACACCCTTTGCCTTATTGTATCCAAATGACTCACCATTTCCTCTACCTCTGCGGATTTTTGGATGCACCGCCTTTGTTCACAACTTTCATACTGTAGACAAATTATCGTCACGTGAAGTTAAATACATTTTTCTGGGTTATTCCCAAACAAAGATAGGGTATAGATGCTATGATCCTTGTGGTAAACGCTATTATATATCAGATGATGTCACATTTTTCAAACAAACTCGCTTCTTCAATCAAGATGTATCTGACATACCATTAGAACTTCCTCCTCCACCAATTTTCTATAAAAGAAAACATGTGTCCCCTCTTGTTCCTGTTCCTCTACCCATTCCTTTGTTGCAGGAAAATATGCCATCTTCAAGTGCCCCCACCAACACTACTCCGGATGATCCTCAGGAGCTTCCCGTTGCCCTGCGCAGAACAAAGAGGCAATGCACTGTTCATCCTATGTCTAATTTCACGTCCACTGATAGCCTATCATGTTCTGATAAAAGATATGCAGATGCTCTTATGACAATCTCTGTCCCAAGAGATTATCACAGTGCATTACAGGACCACGGGTGGCGACAAGCTATGAATGAAGAAATGGATGCTCTCAATTCCAAAGGAACATGGGATCTAGTTCAGTGTCCCGAAGGTGTCAAGCCTGTGGCCTGCAGATGGGTCTTTACTACGAAACATTCTCCAGATGGTTCTATTGACAGACTGAAAGCAAAACTTGTGGCAAAAGGCTTTACACAGATATATGGAGTTGATTACTTTGAGACTTTTTCACCTGTTGCCAGGATGGGGTCTATTCGCACTTTCCTCTCTGTAGACGTGAACAACGGATGGCCTATTTTTCAACTAGATGTCAAGAATGCATTTCTGTATGGTGATCTTGAGGAAGAGGTTTACATGATACAACCCCCAGGTTACGAAGTCGAGGGGGAGTATGTTTGTCGACTTCGCAAAGCAATTTATGGTCTAAAGAAAAGTCCGAGGGCATGGTTTGACATACTTAGTTTAGAGATTAGCACTCTGGGCTTTCAGAGAACTACATCTGACCATTCTATCTTTGTCAGAAAGCGATCAACAGGTACTATCATACTAGCTGTATATCTGGATGACATGGTTGTTACAACTGACGATGATAAAGGAGTGCTAGAAGTGAAGACTTTTCTGCAAAAGGTTTTTGTCACCAAGGATCTGGGGCAACTTCGTTATTTTATGGATAAAGAAGTCTTACGCACCAAGAAGGAGCTTCATATGTCACATAGAAAGTACTGCTTAGATATACTAACTAAGGCAGAAGTACTTGGGTGCAAGCCCTCTGGCATACATGCAGAACCAAAGAAACATTCTACACCAGATGATCCTGCCTTTGAATATACTACAAGATAGAGAAGCCTCGTTGGCAAACTTCTGTACCTTATTGTTACTAGGCCAGACATATCATATGTTGTGAACAGAGCTAGCCAACACATAAAGAAACCATGCTACAACCACTGCAATATGTTCTTAGATCCTTCACTACCTGAAGGAATCCCCTGGACGTGGTCTATTCTATGGGGAAAATGGATGCACTAAGGTTGCTGCTTATGTTGATGCTAATTATGCAAGCTCACCTAAGGATCATCGTTCTACGACGGTCTATGCGATGATGGTAGGATGTAACCTTGTTAGTTGGAGGAGCAAGAAGCAGACGATGGTTTCCCGATCCAGTGCAGAGGCAGAATATAGGGCAATGGCCCGAGCCACATGCGGAATTACCTGGTTACTGCCTCTTTTGCAAGAATTTAATATTGCTATCACTACTCATGTTCCTCTATATTGTGATAACAAATTGCCACATATTGCTACAAATCCTGTGTTCCATGAGAGGACCAAACACATTGAGATCGACTGTCATTTTGTTCGTGATGTTGTACAAGAAGGCAAGATTTCTACACCACATATCTCAACAGATCTTCAGCTTGCAGACATATTCACAAAGGCCTTATCAAAGAAGCACCTTTCCTGGATATCTTCCAAGTTGGGCATGATAGATGGATATGCTCCAACTTGAGGGGGTGTGTTAAAGATTGCAGAAGAATTCTTTCTTTATATTATATTGTAACCCTACGAGGGCTTTTATGTTAAGAGAATATTCTATGTGGCTATTTGTTAAGAGAATATTCTATAGAGAATATTCCATATTCTATAAAGAATATTATATAGAATATTCTCCTTTGAGCCTTCTGGGGTTTATTCCTATATAAGGACCCCTAGACCTCTTGAATAAATAACGAATAATCTTTTCTTATCATTCTTTCACACTTCTCAATGCATACTGTTTCACTCCATACCACCCTTCAGCGCTCGCGTATGTATCCGCTGCGTGCATCTACCGTCATGCTTTGCATTGCTATCTGTACTCGCTACTCATACTGCTACAAGCTCCATGACACTCTGCTACCGAGCTAATACCCTCTGTGATGCTTCTCCATTGTCATGTAGAGTTGAGTCTTCTAGACTCCTGTGGCTCCAAAATACCCGCATACCTTTAGACTCCTCCTGAAGTCAAGCTTCATCGGTCATTCTCATGCGTCCGCTATCGTGTCGGCACGATCATTCTCGATCACGTAATTTGGAGGTGTGATAGTTGCCTTAATGGAGAGGCAACCATTCGTGTGTGTGTGTGTGTGTATACATGGCAAGGGGTCCTCTTTCCCTCAACCAATTTTGTGAGTGATGATCCATTACTTAAGCATCTTAAGAAAGGTTGAGAAGGAGATGGAAATCCAATTTGCCCCGCTTTCGTTCCACTTCGAGTCTTCGTCTCGCCGTGATGGCCTTCAGTTGGTGCTTTAATTATTTAGTATTATGGATTTATATTTTGGGTTAATATCATAGATCTATATTAGTTGGTATCAGAGCTAGTTATAATGATGAAACCAATTGTTATCAAATTATTTTTTTAGCAACCAGATTTTCATAACATGTTTTCAACTTGTAAGATTTGATTTTGCAATCTGTAATATCTCTCCAGTATTACTTTAGTCCGTGGTTAATTTGTCATGATGACAAGCTATTGGATTTCACTCATGTGTTTTTACGTATATGGAAATTCCTCATTTTTTGAAAGATCCAAGATATCCATGTTTTAAAGTTTGTGTGAAATCGTATGTTGGAAAATTAAGAGATGCTTGTTTGAAATGTGATCTTCGTAAATTAATTTTCTTAGGCTATTCATTTTTCCCTAAGTGCACAGAAGATGAGATGAAAATTAAGAAATTTCCACCGTGCAATCAACGTTGGATTTAACACTAACGTATATCAGTTTTTTAATCCACTCAAAGCAACTAATTATGATGTATAAAGTAATAAGTAGAAATCGCTTTTGATTAACTCCATTTAATGTCATCCATGCTAATATGTACAATTGAATCGAGAGGAGTAGCCACATCATCCTATCGATTCATATTGTACATATTAATTGTTGATAATAGGTAACTATTGGTTAGTTATCATAGAGCAACCACAACATTTATGATTATAATGTTAATATTTACATTAAGCGATGGAGTTAATTAGACATCTAAATTTCATCTACAATAGTTTGTGATCCGTTGATGTTATTTGGTATGGTTGGGAGGAACAACCATATCATCCAATCGATGCATGTACATTGTTTCACTTTAGTGAGTAATTATTGACCAGTTATCCTAAAGTAGCCACAACATTTAGGAATATAATGTCAATAATTACATTAAGTGGTGGAGTTAATTGAATCAATTAAGTGACATCTATGCATCTATATTGATGGAATGAGAAAATAAATTTTTCATTAGGTATTCTAAATACCCATAGGTACGGAATATCGAATGATCTTTTGGGAATTTATTTGTTGCATTAATTAAGGAAATCAAATGTATGTTACAATTCTTTAGCCATAACAAGTCTTGTAATGATAGTACATTGATTTTTCAAAATGTTAAATAAGTTAATGTTTTGACTTAAGTTATATGCTTGAGTTATTGCTTGAAAATTGTAGTCTTATTCAATGAAATTTATATTACAGATAGTTCTGCTTTCATGTCTACTCAATTCAATGTTCTGAATTCTCCTCCAATTCTCAATAGGAATAATTTTTCACATTGGAAAAAGAAGATTCTTCTTGCATTAAGATGTATGGACCTTGACTATGTGCTTCGTATTAATGAGCCTACGAAACTTACAGAGGATAGTAGTTAATGCATAAAGGATTGTATGAACGGTGTGAGAAATCTAACCAATTAAGTATGATGATTACATAAACAAACATAGCCAAAAATATTCCCGAATGTAAGACAACAAAAGAGTTTTTATAAGCTGTTAAAAATAATTTTAAACTTCAGAAAAGGCTATGGCTAGCATACTCCTTACCAAGTTATCTTCTACGAGGTACAATGGTAACATTGGGATAAGAGAGCATATAATGGAGATGAGCAATATTGTTGCTCAATTCAAGGTAAAATTTGATATTTCCGACCCGTTACTTGTTCATTAATTCTCAATACTTTACCTTTGCAATATGGACCATTGAAGATTTCCTACAATACACATAAGGATCACTGGACTCTAAATGAGTTACTAGTGATGTGTGTATAAGAGGAAAATATGCTCAAGCAAGATAAGATCGAGAGTGTCCATTTGGTCACTCGAGATAAAGGGAACAAATGGAAAAAGGAGGTAAAGCATTCAGAAAAGAAGCATACTAACTTTAAGAAAGAAAAATACTTCTTTTGAAAGAAACGTGGACATACCAAGAAGGAATGTATCAAGTTTAAGGAATGACTCATCAAGAAAGATATACATCGATGTCATGTATGTTATGAATCTAATTTCAGTGACGTTTCTTTTAATACTTGGTGGATTGACTCCGGTACTTCTATCTATATTTCCAACTCCATGCAAGTCTTTCTGAGCACAATGATGCTACTAAAAACTGAGCAAAGCATCTATATGGGAAATCACATGTCTTCACAAGTTGAAGAAATTGGGACGCAAACGCTCATTTTGGAATCTTGCCATGTACTTGATTTGGAAAATGTCTTTTATATACCCAAGTTCTCTAGAAATTTAATCTCAAGATCTAAACTTTATAATCTTGGATACAAATTTTTGTTTGAAAGTAAATCTTTCCATATGTTTAAGAATGACAGGTTGTTTAGCCATCTTATACAAATTGCATTTAGATCCGCATTTTGAAAATAATCTCCTTGCTTTCAATGTAGTCGGTAAAAAGCGAAAATACAATAGTGATTGGTCATCAATACTTTGGAATAAAATATTAGCTCACAACTCCGTTAAAAAGATCAAGAAATTATTAAATGATGGATTAATTGATGCTCTAGATTTTACTGATTCTAGTGTTTATGTGGGATATATTAAGGGAAAATATACCAACAAACATGCTAATGGGTCAAGGAGAAGTAATATTCTTTTAGAAATTATAAATGCTGACATATGTGGTCTGTTTCCTATAGAATGTTTTAGTGGTAAAAAATACTTCATCACCTTCATAGATGATTTCTTACATTAAATGTATCTCTGTCTATTATTTGATAAAACATAGGCTTTAAATGGTTTTGAGGATTATCAAATGAAGGTAGAGAGACAATTAGAAAAGAAAATCAAAATTGTGAGATCAGATAGAGATGGTGAGTATTATGGTAGGTATGTTGGAGGAGAACAAAAGCTTGGACCATTTACGTGATTTCTTAAGGATGAAGGAATTGAACATCAATGTTCAATACCAGGTGAACCGGATCAAAACAGTATCGTCGAAAGATGGAATCGCACATTAATGGATATGGTTCAAAGTATGATGAGTAATTCCTCATTGTCATTACCTTTTTGGAGTGAAGCTCTAAATACAACCGTGTATTTATTGAATAGAGTTCGAACAAAAACGATTCCATCCACTCCATTTGAGCTTTGAAAGGGATGTAGACCAAGGTTAGAGCACATACACATTTGAGGTTGTCAAGCATAGATTAGAATCTACAATCCACATGAGAAAAAACTAGATATGAAGACTATAAGTGGATACTTTATTGGATATCCAGAAGGCTTTAAAAGTTATAGATTCTACTGTCCAAATAGGGAATCGAGTATTGTACAATCAAGGAATGCCATATTTTTGGAAAATGATGAGAATAGTGAGAGAAAGATGGTATTTAAAGATATCATATTTGATGAATTACCGGATCTTGTTATACTATTAGAAAGGGAGGAGAAAAATATTCAATACGATATCTTGGATTATTAACAATATCAAGACATTGTTGTTCCACAAGCTCAAGATATCCCTTTGGTTGAACCAATGGTGAATCTTCCACTACTTGAGAATCAAGTTGAAATAGAACCAAGTGTTCAACAAGATGTTGTCATAACTAGATCTGGTTGAGTAGTAAAATCTACAATCTCATCAGATTTTATAACATACCTACAAGAATGTGACTACGACATGAGAATATTAGAGGATCCAATATCATTTTTACAAACCATGAATTGCATTAACTCTACTCATTGGTACAATGCCGTGATGGAGAAATGCAATTTATACAAATAGAACTTTAAAATTAAGAAAGACTCGTTAGGTAACATTGAGAGATATAAAGCCAGACTTGTGGCAAAAGGTTTCACTCAGCATAGATTATCATGAGACTTTTGCTCCGATATACGAAAGGACTCCTTGTGAATAATCATGACATTAGTAGCTTGTTTTGACTTAGAGTTACATCAAATGGATGTGAAAACAACCTTTCTTAATGGAGATTTGGACGAGGATGTTTATATTTTACAACCTGAGGGATTTCTTGCAGATAAAGACAAGCATTTAGTTTACAAATTAAGGAAATCTATATACGGACTAAAACAAGCATCTCGTCAATGTTACATTAAGTTCAACAATGCTATAACTTCATTCGATTTTGTTGAGAACATTGTTGATAGTTGCATATACCTTAAGATGAGTAGGAGTAAATATACTTTTCTAATCTTATATGTGGATGATATTTTGCTTGCTTGTAATGACCTTGGGATGTTACATGAAACAAAGTATTTCTTTCTAATGATTTTGAAATGAAGGATATGAGCAATGCAGAATATGTCATGTCATAAAAATTCATAGAGATCGATCCAAGAGAGTGCTTGGATTGTCTCAAAAGGCCTACATCGAAAAGGTATTAGAAATGTTTGATATGAAATATTGCTCTCCTACTCCAACAACTATAGTAAAAGGAGGTAAGATTTTCTCAAACAAATGTCCCCAAAATATTTTGGAAAAGGAACAAATGAAGGGCATTCCATATACATCTATCATTGGGAATCTAATGTATGTTCAAAAATGTACTAGAGCATATATATGTTTTGCAGTTGGGATGTTGGGTTGATATTAAAGCAATTCAGGCATAGACCATTGGATAACGACAAAGAAGGTCTTGTAATATTTGCAAGGAACTAAAGAATTTATTATCATCTACCTGCATTCAGATTCCTTAGAAGTCATTGACTATTCGGATTCAGATTCTGCGGGTAGTAAGGAGTATGGAAAATCTACCTCCGGATACATCCTTGTACTTGTGGGAGGTGCTATTTCATGGATAAATGTGAAATAACCACTTGTTACTTCAAGTACCATGAAAGCCGAGTTCGTGGCATGTCATGAGGCTACTATACAAGTACTTTGACTAAAGAATTTCATTGAAGATTTGAAAGATAGTGGATTCAATCTCAAGGCCATTAAAGATTCATTGTGATAATTCTGCAGCCGTATTTTTTTGCAAATAATAAGTATACACATGCTAGAATGAGAATTGACATCAAGTATCTTGTTGTTAAGGAAAAAGTAAGAGATCATGTGGTATTGATTGGACATATAGGTACTAAGTACATGATTGCATATCCCATGATGAAGGGAATACCGCTTAGTGTATCCATTAATTATGTAACTGAAATGGGCTTATCAAGTACCTTGTAATAATATCAGTACGTACAGGTGTGTAATCTTTAAGTTTTGGTATGATGATCCATTTCTTTTGTTGTCTGTTACCTTTAGTTGCATGTACTTCATTAACAGACATAAAGTAAGGACCCGTGTTGATATTTGGATATTGACACATGAAGTTTTTTGAAATTAAGCATACCATTAATAGTGTAATGCTTGGAAGGAAATATCTGTTTGATAGGTATCCAACACCAAGATTCATGCTAACCAAACTTAAGTTAACAAATGAAGGGCAACAATTCTGTCACATGAGTCAAGTGGAAGAATGTTGTGCTCGCATTTAAATAAATAAATATATATATATATATATTATCAATATCATTATCATTATATTTCACTTTATTATTTAAAGGGTAGCTCATGATGTGAAATGATGCATCCCATTGAATAGTTGCCTTCGACTTGGTGGTTGCCTTAATGGAGAGGCTACCGTCCATGTGTATATACATGGTAAGGGGTCCCCTCTCTCCCAACCAATTTTGTAACTGAGGATCCATTACTCAAGCATCTTAAGAAAGGTTGAGAAGGAGAAGGAAACCACATTTGCCCCGCTTATGTTCCACTTCAAGTTTTTGTCTTCTCTCTGTGATGGCTTCCGACTAGTATTTTAATTATTTAATATTTTAGATTTATATTTTGAATTAATATCATAGATCTATCATGACATCGTCTAACTGAAATCGTTTTTGTTGGGTTCGATTATGAAATAGAATGCAGAGACGAGTAAAATATGCGATTGTCAGATCTCATATTAATGGTCTGGAGTTGAATAACATGTGTGGAAGAAATGCACAATTTGATTCTTTAAAATGGATCATGTTTTATTATTGATCTCAATAGACATTCGATTATGAGAATGCTCCTCTACAACTTTGTGACGTTTATATCCTTATTTTATCACCTATATTTTCAAGAAAGGATGCACACCTCTATGACATATACCACGTGAATTTGCTGTTATTTACATATTATAATAGTTATACAATTAATATATTCGTACAGTTAAACAGTATTATCAATGATCACTCACTTTGATTGGATCAATACAAAGTATTTTGCTTTGATTTCATTTACTTTGACTGGGATATTGTTCATTTATTTTGAGAAAATATATTTTAAGATAAATGGTCATATCATGGCTAATTACATCAAATTTTACGTCTCTTTTTTAATATTTAATTACATATTCCTGTCTCTATAACAAATATCATGTATCCTTTATTCCATTCTACTTCTCAACACTCATCAACATGAAACTTTATAGTTACAAAATTGCTAATAATATATTGACATAGATTACTTGTCTTTGTTAGTCAACACACACTTAAGATCATAGTACAGAATCAAGTCTCCTAAAGGATTCATTTATATTACCTCGTCTTTCCTTTCCTGACTTGAGTGGAAATTTACCCATTATTCTCTCAATTTGAAAGACTCGTATCCTCTGTTGAGGTGTTGTAATCATTTTCTTTGCGATTTCGATTCCAAAATACAGCCTTATGGATTGAATCTTAGATCAATGCTCAGCATACCATCCAAATTTCGTTCAAATTTCGAGTTTATTTGCTATTTTATATTAATGGATAAATGTTTGGGTCTTTTTTAAATGGAATTTAAGATGCTTAGATCTTGATCAAATCTTTGATCTTTAATATAAATAACAAATAAGCTCGGAGCCAAACTTGAAGAGTATGTAGAGCATTGATCTATGATTCGATCTATATAAGGTTAGATTTTGAAATCGAAATCACAATAAATAAATAAATAAATAAATAAAGATGATTACAACACCTATTTTGTAACTCTCGTTGCAGCATAGGATCCAGTCCCAATTTGACACTCGAGTGTCGAATTAGAGTGGATAGTTTAATTTCGACACTTAATTGTAGTTTTGTGGGTTAAGTTCCATTTCACTGCCGAAATATACGGTTTTTAATTATGAGTTCTTCATCTTTATTTAATTAGGATGAATATTATAATTATTTAACAGAAAAAAATCCGTCTGCATATAGTTGCCTGTCCCTTACGAGGCTAAGGGGAAGGAGAAAAGAGGACATGATTTGCAAATGGGATTGACAATATTTAAGGGCACCTTTGTCGAACATAACACACAAGAATAAACTTAATCGACACAAGAATATGCTACGTATTGGTTAGCTACTATCTATGGTTTAATGTGCAATTTAGAATTATGGAAGGATCAAGTTGTAATTATAAAAGTACACACATCCCTAAAAAATAGTTCACACATCCCTAAAAAATAGTTATTTGAATTACTATTCACAAATCGGATTTCAAATAATGCAACTTGTGGTTCGACCAAGAACTATATTTCTCGACGGTGAAAGACTAGTTTATTGGTTTGGTCCATGTTCGATTCACCCATCCATGTCGTCCAACCGCTAGTCTAATCTGGTTTTAATATAGGGTTTTTATCAGTTGTGCCGAGATATTGCAATTTCAGTTATGCTCCTCCTTTTTTTGGAATATCAGTTATGTCCCTACTTTCTTGCAAAATTCACAGTTCTGCCCTTCTGTTAAGGTAAAGCAGGGGCATAACTGATATTATAAATGGCAGAACTATGAATTTTACAAGAAGGTAGGGACACAACTGCTATTTCAAAAAAGGGAGGGGCATAACTGAAATTGCAATATCTCAAGGGGCACAACTGATAAAAACCCTTTAATATATACATATATATGGGTAAAATGGGTCTGCCCTATAGGGAAGCTAACTTGGCTCCCCCGCTTCATTATTTATTTATTTTTGTTTTTAAAATACTTCTGTGGATTTTCACAACTACATCTCTATATTATGATTCAAGTTTCGTGTGAAACAAAGACTCTTACTGCCTCCATTCAGACGAAGCCGATTTCAACAATTCTGCGACCGTTAAAAGATGATTGTCTGTATGAAGGCCGTAGGAGTCTCCGTTTCGCACGAAACTAGAATAACATAACATATGGATATAATCATGAATTTTCACAGTTTTATTTTTTAAAAAATGAGAAAAATGTGACAGGGGGAGGCCAAGTTAGCTCCTTCTAGGGGAAACCCCATTGAACCCATATGTGTGTATGTGTGTATAGAGAGAGAGCTAATCATATGAGAGCCAAAATCTATTAGAGCATGTGAGCAGTGAATCTGAACCACTAAATTATGTTCTTCTCTCTCCTCCTGCAATCAATAATGAGAGAGATGGCAAAATTTAGTAGTCCAGAATCATTGCTCTCATGCTCTCGCAGATTTTAGCTCTCACATGATCAACCCTCTCTCTCTATATATATAGAGGATATCTTTCAAATGAGACATGGTCCTTCCATCCATAAGGAAGGCCACCAATCTAAGCCATTCGTAATTAATCTTATGGTCGGTATTAGTGACATGTTAATTTTATTTATAAATTAAGCAAAAACTCATTTTGATCTTTATACGTTATTTAAATATAGTATGTAACAACATCAATTATCTCCTCCATTAACGTCAACTTAATTGCTTATTCAAAATCAGAAATCCTATATATTTTGGTATGCATACACGTGCCCTCTAATTGCTTATTCCAAATTGGAAACCCTAGATATATTGGTATGCATATGCACGCCCTCGGCCTCTGTAGTTCTTCATCAAATCTGAAGGATATCCTCTCCGTCCAGTGAGTTTCAAGTTTGTTGGTCATCATTGTTGATGTTGATATTCGAGGTGTTTTTTATTGTTGTTCATGCATTGAGAGAAGGAATGCACGTACTACATGAAAACGGGCACGTGCAAGTTCGGTTGGTGGTGCAATTTCCATCATCCATAGCCGTATGATCCATCTAGTTGTTATCCATTGCATGCGGATCTCACGTTGGGGATCATCTCGGTTCCAGTTTGGTCTGCTTACATGGTTAGTCATTATCATGATTTAGATCGTTTATATTTTTGAAGCTATAAGATTTATCCCTGATGGTTGGCAATCCGTGCAGGTGGGATCCGTATATAACGCCGTCTCTTCACCGTCGCGTACGCTCTCGTATCCAGCGAGAACCAGGAAGGTGGGGGATCTCGTTTATATCATGATTTTTGTTACGTACGATTAATTATATGTGATTTGCGTGTTCATCTTGCTGCAATAATCTATGGATGATTTTACATCTTGATCTGGTACTTCCTATGGATGGATCCAACAGAGACATAGGCCATTCTTTTGCCGTTCGAGTCAAGATTGTGGTACCACGGAGCCCAACAAAGCATTTGAGGAGCTCAAGCACATGCGCGAGTCATGCGAGCGAACGACACAGTGTTGGTCCGACCTGGACTGTGGTGGATCTATCAAGGACTACGAGGGAGTGGTGGTGACTATCGGAGAAGTTCTTCATGCAAGAGATGATAATAAAAAAGTGTTGCATCGAGTCTTAGATGAAGAACGATTCACAATTTGATACAATTTTTATGTGTAGTATACAATATTATATGTATTATACAATTTTGATACTATATATAGGATATATTTCCAATAGGACTTGGTTCTTCCATCCTTCAGGAAGGTCAATGATCACATGCATCACCCATCTTGGTCATAATTCATTATCTAAATATAGTATGTAATCACCTAAAATATCTATTCATTAATCCCTCTCCTCAATTGCCATTCACGTTACTACCTTCAATCCATTCCAAAACTTTAACCTCACACACACACACACAAAAAAACACGAGGAAGAGGAGGATGCGCATGACTGTAGCGTTTGCAATGTACTCCGACCGTCGCTCCTCTCCACCATCATCAAAGGCCTCATCAACCTCTTCGGCACCTTCATCTCCTTCTTCACTATCGACAGAGCATCCGCGCTGGAGCATCGCGTGACGTCAACCTCTTCACCACAACACGGAGATGATGACGGAAGTGCGTGAGCTGAGGTTACGGTGGTGACACATGAGCGGAGTTGACGATGTCATGCGCAATCTCATTAGCAAGTTCTTCACGCAAGCGCCAACGACAACATGCAAGCGACGACAAAAAAGTGCTGCAATCAGTCTTGGATGAAGAACGATTCACAGTTTAATTCAATATTGATGTGTATAAAATATTGATGTGTATAAGATTTTGATACGTATTATACATATTTGTTATGTATTTTTACATATTAATTGGTTACAAATGAAAATTATATTTTTTTATATCTTGTATATTTGATGTGCATTATACATTTTGGATGTGCATTATACATTTTAGGTGTGTATTATACATATTTGGTTTGTATATTCTCCTCAATCAAGCGTGAATGACTACCATATTTTTACAATATACAAAGAACCATACAATCATTACAAAGAACCACACATTAATTGCTAATATGAATGTTATTCTACAAAAAATCATGTAAAATTTACAAATAACTGACGACTTTTTGAATGAACCACAGATTCTACAAAAAAACATGCAATCGTACAAAAGAAACCACAGATTCTGCAAAAAACGTGTGAGGATACAAACATATGCCCCACGTAATATCATACAACACAAAAATGGACATTATTTAAACATGGTATTGCGAAAAATATCAAAAATAAAACTAGGTAAATTTAGTATTTCGAAATATTAATTGACGTGCATAATTAATGTAAAAGATGATGATCAAAATACCTTTTGAGCAAATAACTTGATGGTACCGTTGGATTTGAATCTAACGGCTACGTTCGTTAGCCTTCCTTAAGGATGGAAGAACCAAGTCCTATTGGAAAGGACCCCCCCCCCCTATATATATATATATATAGAGAGAGAGAGAGAGAGAGAGAGAGAGAGATGACTGATCCTGTGAGAGCCAAAATCTGTGAGAGCAAGAGAGCAGTGAATCTGGATCACTAGATGCTGCTATTCTCTCTCCTCTTACAATCAATTAGGAGAGAGATGATAGAATCTAGTGATCCAGAATCACTCCTCTCATGCTCTCACAGTTTTTGACTCTCACAGGATCAACCCTCACACACACATATATGTGTGTGTATATGTGTGTGTGTGTGTATGGGAGGGGATTTTTATCCAATGTGCCCTATATCCATTAGAGATGATTTGAGTGATGAACGTTAAATTTGCCTCTTTAATAATCGTGAATTGTCGTATTATAGGAGGTAAATTCGGTTCAGCAAAGACCACAATCCTTTGAATATTGTGGAATATTTTTACTTGGCAAGTCTACCATGGTCGAACACAGGGAACAATGATTCTTAGTTGCATGGTCTTAAATAAAATAAAATAATTAATTAACGTTTGACTAATTTCTATATTGGAAAATAAAGAGAAAATATGATGATGCAATGCAGATGCGAATAAATAAACAGGGAAAACAATTCAGCACAGGATCTGGGATTAAGATTTTTGCTCCAAAATATGTTAATCAATGTCCTCGAAATTTATCACGGATCAACAGATATAGATCAAGAAAAATATTCAAATTAATCCCAGATTACAAGCATAAGAATAATAGATTATCCTACTTCTAATAAATCAATCAATAAGAATATCTAAGTATAGAATCTATCCTCGAAATTCATGTGATTTAAATCTCCAAATATTATAATTAATAAATCAAAGGGAATTATTCAATGTAAAATCCTCAGCCATGCTCCTGCAAAAGAAATCATCAATTTTTCCAAGGAAAATGTGGCACAGATATGTCAAAATTAGCCTGCATTTGTCAACAGAGATCCTCAAATAATAATTACCAATAAACAACCTCAGATCTGTTCACAAGTTATAGGGTTTAGGGGGTATAGTTGCAATATCTGGAAACACCGGGGGCGTATCTGCAATTTTTCCCACCGCACACATGCATCGCACATGCGCAGCAGACTCGGACAACGAACCAGAGGCTCGGGGTTCCCGAGCCGGAGGCTCGGGTGGCGAAGCAGAGGCTTGGGCGCGAAGCTGTGGCTCGGGGATCGAAGCTGTGGCTCGAGCGCCGAAGCAGAGGTTCGGACGACCCGAACCAAGGTGGCATCGATTGGAGGCTCGAGGGCCACGAGCCTCGAGGTTTGGAGGGTGGCTCAGGGATGCTGATGTGGTGGCCTGTGAGCCATTGGATCAAGGGTTGGCCCTTGATCCAACTCTACCTGTAGATTGCGGTTGGTGGAGGCGCTACGCGGGCGGGCGAGGCGGAGCTTGGCCTGGTCGACGGGGGTGGTGTTGTACCTCGACCGACACACGATGCGAGGGGCGAACGGTAGAGGGAGGAGGAGCGGAGCTCCGTGCGCAGGCGGACAACGGAGGGCGGAGGAGCGGGGCTCCGTGCGCGGTCGAACGACGGAGGGCGGAGGAGCGGGGCTCCGTGCGCGGTCGAACGACGGAGGGCGGAGGAGCAGGGCTCCGTGCGCGGTCGAACGACGGAGGGCGGAGGAGCAGGGCTCCGTGCGCGGTCGAACGATGGAGGGCGGAGGAGTGGGGCTCCGTGCGCGGTCGAACGGCGGAGGGCGGAGGAGCGGGGCTCTGTGCGCGGTCGAATGGCGGAGGGCGGAGGAGCGGGGCTCCGTGGCTGTGCGGAGGAGCTGCTCGCCGGCGAGCTCCAAGGTCAGAAATATGGAGGAGCGGAAGCTCCGTGTTCCTGCAAGTAGTTAGGTAAAACACGATGGAAAAGGGGGAAATAAATCATCCAGGTCCGGAGTGGCGATGGCCGCCTCATGTCGTCGCTCGAGCCGCTTGGTGAGGCGACGAGCTCAACAGCTCGGTGAGGCTGCAACAGGGCTTGGAGCTCTAGATCCCACTGCCAAAAAAAGCAGCTTGCCGCTGTCACCGGTCGCGCAAAAGGGGAAGGGAGGATCCTTTGTGCGACCGACGAGGAGGGGACTTTATAGATGGTGATGGAGGGCTGTTACGTGCGTGAGGGGAGTGAAACGGCCATGCATGGCAGGCTTGATGGTCGCGCATGTCGGAGGAGAAACGGCTATGGAGGAGGCGGCTTCCGTTTTGGGTTGGGAGAGAATGAATGGGGAAGATGGTCACATGCTTGGAACGTGACCAGAGATGGATGGCAGGAGGGAGAGAAGGTGGGGTGCCATGTCGCACGCCCAGGGGCTGCCACGTGGCACCCCAAAAAAATCGAAAATAAAGAGGGAGAAAAATAGAAAAGAAATAAAAGGAGATCTTGAATCGAAAAAATTCCTTCACAAAAGTTGTTCGTCTCGACGAGATCTACAACTTTAATGAAGGATCTGGAAGCAAAAGAGATCACATGTGTGGAGTGGTAATTTTGGTGGTTCTCTATGTGTATAGAAAATCAGATTTTGGGGGTTTTGTAATTTTTTGGTGGTTTTAAAGAGGATAAAAATCTAGAAAAAATACATGAAAAATACAAGAAAAATATGCACACACTAATCTGATTTTTTTGGGTTTTTAATAAATAAGAAAATGGAAAATAAAATAGAAGTAAGAAATACACAATTTTTGTACAAACTCACAACGGACACTTAGACTCAGTCAATTTCTTTGATTTTAGTTTTAATCTAGATTTGGATTCTTATGTCGCTTAATAAAACTTTCATCAAAGAACATAAATAAAAAAGAAATAAAATTAAAAGGGTTAATTATGTACATAAAAACTCAGGTCGAAAAATAGAAAAAAAGTCATAATGCGCAAAAGAGGCCCAAAACCCAACTTTCACATATGAGCTCCAAATTTTACAAAATTGGTCTTGTTTTGAAGGTATTTGAAAATGGAGTACTTTAAAAGTGAGTAGACCAAAATCAGACACTGTATGTGGGAGATATGCTCATTTTAGTCTGTCAGATGTGAAATGAGACTTTGGGATTATTTGACACTTGTTGGAGTTAGTAATTTTTTGTATTTTTTATTTAATAAAGTTAGTAATATCTACACAATGGAGGTGATTTGGGGTCAATCAGAGTTAAGATGAATTAACTAAAAAAAGAGAAGTTAGCGGCCTTTTGGGCTAATTTGCATAGGATTTTTAATGCAATTATGCATGATGAAATGCAAATATTATTTACACATGTATGAATGCTAATAATGCTCTATTAATGATTAAATGCATATGAATGTTGGGGAACAAAGCCTAAATGATCAATTTTAGCATGATGATTACGGGATTCATCAATGAGCCCCTCATTTCAGCCGTTAGATTTTAAGTTTCCAATCCCTTAATAATAGGATCGATACCGATAATGGAAAGTCAATTAAATTGGAAATGTAAAGATATTCCAAAAATAGTAAGCGTTTTATGGTAATGTATTCTATTGTAATGTCCATTGATTGATCCGACTTTTTGCATCGTGCGGCGATCGATCCTTCAAGTTGTGGCTATGATATTGAGTTCTGAGGCGATAGTTTTTGTCGAATCCAAGGTATTGTATTTGAAGTTTAAATGTTTGATTATCGTTCATTGTAGAATCTAATAGTTTTCATATAATTTTTGAGCATTATCAAACCTGATGGATGATTTTCGAATGGATTTTGGGCGTGATATCTCAGAAGCTATGATTAACAATGCTTTCAATGTAGATTTGGATCGTGAGAAAAAAATATTAGAAGATGCGGTAATTGAAGAAAACCATCAATTAATATATTATTTTTTAACCATCAATTAACATATTATTTTCTTTCAGAATGCATCAACCCAGTAGATTGAAGCATCCATTTTTTTTTATAAAAAATGGATAGGTGAGAACATCAGATCAGAAGGATCATGATATCTCAGAAGCAATGATGAATGATGATTCTTGATTGGATTTGGATCGTAAGAACATCACATCAGAAGGAGCGATGATGAATGACTTGCAATAGGATTTGGATCATAAGACATATGTGTATTTTTACTGAGACAAATGTGAAAGTTACTTGTTATATATGTATTTTTATTTATATCAAGTTATTGTGCTATTTGCCTATGTTACCGACATTTATTAAGTGCTACTTGTCTTTCTACCATTCATACTGAATCAATTATATTTAGAGTGTTGTCAAATCAGATTAAGTAAGAATGATATGAAGTCAAGTAGTAACAAACAAAGTGTTGGTTACATATCGATAACTTAGTTTAATAAAACAAGGGTACAATAAATATCAATAACTTTTGTATTAATATCAGTAGTGTGATGCATATCACAAGTAATTTGTTAAATCACTTAAGTAACTTATAGGTTATAATCCATTAGTAAGAATGATTGAACGACAAGTAACATTTTATATATTATACGTAACATGTGCAAATGGAATCAGTAATACACACACACACACAATAGTCAAGTAAGTGGTCATTGCGAGACCAGTAATACCCAAACAACGGTCAGTAATTTACATTCATTATTATATGATTCAAAATTCAGTAATATATATACACTGGACAAGTGAGTGCTTGTTGCGAAATAGTAAAACCATAAGAAATGGTCACTAATTTTCATATGTGTTATTACTTTGAACAGAATTTAGTAATTTAAAGACAATACTCAAGTAATATATATACAATTCTTATAAATTGTTGTTGTATTTTCAGTAATGTATATATCTATGTCTTATAACACAGGTCAAGTAACATATATACGATTCTCAAGTTATGACTATTATGAAATCCGTAATAACAAAATAATGGTCAGTAAGTCATGGATATTGCTCAATTAAGAAATTAACATATAATTAGTAATTTATCCTCCTTTATACGATTAATATGGAAATGGTACTTCGAAAAGGAAGTTATTAAAGTCATGCACATAAGGAAAAATAAATTAATAAAATAAATAGAATGCTTCATTGACAAAAAAAGGAAACAATATTACAGAAATGAATCTGATTCTCATTACATACACAATGGTATTACAATATTACCAATCATTTGTTATGATATTGCTGATCTTGCAACACACATTTACTTGACCAATGTATATATATTACTAAAATTCTCTACAAGGTAATAATTTGAATGTAAATTACTTGTCATTATTTTGGTATTACTGATCTCACAACAACCATTTATTTGACCGAATTATATATTACAATCCTAATGTTTGGACTTTAATCATATGCACGAAATCATTTATTTGAAGCTTTTCTTTGCAAAATCGTCTTCCCTTTTTTAAGGAGATTGTATAATTGAGGACTTATCCGGAGGGCCCCATGCACATTAGCGTTTTGGTCAGCACCCATTCTAAGTCATACACGTGTATTAACAATAATTATATTTCTAATTATACGTTAACACGTATTTAACAATTACTATATTTCCAATTATACAATGTCCATAAAAAAGGGAAGACGGTTTTGGAAAGAAAAACGTCAAATCAATGATTTCGTAAAGATGATTAAGATCCAAATATTTTTTTCTTATGTGCATGCCTTTAATAACTTCTTTTTCGAAGAACCATTTCCATATTAATCATATAGAAGGATGATAAGTTACTGATTATATGTTAATTTCTTTTGAGCAATATCCATACCTTATTGGCCATTATTTTGTTATCGTTGATCTCATAATAGTCATTACTTGAGAATTGTATATATATTTTTGGACATGTGTTATAAGACATAGATATATACATTACTGAACATACAACAATAATTTACTTAATAACTGTAAATATATTACTTGAATATTATCTCTAAATTACTAAATTCTGTTCAAAGTAATAATATATATGAAAATTACTGATCATTTGTTATGGATTTACTAATTTCACAACAAGCACTTACTTGTCCAGTGTATTTATATTACTGAATTTTGAACCATATAATAAATTGAATGTAAATTACTGTCCGTTGTTTGGGTATTATTGATCCAGCAATGGTCACTTACTTGACTATTGTATATATATTAATGATTCCATTTGCACATGTTATGGATAATATATAATATGTTACTTGTTGTTCAATCATTCTTACTAATAGATTATATTCTATAAGTTACTTAAGTAATTTAACAAGTTACTTGCGATATGCATCATGTTACTGATATTAATACAAAAGTTACTAATATTTAATGTAACCTTGCTTTGTTAAACTAAGTTACATATATGTAACCAACACTTTGTTTATTGTTACTTGACTTTATATCATTCTTATTTATTCTGATTTGACAATAATCTGAATATAATTGATTCAGTAAGAATGATAGAAAGACAAGTAACATTTAACAAAACGTTTGTAACATAGGAAAATGGCATCAATAACTTGGTATAAATAAGAATACATATATGACACATAACTTTCACGTTTGTCTTAGTAACTTTTACGTTTGTCTCAGTAAAAATACACATATGTCTCATGATCTAAATCCTATTGCAAGTCATTCATCGTCGCTCCCTTCTGATATGATGTTCTTACAATCCAAATCCAACCAAGAATCATCGTTCAACATTGCTTTTGAGATATCATGATCCTTCTGATATGATGTTCTCATGTATTCGCTCTTCATAAAAAATGGATGCTTCAATCTGATTGGTTGGTGCATTCTGAAAGAAAAAAAGGTTAATTGATGGTTTCAAAAATAATATGTTAATTGATTATTTTCTTCAATCACTGCATCTTCTGATATTTTTTCTCACGATCCAAATCCACATTGGAAGAATTATTGATCATAGCTTCTAAGATATCACGTCCAAAATCCATTCGAAAATCATCCATCGGGTTTGATAAGGCTCGAAAACTATATGAAAACTATTAGATTCTACAACGAATGATAAATAAACATCTAAACTTCAAATATAATACCTTGGATTCGTAAAAAACTACCGCCTCAAAGCTCAATATCGAGAGCCACGGTTTGAAGGATCGATCGCCACACGATGCAAAATGCCAGATCAATCAAATGACATTGCAATAGAATATGTTACCAGAAAACGCTTACTATTTCTGGAATATCTTTAAATTTCCAATTTAATTGAATTTCCATTGTCGGTAACGATCATATTATTAAGGGATTGGAAACTTATCTACGGTTGAGGTGAGGGGCTCGTACTCATCTCTAATGGGCATAGGGTCCATTGCATAAAAATCCTATATATATGATATCTTTCCAACGAGAAATGATCATTCCATCCCTAAGGAAGGTCAACGATCTCATGCATCCGTATTTAATCCGGCAGTTGTTATTAAAGGTATGCTAATATTATTATTTAATTAGTCAAAAATATATTTTGGTCATTACTCATTATCTAAATATATTATGCAACAACGTAATATATCTCCTCATTAACTCTCTTTGAATCTTTCCATTCATTTCAAAATCTGACATGCATATCGAAAATTTCTCCTCATTAATCTCTCCATTAAGCTTTCAATCAATTTCAATATCTCACAAACATAGAAAGCGGGAGGAAGAGGGGGACTTCAGATGTCGCTTGTCTTCATCTCCGCCGCCGCTCGTCTCTGTCATGCGCACATCACATGCCCTCGTGTCCGCCGTCTTTACAGGCCTCATCATCCTCTTCGCCATCTTCAACTTCGTCTTCACCGTCGACATACCCGAAAGGAGGTTCTTCGTCACCTTCGTCCCCATCTTCACCGTCGACATACCCGAAAGGAGGTTCTTCACCACCTTTGTCTCCATCTTCATCGTCGACATGGAGTGGTTCACAGCTTCATGCGTGGCCTCATGGGCAAGGTGGAAGTGGGTGTCACACTTAGTTTTCGGGGGATGACGATGCGACATTTCGGAAAGTTCTTCAAACAGATGGCGACAACAACGCCTGGATCGTATCATGACATGTGTGACACGGTGGTGGCAGTGCGAGGAGGCCATGCAACTATTATATGTTACACGTTTCATTTGTATTATATAATATTGATGTGTATTATACAATTTTGATGTGTATTATACATATTTGATATGTATTTTTACATAATAATTTGGTACATATGACAAATGTACTTTTTTATATATGTTGTATATTTGATGTGTATTACACAGTTTCGATGTGCATTATACATTTTTTATTTGTATTATACATATTCGATTTATATTTTACTTACCGATTTAGCGTGAATGTCTAATGCATTTTCACAAAGAACCATACAAAATTTATTCTATAAAGACCATACAATTATTACAAAGAATCATGCATTAATTGTTAGTATTAATTGTATTCTACAATGAACCATACAAAAATAGGGTGTGGGGCCAAGTTATCTCACCCACAGGGGGCAACCCTATTTAACACACATATACATGGGTTTAGTGTTGCCTGTTGGTTGCCCCTTTCACATACTTCGGTGATTTTTTTTATTTTTTTGAAAATACTGTTATATATTTTTTCACTATATCCCTCTAATGTGTCATTCAAATTTTGTTAGAAACAGATGCTTCTATACCCGCCATCTAAAACATTAATTTTAACGATCTTAGAATTGATGTAATCGACCTATTTTGGATGGAGGGCATAAGAATTTTTTTCTGACGAATTTAAAATGGTATATTAGAGGGATACAATGATAAGAATAAATGACGGTATTTTCCAAAAAATTAAAAAAATTGAATCATGTGGCGGGGTAGCCCCATTAAACCATATATATATATGGGAAAATGGGGCTTCCCCAGCCAACGGGTTGTCCTCGCCCCATTTTTTGACGATTTTTTTGCTTTTTCAAAAATACTATCATGTGTTTTCATCGTTATATCTCTCTAATATGCCATTCAAATTTCATCATAAATAGAGACTCTCATGCCCTCCATATAAAACAGGTCGATTACATCGATTCTAAGATCATTAAAATTACATGTTCTAGATGGAAGACATAGGAGTCTATAGCAATGAAATTACACGTTTTGACAAAATTGGAATGATATATTAGAGAGATATAGAGATGAAAATGCATGATGGTATTTTTGAAAAAAACTCGCCAGAAATGGAACGGGGGCAACCCATTTGCTGTCTGATTTATAGTTCGGAAGAGGTGCCTAATGTCCGATCTTGGAGGGCCTGCACTGTCCTTCAAGTCGGATCCGTTAATCTAGGTATCAATCCCTATCTCATCGATACCCTAACCAAGAGAAAAGATCAACAATTGACACACAACCATAAATATATATGCAAATGAAAATAAAATTGAGTTAAACATTATTATAACTCCACAATAAATGTGTATAGGGCAAGTAAGGTGGAGTCGAACCATTGAGAACAATGGAGGATGTTCGTAATTATTAGTAATTAATAGCAAATAATGATTATTATTATTATTATACTTTTTTACCTTTTTCTAATGTTTTGTGGAAATCTAATTACATTTATTTTTGTAGGATATTGATTGTTTTTATATTTTTATATATTTTTTATTTTTTAAAATTTACAATTTTCTAGTTTTTTATTTTAAAAATATATAACATATTTCTGCATAATAACAATATTATAGTTAATATAAATAATATAAATAATATATAATATATATATATAAGGTTTTATATTTTAAAATATACATAAATATAATGAAAATGTAATAAATAAAATCTTTTTGTGTTTTAAAATATTTTCTCTATTTTTGACATTTTTTATAGATTTTTTCTAATTTTTATATATTTTTAGAGTATTAGAATGTATAAAATAGTGAAGAAATAATATATCCAGATTATTTTAGGTTTTAAAAATGGCTAATAGTCTAAAAATTTTCCAAAAATGTTTTTTTATATATACTCTATATAATAAGAAAAATATGAAATTGAAAACAATATTTTTGGATTTTTATTTGATTTTTTTATTAATTTTATGACGTTTTTAGTGTTTTGTGATTTTTAAGGTTTTTTTTTATTTTTAGTGATTTTTAAATTTAAGTTATGATATATATTAAAATAACTAATATATTTTTTATGAAAATTTTAAAGGCTGTTTTATATTTTTTGGTTTTAATAAGTATACAGTAGAAAAATGTATTTTTTGTACTTTTAAAAATAAGAAAATGCAATAAATACATAAACAAAGTATCGAGCATAAACAAGCATGATTTTAAGCATCTACTGCAATTTTCCATTATTTTTAATGCAATATAAATTATTAATAAAAAAGAAGTACATAAAATAAAAATATAGTAGAGGCAGGACCAATATGCAATTACGTAAAATATTTAATTCATTTCATAGCAGGCCTAAAAAAACAAGGGTATGCACGTAAATACTACAAGCCTTTCGTAGTGATACACTTGAGACTGGAGGATCTAGTTGCAAATACCAATCAGCATGGGGCACTTTATCCAAAAATTCCACTTAAAATTACAAAGCAACTACAATATTAAATACTAAAAACTAATATACAAAAGTGGTAGGGGTGCTCAGTAATTTACCTACTTAAGGCGCTCATCTGCGACCGATAGTGTGCTATGTAATGCCACTTAATCTGATCAGGCGACTGAGGCGAGCTTCATTTTGCTTTGAGATCAACAACCCAGATTAGGTATGGGTTGCGCCTCGAATCCGAGAGCACCTGGGATGGCTGGAAAACTTGCAAAAACACTGTTAGGTGGCTCCTTGGATCACTGATTCCCTTAAACTCGGGCCGCCATCTTCGATTCTAAAAGGCTCAACAGCCTCATGGGGACACGCTGCATTTGTAAGGGGGCTTAGATAGCGTCCAGGTCCCAGTGATGGGGACCTAGAGGTCGTCTTTGCTCACAGCCACCTGGAGCACATGTTGTCCCCCGGTTTCACTCCTAGGATGTTCTCCATATCCTCGAACTTGCAACAAAAAGTTACAGGGATCAAGAGAGATGCTATTAACCCAACAATGAAGCTGAAAGAACTCCGGAATGAGACGTAGCGGAGAGCTCTGATGCATGGTAGAGGAGGAGCTCGAGCTCTTTGATTTTTGCAAATCAGAGGTGGGTGATGAGTAGTACTGATAGAGAGTGTGATGGGGAGTGAGACGAAGGTGGAAGGGTGTCGAAACAAGGACAGATGGAGAGGGGGAAAGAAGGGGCAAGTGCCCCCCCTAAGCTTTAGGAAGAAAGTATCGCACTTGGCATAATTATGTGGCAAGTTGGATTCTAAACATAGTAACTCTCTCTCTCTCTTCACTATCTTTCTCTTGTTGATCCCTTCTCTCCCATTCATTTTGCTCTTTTAGCCTTTGGATAACTAAAAAAAGTATATGACAACATTGCTTTTAAGGTCGTGAAAATGTATATTTTTTATTACTTAATATTATGTTTAACATTAAACTTTTGACTCGTTTAAAAAGTAATTATATATTAGATTTATATCTTAATATGTTTTAAATTAACAACTAAATAATAGTCCCGATTCAATTATTTGGTCATATTATTTGACCAAAAACATTAGAACTTTTTTGAATTTCTCAAAAAATAATATGAGAAAAGCGAGATAATAGTAACTAACAGTAAATAATATTTGCTTTCTTTCTAAAAAAGATAAAAATGATCGAATAAAAAAGAGTAGGAAAGAAATAGTTGTAAATAGATTATTCAATAATTTGAATCAAATGGATTTTATTGTTTCTATTCTGTATTTTCAATAGAAAGAAGAAAGACAAAGAAAACTCTATCGCGAGCCTTATGCATAAAAAAAGATAACATGCTGGTTAAATGCTGAAAGTAAATTTTACTACGATAAAATTCAATCTAAATGGATTTCAATTATAAGCTATTGTTTGTAAGTCTTAGAAATATACAGAGATAAAATTTATAGAAATTATAATAATTACAAATCTTGATTATATTATTTTTCTGATTATATTAAGAAACTTTTAAAAATAGATTTTTTATTAGTAATGTTGCTCATTGAGAAAGTTTTATCAAAGTTATACACATAATTTGCATTTTGTTAAGTTTTATTGAAATATATGATTGTACTTGTCAACATATATAATAGTATAACAAGAAACTATGCAATACATAAATGTGAAATGGTGATTGCATAATTAGGTTATTATTGTCGCATGAGATATAATTTTTTTATTGTAATAAACTACTACTTGCAAGTCAAGGAACTAAGAATTCCACTTTGTTGCATTTAAAGAATGGAAAGGTATTTTAAACAAGCGTGAGGTAATTTGATGAAGAGTTATAGCATGTTTTTTATTATACTTTTTTCATATGTTGGATATTTCTATTACATTAATAGGTATATGATTATTTTTAATTTGTGCCCCCTCCGATATAATTTTCTGGCTCCGTCCCTGTGTCGAAATATGTGGGTGTCACAACGAAACAAGAGCTGGAGCGGAAGCTCCAATGATCAAAGAAATTAGAAATACAACTAAGGCAGTTAAAATTATGATAACCTGAAAGGGAATGCTATCTAAAATCCTAAACTAGCAGATCATACCTACAAGAATAGGGAGCACAGAGGCATCACCTGAGCAAAGCTCAACAACACTTGGACTGCCCTTCCTCAACCCTTCTCCACATAGACAATGTTGAGGAGCTTGCCCTCTCACTGGGAGGATCAACTCAGATGATCCTATTGAGGTTTCAGGGAAGAAAAAGGAAATCTAAAAGGGCAATGGAGGTTTTGAGGCTTTATTTATACATAAGGGGAGGTGCTCCAAAGGTTACGAGATTGCATATGATTCTCCAATGTTTAGGATCATCAGAGCTTAAGGCGATATGGAGGGGAATGTTGTGGAGAGGTTTGATGAAGAAATCACCTCACCTCGAGCAGTGGAATTTGCTCAAAAATGTGAAGAAGAGTAGGTGGTAGGTGAGGATTTGGGCTCTAACAAGGGTGACCAGGCGGTTAACAATCCTTGAGTGCTGGTTGGTCCACATGGACCAACTAAAATAAATCATGGATTAATTCCCTTATTAAGTTCATTTAAAATAATAAATGATTTTCATAACTAAAAGTCAAATAAAAAATATTCTTATTTCATGTAATATTTTATGGGCATTTTTATTTATTTTTATAACCTTATTTATTATGTACTAATTTTTACAAGTATATACATAAGTATATTTACCTATATTTTACGTATTTTATTTTTATGTTGTATTTATTATTTTATTATTATACTTATATAATTTATATATTTATAATATATTTAAATACATATTTACATATGTTTACTTTATTTTCCTGATTTTTTTATATACTTAAATAAATATGTGTATATACAACATATGTATAGTTACATATATTTTTATTACATTATTTATTTTAATATTTTTGTAATGCTTTTATTTTGTGTTTATATTTTTAATATATTTCAAATAATATTTACAAGTATTTAAAAATAGAAGAAAGGTAAAAATATAAAGAATAAATCAAATGAAAAAATATACAGGTATATAGTACAATGGAACCCCGGAAAATCGACTTTTACATCATAACTCTATTTTTAATGAAACTACCTTCATTAGATAGATGATTTAATTTTAAGAATAATAAAGATGAGTTTGGTGAATTTTGAATTCGTACGGAGAAGATGTTGATATGTGAAATTTGATTTACGACTTTTTCATCTGTGTGTCCCAGTTGCACAATGCATTATTTGTATTGGAAATTATTTTTATAAATTTTTATGTATTTTATATGACAGTTTCATATAGAATATTTTATTATTGAGGTGTATAAAATTGTATAAAATGAATAATAATATAGATGAAGTAATGGTTATTTTTTCTGAATTTAATTAGGGTTTTGTGTGTCATTTCTGTGCAATTCATTTCCATATCTTTCCCTACTTTATTCTTGGTCGACCAGTCAATCTTAACTTGGTCTAGGATCATTTAGTAATTTTAATGCTTCTTTCCTTTTTCTTTTCTTTTATTCTTTTATTTAGAATTAAATGCATGTTTTATATAATATTTATAGGCTAAACAATGATTGTTATTTCGAGCAAATTAATGGTATTTACGAGTATTTTACTTGGAATTTAATCCCAAAATGAGTGAATAAATGTGATGAAATGGAGATTCATCATCACCCCCTAGGGGTAGCCCTACATATGTGGAGAAAATGGGCTACCCCGCCCCATTTTCCAACTTTTTTTTGTTTTTTTCAAACATTTCGCCATATTTTTTACCACTATATCCCTCTAATATGACATTCTAGCTTCGTCAGAAACAGAGAATCATATGTCATCCATCTAGAACAGGTCGATTATAGCAATTCTAAGACTGTTAAAATTACTTGTATAGATGGAAGACATAGAAGTCTCTGTTTCTGACGAAATTGGAGTTATATATTAGAGAGATACAATGGTGAAAAAACATGATTATATTTTCGAAAAAATAAAAAAATTGCTGGAAAATGAGACGTAGGAGGTCCCATTTTCTCTATATAATTAAAAAAAGATGCATGGTCCTAATGACAATTTACCCAGAAAAAAAGAGAGCCTCCAATACCACCTAAAGCTGGTCAAAGGCTTTGAACGCTGCGGTCAAAGCATCCAACACAGACACACCCTTCCGACCACAAAAGCAAAATCTCCAAATCCAAATCCGTAATCACATTATCACCTAATCGTCATTATTTCCTTAATTAAGCACCACGTAGGAAATCGTCTCCCCATTTTGCTAAACAGTAAACACTGCAACCCTTCTTAAAAACCTCAATCTCGAATTGTCATGCTCTAATCCTCAAGTCTTACTATCACTGTAACACAATGGCTCTACAATGATTTTTTTTAAAAAAACGGTCAATACATCACCCACTATTAAATATATAATGACGCTATTTTTATTGCAAAATTATTTTTTATACTTCGAAGTACCGACGGATGACATATTAGTTGCTATATTTTGAACGACAGTTCCTATGACAACATTTACCCATTGCTAAATTTTAAAATTTAACTAATCATCGGTAAACTTTGAATTAACAAGTTAGCGACAATTACTAAAAATTTTGAAAAATATCATTAAATAAGCATTGTTATATGTACCATCGCCAATAAAATAATACGGATATTACATTCGTAATACCTAATTTCAAATATAAAAAATAAGTTCGCAACAAATAATGTCATTATATATCTAAAACCAGATGATACAGTGACAGATTTTTTTTTAAAAAAAACTTGACTATAAACCTAAATTTGTCTCTTATAATCCGTATTATCATCATATAATGACCCTCACTAAACCCTCGTCTCAGGAAGTCACAATCATGAGTCAAGTGGGGCCCACCGCACCATTCAAACACTTTGATCAAAGAAAGCATGCAATCCCCAAACCTCTCTCTGTGGCGATGCTTTATTTATATGGAATAGAAAGCACAGCATAATCTACTGCTCCCCTCCGTCTTCCTCTGATCCTGCAATCCTCTCAGACTTCTCCTCCTCCTCCTCCATGGGAAGAAGAGGGACCTTGTTCATGCCCTGCTGCGTATACCTGCAGCCCGACGACCCCGCCAAGCCCTCGCCCAAGAGGCCCGTCGTGCGCCTCGTGGGCTCGGACGGGAAGGTCAAGACCTACAACAAGCCAATTCGCGCCGCCGAGGTGACCCGGGACTTCCCGAGCCACCTAGTGTGCCGCTCGGACGCCTTCTGCATCGGGCAGAAGGTGCCCTCTCTGCGGGAGGAGGAGAAGCTGAAGCCCGGCAACAGCTACTTCCTCCTCCCCGTGCACTTCTTCCAATCCGTGCTCTCCTTCATGACTGTAGCGTCCTCGTTCGCCAGAACGAACGGGGATGCTCTATCGAAGGTCTTCGACATCCGTAGGACCCCCCAGGGGGTCCTGCAGGTGAGGATCAACGACGAATTCATCGAGAGGATACAAGATGAGGGGGACAGGAAGCCGACGTGCGGCGGCGTGTGCACGACGGAGGAACTCGAGAAGGATTACAAGCAGCTTGTGAGGTGCAAGAGCGACCTGTGGAAGCCCAAGCTGGAGACCATCAAGGAGAAGGGCAAGAAGCTCGAGGCGTTCGAGAGCTTCAGGAGGAACAAGAAGGAGAAGAAGACCGTCTGCTCCTCCTCGCCGCCATCTCCGCCGTCCACCGATCATAGAGATCTGATGTGATCTGAACAATTTTTGTTTGTGTATTTAGTGGCTCGCGAGCAAATCTCAACTGTATACAGATTTTGATATACAAAAGAATACCTTCGGAATTTAGTCCATCAGAATTAGGATGAGTTTGATCTGAAATGGTGGGCAGAGTTTGAATGGTGAAGATGGACGATTTTGTATTGTTTCCATTTTTATTTTGATTTTTTTATATATTTTCCGTATGAGCTCATCGGTATGGGAATAGTGGCGACCTTTGAGACACGTGCAGTCAGAGACAGGGAGTACAGATTCCGAAAATAGCGAAAGGGAGCACTGTGATTGGTGGGACGTGTTTGGGGTTTGACCAGAGGTCAAATTATACGCCGGCTTTGGAATTTTAATCTGCGCAACTTTTCTGTAAAGGGAGAGGGTACCGATGCTATTTTGACTTCCGGATATTATGATGGAGATATACTGTTAAATATGTTATATTGATTATAGGGATATTTACACCCATAATCCTGAGTAATATGGTAATTACCCCAGGAACCCTCGATAAACACGAATTACATCCAGAACCCTGAATAATCGCTCCGTTTTACATCCACAACCTTCCGTTAGTTTAGTCCATTAACTCAACCAGATGGTTGAGTTAATCTAACCAACCAGTTATCCAACGACTGACATTAATCAAGAAAAGAAAGAAAGAAGAGGAGGGAGTGAGTTCGAGCTTGCAACAGGGCGGACACGCACGGGGAGGCCTGGGGCTTGCCGGGGGGCTGTAGCTTGCAGGCGAGCGGGGCTGCGGGGGTGGTTGGTGTCTGGAGCTTGCGGTACGCGGGGGCTGCATCTTGTCGGGCGCGCGCGCGGGGGGTGGGCGTCTGGAGCTTGCGGGTGTGGGGGTCAGCTGCAGCTTGTCGGCCGCGCGTGCTTGGAGTGGGGGGTCTGGAGATTGCGGGCGTGGGGGTTATTGCAGCTTGCGGGCGTGCGGGGGGCTGATTTGGAGCTTGAAGTCGGAGATGGGGGGAGGGCTCCCAGGGCTGGTGTGGTTGCAGCTTGTCAGGTTCGAGTGGGGTGGGGGGTGTCTCGATCTTGCGGGGGCGAGGTCTGGAGCTTGCGGGTGTGGAGGCTAGCTGCAGCTTGTCAACCGCGCACGCTTGGGGTGGGGGGTCTGGAGATTGCGGGCACGGGGGGCGGTTGCAGCTTGTTGGTGTGCGAGGGGTTGGTCTGGAGCTTGAAGGCGGAAACAGGGGGAGGGCTCCCAGGGCTGGTGTGGTTGCAGCTTGTCGGGTTCACGCGAGTGGGGGGGGAGAGGGGGGGTCTCGATCTTACGAGGGCGGGGTCTGGAGCTTGCGGGGTGGGGGCTCTGGAGCATGCGGGCATGCACGACAGCTTGGGAGCGCGTGGGTTGATGGTATGGAGTTTGCGTCCAGGTCTGGATCTTGCGGTCGAGCTGCCATATCTCGCGGCCAAGCGACCTAGGGCTTGCACGGAGGGGGGTGGGTATGGAGCTGGCAGGCGGAGGTGGGGGGCCCGATTGGAATGGGGGTAGGGGAGGCATCGTCCGGGGCTGCGGAGGGGGTGGGAGGAGTCACGCGGGGGAGGGGGGCTGCTGGCGGAGGCGCGCGGGGGAGGGGGGGCTGCAGGCGGAGGCACGAGGGGGCGGGGGGACCTGGGATGGTGGGTGCTGCTTGGAGGTCGAAGGGGAGAGGAGGAGGTTGTCGGAGGAGCTTGCTGCTTGGAGGAGGAGGTGGGCGCAAGCGCTTGTAAATAATAGAAACTTAAAGGGTATAAATATAAAATACATAATGGATACCGTCAATAGTCAACGGTAAAATGGATGGAAGTTGACTCAGGGTTATGTAATGTAAGGGTTAAACATTATTCGGGGTTTTGGGTGTAATTCGTGCTTGCGCAGGGTTCCTGGGGTAATTACGAGATTACTCAGGGTTATGGGTGTAAATATCCCTTGATTATATGGGATTTTTACTCGGCAGATCCTATTATCTTTGCCAATGACCTCTACGATCTTTGAAACATCGATATTCCTTCATTGATTCCGTAAACTTGCTAACTCTTATCCTACAGATCCTCTGGTTAACCCCTCGTCCATTTACCCGTTAAAACTAACCGGATTCTGTTATAGGGTTTTACACTATACTCATTTTGTTTGTCAAATTTACAGTCAATGCCATTCCACCTCTCCCTCCTCCTCATATCCGTTTCCCACCCCCTCGCCCTCCTCCTCCTCCTCCTCCTCGAAGCTCCAGCTGCGTCGCCCGAAGCCCCAGGTCAAACCCACCTTCCCCCCCGCCCCTGCGTCGAATCTCCCCTTGGCCTTTCCGTTCATTCGCCCTCACTCCTCTCTGTTATCACTGTTCCTCTGTTTCCATCACAAGCTGAGCTGCTTCTCCTCGCAATCCCAGCAGAGATGCGTCATCAACCACCACCCAATCCCACCACCGCCACCACCTTGAGCAGTGGCAATGGCCATGGCCTCTCCAAGCCCACCAACCTCAGTCCCCTCCTCTACTCATTGGACGAAGATGACGTCACCAGGGTGTTCATTTTCCCCATCTCCCTCGAGCCCATGACTGACCCAGTCACCCTCTGCACCGGCCGCACCTACGACATACCCAACATCACCAAGTGGCTCTCCCTCTCCCGCCGCCCCCTCTGCCCCACCTCCATGCAGGAGCTCTGGGACCTCTCCCTCACCCCCAACACCACCCTCCTCCACCTTATTCTCTCTTGGTTCTCCCACAAGCACCTCCTACGCAAGAAGCTATCCCACGACGTCCAACTCCTCGCAGCCGACCTCGTTTCCACCATCAAGAAGGCCAAGGGCCAGACCAGAATAGAAGCTCTCGTGGAGCTCAGGCGCCTCGTTGCTACCCATTCCACCATCAAGCAATCCGTGATGGACTCCGGTGGGGTCGTCGTGCTGTCCTCTCTGTTGGGTCCCTTCACTTCCACGCGGTTGGATCCAAAGCTATCCCCCCCCGCCTCCCGAGGTCGAAGCCCTCCTCCCCCGTCCACTGCCTCCCCCTTCCCCTCGCGGGTCTCCTGCTCGGGCCCCCCCCCACGCCGACGGCCGCTCGAAGCCCCCTCCCCTGCTACTGGAAGCCTCCCCCGGCCCCGTCGCCTCCCCTTCTTGAAGCCCCCCTCCCCCTCGCGCGCTGCTTGAAGCCTCCCCCGACCCTGCCGCCTCCCCTGCTCGAGCCTCCAGTCCGATTTTATTCTCTTGTTTAATTCTAGCCATCCGATCATGGTTGGTTAGATTAACGCATTTTTAACCTAAGTAAATTAACTCTAGATGTGTCAATTTAACGATAGGGTTCGTGGGGTAAGACGGAACAAGTTTACGGGGTCAAGGGAGGAATATCGATGTTTTAAAGGTCGTAGAGGTCATTGGCAAAGATTATATAGTCTGCCGGGTTAATCCCTTATATTTATTATAAGATTATATTATAATGTTGACTTTGTTTATTTGAAGGTGGTTAGAAAAATTATAATAAAAAAATGTGGAGCTCGTACTAATAATTCTAATCCATGAATGTAAGATGACCTAGATTTAGGTTACCTCATGAGGAGGGATCAAGCCGGAAATTTCCAGCGGGGGTCTAAATTGAGGCACTGTTTATTTAATTTATTTTACCATTATTTTGTTATTTTAGTTGACGTTATTTACTGCATTTCATTGGTCGCATGATTTAGGGAAATAATTGCACAACATTTGAAACTATTATTTAAAAAGGTATTAGGTACAAAACTTGAACTTCGTATAAATATCATTATAAATAGGGAAAAAGGACCCTACATCAACGGGTGTAGGAAACTCCCTACACTCGACCTAATTTTTCATTATTTTTTATTTGTTTTGAAATGAAACATTGGGGGATTTAGATCACCATGTATCATCATGTTGTCATTCTAAATTCAACTTAATTCGAGACTTCTATCATCTCCATCAAGACTACCAAATTTTAACAGTTTCAAAACTGTTGAAATTAACATCTTTTAAATGAACATGTTAGGAATGTTTATTTTGCATGAAACTTAAAACACTTATTCCCCTCAACATATTAAGTAAATCTCCCCAACTTTTAATTAAAAAAAAGTAAAAAAATAATCGAAAAATGAGGTGGGTGGATGGAATTTCTTACACCTCAAGGTGCAGGCTCTCTGCCCCCTTATAAATATTATATTGACAAAAATATTGACATGAAATTCTCTGTTTCAAAGAAATGCAACACCACTAATGATGTTAGATAATGCCATCAACTATGATTTTTCTAAATAAGCAACATGTATGCAAACTTCAAAGCTGTAGAGACGTGCACTTAAAAACTTTATATTCACATGTTAAATTTTCATGATTACAAAGATCAAGAATTTCAAATGATTTTGACATTTTCTACTTTAAAATAATTATATCCCTATATTATATCATACAAGCTTCATAAGAAACGTAGTAATCTCAAAATATTAAAGTTAAAGACATGATGGACTTTTAGCATCTTACTTTGCATCTTTTAAGCAATTTGATCTCGCATCACATCTTTTTAAAAGGACACATTACATAAAATCATGAATTTCGGGATTAATACCAGAAAGGTCCCTGTAAAAATGTACAAATGGTATGACAATTTAGGACATGAATTTCGTTATTATAACACTTTGTCAGATACATTCAATTTTTCGTTAAAATGATAAAATCAGTCCTTATCATCATCTGTTATTTTTATTACAAATATACCATATGCCAATAATATCAAAAGAAAATAAAATCATATAGTTAATCACGCATTCTTCTAAACACTCTTGACTACATATATGGTATACTTGTGGTTAATTGTATTACTTTGATGAACAAATAGAATGTCATCAACTAGTTGTTATGATGTGTGTGTTTTTAATGAAAGCTCACTTTGTTATTTATCCCAAAATTTGGGATTTTTTTATGTATTTTACCTTTTTTTGACATTAATAGGTTTTTCACCTCTTTTCATTTCTTTCCATTAATGGCAGCACATTAAAAAATGGTGACTATGAATGTATCTCATCGTTTCTATGAAAAAAACTTCATGCATTTTTTATATCCATGCGAATATTGATATTGACCATTTATATTTTGTCATTCGGTGCACATCAACATATTTGGGTAAATTATGAAAAAAAGATTCTATTTATGATTTGATTCTCAATTAGAGTACTCATTTTTGAAAAATAGCTGTAAGAAAAGTTTGCGCTTTAGGATTTAACGTATACAGAGTTGCAAAAATTACATTTGTAGTCAAAAAATAAATTTGATTCCCTCTTTGTTGCGGTTAAGAAATGAGACCCATATCGGACGTTTCGATGCATAGATACGGCATGCTTTGTAAGTTACCCTACTTATGGTTATATTTAAGGGCAAATTACATATAATGGCCTCAACTATGTGTTGATTATCAATTAAGATCTTCATTTTTCAAATATAATAAAGAAGGATCTGATCTTATTTTTTTATTTCAAATATATAGGCCTCTGTAAACATCCACAACCTTTCTATATCGACGTAAAATCTTAAAGTTGAAAGTTCATGCACCTTTTTATGACATTTGGAAAATGAGACATCTACTTGAAAATCAAAGTATAATTGGGGTCATTTTTTGTAATTTAGCTTATATATATTTATAATTAAAATTCGTGATGTTATGAGAATCTGGATGGGAAGTCTAAAGTTTTGGGCATTGTTTAAGATAAGGGTCATGATGGCTGAGCCTCTTTAGATTTGGAAGCATCTGATCCAACCGTTGACCTAAGAATCCATTCAAACCCATCTTTCCCTTCCACCCTTTTTATTTGACTTCACATTCTTTTTCTATTGGAGATATAATAAATTCTTGACTCCAATATCTAATGTCCAACTTGTAGGCTATTATTTTTTAAATGTAGTTGTTATTTTGTTGGCTTAGATTGAGTCCACAAGCAAAATGGAGACTATGAATGGTCTTGTTGTAATCCCCAAGAATTTGATCATGGACTATGCTGAGCTCATGATGTGGAATTTTAGGGTTGAAGGTTGATTTTGTTATTTAGAAGTAAGATCCATGTGAAGTCATTAACATGCATGCCTAGTTCCCTCTTGAGATTCACCCACATCGCTCCTTGCACACACGTCTCGATTAAAAACACGAAATAGACAATTCCTACCTGTCGAGCGTTGATGGAATAGTGAACGAGATGGAGGGTCATTGTCTCCTTTATCGGGTTCATGTGTGTTGGTTTCTATCAATGATCGCTCGTCCTCTCTGGCTCACAACCATCTAAAGGTTGCATCTCTTGTTAACGATCGATACATCTTCTTGTTCTAATGACCATAACATGATCAATGGATCTAACTTATGGATGAAGTCATCCCGATCTACCATATACAAGCGATGTTATTATATTGAATTCTCATCTCATGTTTAGACTTCTATTTCATATCAATAGCGATCATTTATAAATTTATTAACTTTACTTGGTGTCGCGTTATCTTTACTATAAAAGAATTTACCATTAATGGTTATTTACTTGAATTAATGTATTTTATCGAGGATTTTTCACTTATTATTTTTGTATGAACAAAAGAATCTACAAAGTCGACAAAAGATGTACTTTGACGTGAGATTAATGCAACATTATCAAGCTTTACCAATACAGTTCTAACAATATTAATATATTTGGGTTTAAAATATATGCTTTTAGATTTTTAAAAATCAAATAGTCCAATAAAGTAATGATGCAATTACATATTTATGCCAAAATTATAATAGCAAAATAACATGTTATTATAGATATAACAACTTTGTTATGGTTTCATGATGGGCATTCTTCAAACTCGATAATATGTTTTCTCGAGTTATGTGGGGAAGGGCGCGCGTATCCCCCTTTGCCCTCCTCTTAAACTATTTGCGATCATGTTTGCAAATGCAAGCACATGCAGCAATTTTACGAGATCGAAGGTTTAATACTTTAGTAGTCAGTGCTAGCATCGGGATCATATGCCCATCTGACCGTTGATTTGACAACAAGATTCATGTTCTTGACTCGCAATCTCTTTACTGAGGTGCTAACATTTTAGTGGAATAAGAGAATCAAATCTATCTACATGAAAGAAAACCCAAAAATCGGGATTATAATATACATTTCGTTTATAATTTGTAAACGAATAATGTAAAGTTTGACAACATTTTGTGGAATAAGAGGAATTCAATCTATTTTAGATCACACAAATGCCAAAATTCTACAACTTATTCTTATTAAATTCCATAAGCCTCCAAACATGGATACCTGGTTAGTCTACATTTATACAACTAATCACCACTGTTACTTTCTTAGACCTTGTTCGTTTGGAGAGTAAGCATTGTAATAAGGGATCAATTCTCCGTCCCGTGCGGTTCTTAAGAATACAAGTATTTTCATCCACATCACATTATTTAGCTTTATTCTACCCTTACTCTTATTTTTATCCCACCTTATATACTCTTATTCCACCTTATTCTCCTTATTCATCCTCCTAATTCCAGCTCGAACCGAACGCCCCCTTTGAAATAGAATTAATAGCTCATCAAAATAAGGAATTAAACAAATTATTCATTCCTCCAAATTAGGAAGTAGATTGCAATTAAATCCACCAAACCACCAAAAAAAGATTGGTGGTTTGAATCATCTCCATCATTTTTAGATCCAATAGCCCTCATTGATGACTTATCATGTGAATGATATGACACATATCATTTGTATGGGCTCTTAAAGAGATACACATATGCACACATACACATATTATTTAAAGATGATGATCACACAAAGTGCCACAAAAACAAAAATTAAAGATAATGCATCAAATACAACATAAAATTATTTTTGACGATATTAATTGTGACCTAATATAAAATTTATTAACATCAAATGATCAAATTATAAAACCTAATAAAATGGTTAAATGTTATCATGTGCTTCAAGTTTTACCATTAAAAAATAATGTCATGTCATATATTAATAAAATAGCACATAACAATCTAATGTCAATAAAATGTTATAATAGAGTACCTTAAAAAGGAAAAAAATGAGATTTTAATATATACAATAAGGATAAAAATATAATCAAAATGCATATAAAATGTTTTTATGAATTTGGTGCTTTTTCATTTTTTGGAAATTTTTAAATCAAAGAAAATATTTTTTAAAATAAAAAGAAAATAAAAATTTGTAAGCAATTTAAGAGAAAACCAAAAAAGTAGTAGGGAATATACGATTGAGTGTGGGTTTATTTTTATTTAAAAAAGGTCAACTAAGGAATATAAATTACTGATTTCGTTTTTATATTTTTTACACTTCAATTTTTATTTTTTACTTTTCTATGATTTTTAGATAGGACAACGTAGATATAAAAATACAGCTATGTTAATTTTTTTGCAATTTTTTCACCATGGCCCCATAGAATTTATTAATTATGCGACAACCCTTGACTTCTTCATATTTATCCCAGAACCTCTAGAAAATTATCGACTCTTACACGACTCTTCTACGTGGTTGACTCCTATCCATTTAACCTTCAAAGTAAATATGTCAAATTTACCGTTTTTGTCTATCAAATTTACAAACGTATGCCATTCTCCTTCCTCCTTACCCTCGAAACAACAAATTGGATCTTTCTACGTCATAACTCCTACCACCGAAATCTTTCTGGCCACCTTTTGATCGTGGTCCACTATGCACAAAATTTATTTCCTTTAGCAGGAAAAAGCCTTCAGATGGTGGCCATGTTTGGTTGGAGAATAGGCCCTGTAATAAGGGGTCAATTCTCCTTCTGATATGGTTCCCAGTGGTATGATTATTCTCCATTATTCCATCTTATTTCACTCTTATTCCTATCTGCATCCCACCTTACCTACCTTTATTTCACCTTATTCTCCTTATTCCTATCCTCCAGCCGAATAAAGAATAGACCCTTATTCTTCTTATTCCCCATCCTTATTCCTGCTTATTCCCGAACCGAACGCACCCTCAATCTCGTTTGTGCCACGAAGAGAAGCTCATCGACATTCAGGAACCCGAGGTCGGTGTGGTGTATCTGGGCCGAAAGGAACCGTCAATGGTCCTCGTCCAGCCAAAGTTCGACAATGAAGATTATGGAAATTGTTGTTTAGACATCTCGACTTTCGGGGTGAGATGTTAGGGCCCTGAGTTTTTGTTCTCCCCAAGCCATACTTCTATCCTGTCATAAACTGCTACAGAGAGACCTATACAGTAAAGCGGGCCGGTAGTGCCCTTTTTGTGTATGTTCTTTTACTTGGAATATTATGATTACTTACTTATAAAAAAGACAAAGTGAGAAAGAGTTATCAGACAAAATCCACATTTTTCCATCGAAAAATCTAAAAGAAAACACTAGATATGGGAGTATTTTAGTCACCATAGATGCGACACTCTTGGGTGGCAAGGTTCTCCATGAAGAAGGCCTCGAGGAGGTCATGGTCACTCTCGTCAACTTCAGAGGTTGGCTTAGCACAACTGACCTCCTCCACCAAGTTTCACACATTCCTGCACTCCTCCGATGCCATGTCCCCTTTGCAAACCTCTTTTTCCTCCGCCAGCGTCGTCCCGTGGAACATGTGGCAGAACTCCCAAAGACCACCGGACACCATCCTTGTCCTCGAACCACCAGGGACGAAGACAGAAAATTCTTCTTAGGGATGGTGGGCTGAATTATTTATATATTATTTATCTAATTTATCTTATCGATTTAGTTGTTAATATTTGGTGAGGGGTTTCTTTGTTACAAGAGAGGTGTTGTAACTATCTATTTCAAATTTGTTTCTTAAAATCCAATCTTATAGATATAATATTCAAATAATGTTATACACATCCTTCAAATTTTACTCAAATCCAAGGTCATTTGCTATTTTATATCAATAGTAAAAAGTTTGATTCTCTTTTAAATTGGATTTAAGTTTCTTAAATATTGATTGAACTTTTAACCACTAAGATAAATTAGGAAACGACATCAAATTTGAGAGAAATTTAGAGGATATGTAAATTATTGACCGAAGTTTTAATTTATCTGCGTGGAAACGAATTCAAACTATAAGACGAGCTTCCAATAATTCCGTAATTGATTGAAACTAATATTGGGAAGGGATTTTTACAAAAATACCCATATAAACTTACAATCGGACGTAAACAATCTCTACATACATCGTATTGACAAAAAGATCCCTACAAAACTCTTCATATCACTAAAATACACATTTATTAGTGTGATATTTAGTAATGGGTTAAATGGGGCTGCCCCTAGGGGGAGCTAACTTGGCTCCCCTGTCCCATTTTTCCTATTTTTTTATTTTTTGAAAAATTCTTCCACGAATTTTCATCAATATATCCCTATGCAAATGACAGATACAGATATGGATATATGTATTGCCTCATCTTTATCTATTTTTGAATACGAATACGGATGTGGATATGGATATTGACAGATATTAAAATTATCTTACCATATCCTTAAAAAACGGATACGGATGTGAAATGGATATTGATCACATACGAGTAATGTTAGAAATACTATATAGAATCGACTTAAATATGTACGAATTGGATGAAAAATGCATGATATAAATTACTAAATGTGTGTATCATAAAAATCATACAAATATAGTAAAAGAAGGTATAGAATTATGTTATATATGGTTAAAAATAAATCTATGAATATATTTATATCCGAAAACAGATATGTGGATATGGATGTTTGCGGATATCAAAACGATATCCATACATGTATCCATTTTAAAACGGATATAGATTTTTAAAATCTGTATAAAACAGGTACGGTGGTGGATCAGATAAGGATATATCCATAATCAATTGCATCCATACTTGTATGTCATTCATGTTTCGTGCGAAACAATGACTCCTACAGCCTTTATCCAAATGAGATCGATTTCAACAATTCTACGACCGTTAAAAAATGACAGTCTAGATGGGAGCTGTAGGAGTCTCTATTTAACACGAAACTTGAATGACATAATATAAGGATATAGTGATGAAAACACACGAAAAAATTTAAAAAAAATAAAAAAATGGGAAAATTGGGGTGGGGGGGCCAAGTTAGCTCCCTCAAGGGGGGCATCCCCATTTAGCCCTTTAGTAATACTATTAGATTTAATATTTTCAAACAAGTAACATTATACAATATTTTTTACTTATAGGGATGCAAACAAATATAGATATATGTATCAATCTCTTGTCATATTTGTTATACATATTTTCACATATATACATGTATCTGCATATCTACTTTTAAATAGATGCAAATACAAATAGGGTTGCAAACATGTGGATACCGATATGTATATATATCCATATATGCATACACAAGAAAATTATGTATATATTCATATATGCAAAGAAAATAAAAGGAAAAATCGTTATCTATACCATATATGCTAAAATAAAAGATATATATTCATGGTGATTTATAAACGGATACGATGATGTATATATACGGATGTATCAGCATTTGATTATGCACATCATGCAATGTTAATAGTTAATTATTGTAATTATATATCTATCTCTCACACATACACACACATATATATATATATATTATTTTTGAGATATGAAGGGCTATTATACATAACATGCAAATCTTAATTGTTAAATAATATATTTAGATTATATATAGTCCTATGTATAAAATATATATATGGATTTTGGATGGGAGCCGGGGGAGGCTAAGCCCCCACCCGCCCCCCTCTCTCCGCCACTGCGAACTAGTATAGTCATACCTGGTTTATAGGTGTTATACGATGGCGCTACATGCATGACAACATTTATTGCTATAGAGATGACCACAATGGTGGTGCAACTCGTGGGAGGAGGAAGAACAGAGGTGGCTTCGCATGGTGGTATAGATCATATCGGTGAGAATGACTTCGGTGTTGGGTTGCTTGGAAGGGATAGGAAGAAGAAGAAGGCGGACATGAGAAGGATAGTTGAAGGGAGAAAGTCCACCATTAGAATTTATAGTTGTTTTATTAACTCAACATTAACTCAAGAATATTGACTTAAGGAGAATTATTGACGGTAAGTGTCATGGCGTAATACAGAGCAAGATTATAGGGGTCGTAAGGTAAATATGAAAAAGGCAGGGGCTATCTTGTAATTAGCAAAGTTACAGAGGTCATGGTGTAAAAATACACATTTTTTTAGAAATTCCACGCAAATATTTGCTACTTTATGAAATTTCTAATTGTACGATAATATTTTTTGGTTTTTGATTATTTAAAAGGATAAAATAACTTCAGGGGTCGTTCGGTTGGGAATTACCCCCCACTTTGGGATTACCCCAAAACCCATTTCCCTAACCCTCTTGTGGGGTCCACTTTCTCTCCATAAAAAATATATATTATACCATCATATCATCTAAAAATTATAAAATACCTAACTTCTACTCACTATCCCAAACTTCAATACAATCACATCACAACAACTAACTACTTTTTCAAATTTCAATATAATCATATCACAATAACTACCCACTTTTTCAAGTTTCAATAAAATCACATCATACAAACCATCCCAACTCTAACCCAACCAACCAAACACCAAAACACAAAAGTGAGTTACCCTCCCCCAGATAACCCACGAATCAAAAAACACTTTTAGGCCTTGTTCGTTTGGGGTATAAGGAGGAATGGAATAAGGGGAATAAGCCCCCAACACGCTTCCCCGTGGTACGACTATTCCCCATTATTTCATCTTATTTCACTCTTATTCCTATCTTTATCCCACCTTACCTACATTTATTTCACCTTATTCTCCTTATTCTTATCATCCAGCCGAACGGAGAATAGACCCTTATTCCCCTTATTCCACATCCTTATTCATGCTTATTCTCTTACCGAACGGGCCCTTAGGAAGTTGTGCCGAAGATATTAGAGATGCTACCGAATCTGAGGTAACACGAGGTATTTTTATTTTGAAAAAAAAAACAAGAAATATAAGATAGATAATTGAAAGAAGCCAAAAATTGGAAAGTTTACACATGGCTCTAATCATAATATTATCAAATTCCTTTTAACGAAAAGATATGTATATTAATAACAACAAACTTACCAAAAAGATGAGGTACATTGAAGGTGGTACAGAGATGAATGGGTTCATGAAGAAGGAACATGAAACTTTGATGCATTGATCACACAATGATCAAAGAAGAAATCGAACCAGAAATGGGGGTGTGATATGGGGCACGAAGAAAGGGGGTTGAGGCAAAGCAATAGCACAGAGAACAAAGAAGAGGAGATAAATCAAATAGAAAGAAAATGAGGGACAAGGACATATATGGAAAGATGGGTTGGATTGTAATGTCCTTTGTTAACCACTCAAAATACTTAAGTTCAAATTGTTTCATAATCGAGGAAAACTAGTTCTGACAACTTGTTGGGTTGGGATCAATTGGTCCCGTTGTTAACCACTCAAAATACTTAAGTTCAAATTGTTAAGTAGTAATTCCTATCACTTATAACCCACACTCATGCTTCATGAGTTTCCGATGTGGGATTATGTTAGAGGGTTGGGGTATAACAACCTCTCTCACTTATATTCGCAAAGTCCACATTGCGACATAACCCATTACTTATTCTCAGTGACAGTGACGGCTGCACACTGCGAGAATTCTTTTCCTTCTATCTCTTTGTAGGGGTGGCTCTACATTCCGGATAGCCATTTTTACTATCATATGGAAATTGCTTTTGATGCTATTTGTAATGTCCCAAACTTAGGTCACCGAATCGTTATCGAGAAACTGGCCCGAACAACTTGTTGTGTATTGATCCATATGGACCCATTGACAACAACTCAAAATACTTAAGCACATGTTATCAAGTAGTTATCCCCCACTCTTATAAACCACTTTGAAACTTCGCGAGTTTCCGATTTAGGACCATGTTTGGGGTTGAGGTGTTACAACCTCTCCCATTTATATTTGCAATGTCCTCGTATCGACATGGCATCTCACATATTCCCAGTGACAATGGTGACTGCATGCTCCGAATAGCATTTTCCTTCTATCTCTTTGTAGGGCAGGCTCCACCTCCACGGTATCCCTTTTCACTAATAGAGAGAAGTTGGCTCCGATATCATTTGTAATGTCTCGGTACTAGATCCCCGAAATCATTATTGAGGAAATCTAGTCTTGAAAACTTGTTGGGTATGTGCCCACATGGATCCATTGACAACCACCTAAAATGCTTAAGTTCAAGTTGTCAAGTAATTATCCCGCACTCTTGTAACCCACTCTGAAACCTTGTGAGTTGCTGACGTGAGACTATGTTTGGGGTTGGAGTGTTACAACCTCCCTCACTTATATTCGCAATGTCCTCTTTACGACATAGTCCATCACTTATTCTTAGTGATAGTGGGGGTTGCACGCTGCGGGTAACGTTTTCCTCTTATCTCTTTGTATGGGTGGCTCCACCTCTTGGGTAGCCTTTGTTGTATGTAATTGTAATGTAATCAAGTTTTAATTAGGTAAACCTATGTAATTGCATTGGGAATTGATTTCAAGTGGGAAGGTATTGGATTGGAGGGAAGGTTGCAAATTCTCAAATTTGAAACAAGGTGTGTTTGAACTGGAGTTTTATTATAACACGGAGTAGTACTAAAATTTTATTGGATATATAAATGAGTTCACATTTCAAGCTCTTGTAACAATAGTAGAGAGGAGGAATTGAGGACAACACATACGCGTGCGATCCACTCCCTCTCTGCCTCATGATCATCTCGGGATGGGGAGAGTCAATTTATGCGTTTGCGCGAATGTGATTTACTAATATTGAATCCGGTCATATTCGCATTTTGTAATTGGGATATAAATCGAAAATAATTATAATTCGGTTAATCTATGATGCATTATTTCTTTCATATTAATCCATATAATTATTGTTTATTGCATATCATGTTAATCTAGTAACATCAATATTAGACAAGATATCGAGAATGATGATTAAAAATATATCATATACAATGTTTAAAATGAGGATGGATATGATCAAGATGCCTGAAAAATTCGGTGGACAAAATTTTAAGCGTTGGCAACAACTGATGAAATCTAATTGACCACCATAGGGTTAATATCGATGCTTGAAATTGAATGTCCTATGGTGGAAAACAAAAGCCCCTCACACGATAGCTAGAAGGTACAATCTATGCGGAAGGAATATGATTGTATATGTTGTGGATGCTTCTTGTTGGCTCTGTCCAATCTGTTGTTTGACGTATATTGTTTGCCTATGCATACTACGAAGGGGTTATGGAAAGAACTAAACAAAAAATGTAACACATAGGATCTTCATATAGAGAAATACTCCATCGTAACATTCTTAAAGTTTACCATGATCGAGAGAAAATCAGTTTCTAATCAAGCATACGAGTTTCTATTGTTGTTCTATGGATTAGAAGATGTCGAAATGAAATTTCCAGAGAAGTTTCAAGTCTTGTGTATTGTAGACAAAATCCTCAAGTCTTGAGAAAACTTTGGTATGACCATGAAATATAGAAAGAGAAAATTTTCTACAGATGACTTGGTGATAGCAATCACCATAAAGGAGGAACACGGTAAGCAAGTTTGTGGTTCCTGTTGACATCCAGGAAAAGGCAAATTTTATGACCTTGAAGGGTAAAGAGAAAAGGATAGTAACAACAATGAAATAAACCAAAGGGCAAAATCCAAAAAATGACAAAGAATAATCCATGTCGGTACTGTAATCACTATCAGGTTAGTCATTGGAAGAAGTATTGTTCATCCTTAAAGTCTGAATGAAGATCAGTATACTCATACAAACAAATTAATGAAATTCAAATTGTTTATTTGGCCAAATTATCGATTAGAGGACTTAGCTTGTATGAATCGATATTGGTTTAATACCAATAATGGAAGTCGTTTTACCATGTCAAGGATACATATGTATCCGCGATTTAAAATTAACTGATAATAGATGATAGTGATTTAATATCGTATCAATTAGATCTAGAAATCAACCAAAGAGCGCAAATGGGAGTTCTCAACTGGATATGATCACCACGAGACTTGAGTCTAACGAGGGGTATGTTTATGTGAAACCTAAACTATATTATAGCCATGATCCTATTGAGTGGCTTCTGGATACACGAGCCAATGTTCATATATATTCTGATAGAATTTTGTTTTCTTCTTATCAATGGTGGTACTGTGAAAATGGGGGAAGGACTTGACATCCACAGTGCAAGGGCTAGAATAAGTCAACTTGAGGTTCTCCCCCGGACGTGTTTGAACTTTGCATAGGGTGTTGTCTGGCTCTATCTTAGTTAGAAATGATTTTGTATCGAACTTTAAGTGTAATAAAGTTGTTATTGTTAGACATGTTGTTTTTATGGAAAAAAAGTCTATTTGGCGTATTTGATTTGTTATTTAGAATTAGATGTGACTCAGTAAACTTTGATTCAATGAATGACTTGAATTATGAACGCTCTGACTTTGTGTCTCATGTGATTAATAATTTAGAATCGTGTGATTTGTGGCAGGGTAGATTGAGACAATGAACTTAAATTCAATTAAAATAACAATGAATTTAGAGTTAATCCCTAAACATGCTATTGATAAAACTAAAAATTTGAAATTTGTGCGCAAGTTAAGACACCTAGGAAGTCTTTTCAGTCTGTCTCTGGAAATAATGAGATCTTGGATCTAATGCACATGGATATATGTGAGTTTAATGGTGTGTACACCAGAGACAATAAGAAATACTTCATCACCTTTATAGATGATGGTAATAGATACTGCTATATGTATCTAATAAAAACCAAGGATAAAGCCTAATAAAACTTTCTTATCTTTAAGATGTGTCCGCGTCATAAATAGAAAAAGTGCTTAAATGCATTAGATCAGATAGACGAGGTGAATATACTTCTAATATGAACAATGCAAACTTTTAGGCATAGTTCATGAAGTTACTACACCATATTCACCACAATTAAATGGGTAGCATAATGGAAGAATATAACCTTAACCAACATGATCAACGCTATCCTATAGAGTTCTGAGGAGAGGTCTTGAATATGACTTGCCATATTTTGAATAGGGTCCCTTCAAGACATATGTAAAAGTGTGCTTTCGAATTTTAGAGAAAAAAGAAATCAAGCATAAAGTATCTCAAAACGTGAGGCTGCCTCGTTAAGGTTTTAGTCCTAGAACAGAAGAGAAAGAAGTTAGGTCCTAAAAGCGTTGATGCAGTCTTTTAGATTATTTTAAAAATAACTATGCATATAGGTTCTTGGATATTCGGTTTGAGACACCTGCCATAGATGTTAACACTATTGTTGAACTCCGTGATGCTACCTTATTTGAGGATTTCTTTTCTATGAAGAATGTGATTCCTCTAATTTAACTCATGTTGTTGTCTCCATGTCAGGATCTATTCCAGATCGAGTGGAAAGGATAAAGGATGTGGAGGTTTAAATTCACATGAACCCAATGACCTTTTAGAAGAAATTGAGCCAACAAGGAGTAAATGACACATATAGACAAGGATCTGGGTAGTGATTTGTTATCTATCAGATCGAGCGTGATCCACAAAGTTACAAAGAAGCCATGGCTTCATCTGAAGCAAAATAATGGAAGGAAGCCATCAAATTTGAGATGTATTCTATTATGGATAATGGAATTTGGGAAGTGGTTGATTTGTCCAAATGATGCTCTACCATCAGGTGCAAGTGTGTGTTTAAGAGAAAGCTCAAGTCTGACGGATCAATTGAAAGTACAAAAGCTAGATGAGTTGCTAAGGTATTTTTGCAAAGGAATGTATCGATTGTTTTGATACCTATTCTACTGTGACTAGGATGACCACAATTCGGATCCTGATAGCATTGATGTATGTATATGATCTCTCTATCCATTAGATAGATGTGAAGACCGCCTTCTTGCATGACGATCTTAAAGAGGAGATCTATATGGATCAACTTTATGGGATTGTGACTCTTAAGAATGAGGGAAAGGTTTGCAAGTTTGTTAAATCCTTTTATGATTCGAAACGAACATCAAAGCGATGACATGAAAAAATGGACAAAACTATTATGTCATGTGACTTCAAGGTTCATGAATCTGATATGTTTGTCTATTCTAAGGTTAAAGGTAATGAGTGTATTATCTTGTGCCTATATGTTGATGACATATTGTTATTTGGATCGCATTTGATAATAAAGTATTCTTAAGTAGTAAGTTTGAGATGAAGGGCATGGGTATTGCTGATGTGATCTTGAAATTCAAACTGACAAGGTTAGTTGATGGGATTGTAGCTTATCAATCTCTTGAGAAGGTACTTGAGAAATTTGGATATCAAGATCATAATGTTGTAAGTATTCCTTTTGATTCATCCAAAATAATTTTCAAGAACAAGAGTGGAGTACCTGTAGCACAACTAAGATATTTACAAGTGATATGGAGCTTAGTATATCTTGAAATTGCACAAGACCTTAGTAGATACACTAGTTGTCCTGACCGTACTCACTGAGAGGATATGGATCGAGTACTGAGCTACTTGAAGAGAAATGTTTCCCTTAGTTTGCGTTACGGTAGACATCCATCTGTACTAAAAGGATATACTGATGCAAGCCAGATAGAGAAAATAGAGGAGTTTAGGAGTAATGGTGTTACTAGGTATATATTTACCAGTAGAGGCGGTTGATGAATCCGCGATTCATCATCGTAATATCTTGATCTTAGCAAAATCCCCGAGTAAAATCCCAAATAAATATCCATAAAATCAATAAATTAACAAAATAACTCTTGTAAATAAAACACACTAATTATTGTATATTAGAATGTACAAAATAAATTACACATAAAAAGCCGCAAAAATAAAGGAGTTTTATACATGTAAATAGCCCAAAACTTAATGTATTTTTAATAATTTTATTTCAACTCCTTTTTGTCTAATTCTTTCTCTAACTTGTTTATGAAAATGTATATAAAAATACAAAAATAAAAATAAATTTCTCTCAAATAAATGATCCTAGATCCCAAAGAGAAAAAGTTGTAAAGTTCAACTTCCAAGCAAAATTCCCGCTCCGTATGAACTCCAAATTCACCAAACTCACTTTTAAAGTTCAAGTTAGAAAATTATCTATCCAAGGAAGTGATTTCATTAAAATCGGAGCTCGTTTGAAAAAGTTGGATTTTGGGACCTAGTTGTATATTGTATATCATGTATATATTCATTCTTTTTTCATTTTTTATTTTACCTTTCTTAATTACTAAAAATACAAAAAAATCAAACTTGTGTTGTATTTTAATTATCCTATTTTATTGTTTTTTTCGTTGTAAATATCTCTTAATAAAAAGACAAAAAAATTACATATTAAAAAGTAAAAAAATGTGTACATGTTGTTTGTCTTCCCTTGTAAATTCTCCACTATCTAATTTATTCTTTTTATTCTATTGTAATTAAAGTAGCCAACTTTATTTTATTTATTTATTTATTTTATTTTACATTCTCTACAATAACCACCAATTCAACTCCATTACTCCACCATATTTTCTAACTTCTAATTCAACTCCACCATTTTATTAACCTCCATCCCACTCCATCTTAATTCTAACTTCCATTTTTTGTTCTTCTTTATATACATGCCATTCTCCTCATTTTTGCTTTTGATCCATCGTTATGTGAGGAGAGCCTAGTTCCTTGAGTTGAATCGATGACAGCGACGCAACCGTGGTCGAGCGACGACGGCCCTCTCTCCGGTGAGATATGTTGGCTTTTTGGCCAACATTGCAGCCGCAACCGCGCGCTGCTCGAGCTCATCGCGCGCCGGCGATTCGAGCGAAGACCGTGCTTTCGTGAGCACATCATAGGCGACCACCCATCTTAGGTAAGTTTAATTTCATCTTGTCATTATTTTTTATCTTTGCAATTTTTTTAAACCATCACATTACCATCTATATACCCCTATTTGTTCATCTTCATCACCATCATCCACTATTCCCTTTATCAGTTTTATGTATATATTTGTTTCTTGTAAAAAAATTAAAAAAATTAAAGAAATTAAAATCAACAAAAAATATCACAGCAGTTTTTTTTCTAATCAAAACATAAAAAAATAAAAAAAATAAAAAAAAGAAGAGGAGGAGCCGCAGGCACGCCCACCGCCCCTCCCCTTCCCTCCAAGCGGCGCCGCCGCTGACCATCATCGCCGGCCGCCCTCGCCTTCAGTCGCCCCAACCGCGGGTATCTCCGTGGCACCGCCGTCCCCGACTCCGCCACAACCGCCAGGGCCGCCGCCTCCCATCCGTTGGGTTCCTCTTTCGTGACCTCCCAGGAAGAAGAAGGTTCTTTTCTTTATCTTTTTTTTATTGTAAATATTGCAAGTGTGTCTTTTTATGTTTATATAATTGCAAAATAGTCCTTGTATATGTTTTTATTGTAAATATTGTTTTCTGATGTTGCAAAGACAACCCTGAGTTTGACTATTAATTTGGACCTTGTTTTGGCGTCCATTTATTTAAAGAAAAATAGCATTGTGTTGAGCAACTTATTCTTTGTCATCTGAATATTTACTTTTATTTTTGTGAGATATTGTGAATTAATTAAAATTATGCAACTGAACTTCTGCATATTTTACTCAATCTGGACTCTTAAAAGTATATCTCACACACGGTTGCTCTAAAAATTCCACAAAATTATATGTGATGCCTTGAAGAGTGTTTAATTTACTGTCCAAATTCAACCAAAATGGAGTTGTCTTGTGCCTGGAATAATTTGTAGAGTGAATTTAGTGTTTGATTTTTAATTAAATCCACGTATATCCTTTTTGCGAAATTTTAAATCTCCTGGATTCTACATGAAAATATCTATTTGAGATAATTTGCTTTCTGACTAATTTGATAACGTGGATTTAATAGAAATTAATTACTCATTGCCACTCTGTTTTCACTAAAAAATCTATAAAAAAATTCATATGTTATCAAAAAATTCCAAAAATATTACTGTAGTCTTCTTGCATCATGTTTTCATTCCAGTAATTTTTTCATAATTTTTGCTTACTGTTTGTGTGAGAAATTATTGAAAAACCCATAAAAAGTGTATATTTTTATTTATTGCATTTTAACCCATAAAATCCCAAAAAAGGTACCTTGCATTCATATATGGATTAGGACTCTAGGAAAAATATAATTTGGCTAAATTGAACTAATTTTCTATTAAAATTAATTTGGCCAATTGTGTGATTTCTTAGTACTTAATTCACCCGCATTTTGGATTTGATATTCTTTTTGCATTAAAAAAATCTAAAAAAATACCGCATTGGATATCTAGACCTAAGTTTTTTGAATTAAACCCAAGTTGTTCCTTTGCCTCCCTGAGTTCGACCCCGGACTTGCCCGGGATATAAATTAAACCGAGACACTCTTCACGGAGATTTTCTCTCGGTTCTGACCGAATCGCTAAGTACACGTATTACAACGAACACGAATTAATCATCGTATTTAGCGACACGTCAGATGGCGCCGTTGCCGGGGAGGCAAACAGCTTAGGGATTAGTTTAAAAATTTGGATTTAGATTTTCATTTACTCGGGTAGTCTGACCCCCGAGCCTCTGTATTTATTCCATTTTTTTGCAATTATTTCTCTTCATATTTTTGTATATATCTTGTTGTTTATCTTTCTAATATAAATATCATTTTCCTTGCGAGGGCCTGGTGGACTTGGAGTACATCGGAGGTCGACGGACGTGACGCGCGCCGACTACTGAAGGGCTAGGAAAAGCAATTTATTTTTTGAGAGAAATTTTGTAAATTTTTGTAATTATTTTATTGTAATTATTTAGGTAGCTTGCTCATTTACAGCGGCTCTTGTTTGAGAGCTCGTGCGTTTAAAAATACTTGGACTTTATTTGTGGTGTGTCGAGACCTGTTTCACTCTCTGGTGAGGGTGGGGTCTCGACTTCAGTGGCGAACTTAAGGATTAGGCACACGGTAGTTTAGATTCAAATTTGTTTATGCCCATCGTAATTTAGGCCACACTTATCTTAGAAGATTCACTTATCTTATAAGATTCATAATGAGACGCACATAGACACGTACTATTTAGCTCAAATTAAATCAGTTCTTCCCCGCTAATAGTATACTGTTTAGGTGCAGTTTCCTCGATCTGCATGCATTTAGTGTAATATTTACAAATTCTGTTCTGCATAACGCATGAAGAGTGCTGGGATTCACTGTAAGTATACCTTCTTCTGAGCATGCATCATAGTTTCTCGTTTGCATTCTGATTTCCGATTTCCCTCTTGTTTTACAACTTAAGGTCAAAAGGAAATTGGGACTGAACGGTAGACGTGCTTGTGTGTTCACATAAATTTCAAGTGATAACCTAACTCTAAAATTGGGACTGAATTGAGCAGGTCGATTTAATTAATTGGAATAAAAAGAACCTTTGTTCTCGAGTGCATAAATCCCTCATTGTTTGATTTACTTGCAAGTGAGAGAGAGACAACCCTAGGATAGAGCCAAGTTTGGATTTCTTACTTACTACTGGTTCTTTCTTTTTAGGCGATTAGCTACTCTTCAATGAGGAATACGGGTAGCCGGTAAACGGTCCGGACTTCCTTAGCAGAGTGGGAGGTTTAGAGGACGCCTTAGTCCTCAAGGAACGGGTAGCCGTATTTATACGGTCCGTACTTACTCCTATACTGGCTGAAAGTAGGTCAAACTAGTCGTAAGAACCGGGCCAGTCTGTAGGAAAATACGGGCACCTAACAGCTCGTTAATCTTTCCAAGATTGTTTTCTCACCAACTAAAATTGACAAGATAATTTGGCCGAACTCTTACGGCCATCATGTGTTGAGTTGGTGAAATTGAGAGTTTGAATTGCGTTTGTATTGTGTGAGTTCACTCCGCACATTTACGTGCACCGTAGAACTAGTGCCTCATTGACTATCGTGATCTAATCGGTTCTTTTGACATCGAAGATGACTGATTAGGGGGATATTTATTCGGACTTTGCGAATCTCTCATTGAACCCTTCAAAAAGTATGTCTTCAAAGGTCCAAGCGCAACTTGGACCAACCTGGACTCATGGCCCTCTTGAGCCCAGGATCACTCACTCTCGGGATGGTTACTCTCAAACCATTCCCTTTCTCTCTTCCCACCTCACCAAGGAAGACCATCGCCTTGGTAAGAATATCATGATTCATAAATCCTCTTCTAATCAAGAAAACATTGCTGATTCAGGACATAAAGAAGATTCGAGTAAAATGCCAAAGAAGAAAGAAGAGGAAGAAGAGAACCATGAAGACACAATGAGAATGATACTTGCTCGATTAGCTGCATCTGAGCAGCAACATGCATTACTGAGAGCTCAGTTAGGACAGTTAAATGTTGGGGTCCAACTACCAATGGATGCGGCGTATAACCACGGACAATATCAAATTCATAACTACTTGAGTCCGGCTGAACCCACTGTTGACTTTGAATTGAAGCCGCATTTTCTGAACTTGCTGCCACATTTTGATGGGAATGCTTCTGAGGAGCCATATGCATTCCTAAGGGACTTTGAGCTCATCTGTGCTAACCTCAAACATAATAATGTTAGCCAGGATTATATTAAGCTCAAAGCCCTTCCATTTGCCTTGGGTGGAAAAGTCGATTACTGGGTGAAGAATCTTGGAATCATCATCACCACTTATGCCCAGTTCAAGGATCTATTCCTAAAGAAGTTCTACCCATTGAGTAGAACTAACATGATGAGGACGCGAATTACAAGTTTTTCCTAGTTACCCCATGAAGCCTTCTGTGATGCTTGGGAAAGATTCAAGGACATCCTGCAGAAGTGTCCCTGTCACAATTTAGATGATAACATCTTGGTCCAATCATTCTTCACTGGTCTCAACCCTGAGATGCAGGGTTTAGTGAGCGCTGCCTGTGGAGGCAGCTACACATCACGAGGAGCGGATACCGTCTGGATGGTATTCGAGCATATGGTTGAAACTAGCCGCTCACAGATGGCCAGCAGGGCCTATACACCATCCCCCAGTTCACTCTCATTTGGAGGGGGAAAATCAGCTATAGTCGATCTTTCTCAGGACGTGATCCCTAGCATGGGACTTCTTGCAGACAAGCTTACTGTAGTCGAGAAGATCGACAGGAGGATTGATGAGTTAGACCGGAGCATCTCCAAACTTCCAAAACAGATGGAGGAGCTGACTGAGAAGGTATCTAAGATACGGATACCCGTCGTGACTGCACCCTCTGCTCCCGTATACTGAGTTCACCATGTTCAGGAGCAGTTGGTGTCAGGGCAACCCCAGCCGTGGGAGCAGGACCAATCCTACACCCACTCTTTCCAGCAGCCACCTCCAGTAGCAGAGACAGTCCAGGAGGAGCCTCCACCAGTTTGGGAGGTGAATGGGATATGGTATACTCAGGACCCTGCCAGGCAGGGAAGTACGGGAAATCGACAGACCTATCAGCGTCCCCCGACCTTTCACAACACTGCATTCACCTCCGCACCACCTCCTTCACAGCAGAGCCCTGGATTCCATCCACCCCAGCAGCAGAGGCAGCAATACCAGCAGTATGGAGGACATGACCATTACCAGACGGGCCAGCAGGGCCCACAACCCCAGCAGCAGCAGCAGAGGCAGTACACTGGCCAGCAGGGCCAGTCTTCCCGTTCTTCTTCCCAGTCTTATCCACTTCCTTCATCGTCTAATCCCATGGATATTCAGCAGCAGAAACTCGACGAGCTACGTTCCTACAGGAACGAGGTTCAGGACTTACGGGTGGATGTCAACTGCCTGTCCAGATGGCGAGACGAGCAGACTGCACCCTCTACCTCGATTCCAGCCCAAGTTCAGGCTAACCCCAATAGCCTGCACCGTTCTAGTTCTCAGCAGCACTTTGGTCAGGTATACTATTCAACATCTCCTAAATCTGAACATGAGATTCTTTCGTGTGACGAGGCTAACCACATGTCACTCAGGAGCGGAAGGACCGTGGTCGTACCTGACCGGGCGGGGGACACGAGGAGGGGCATCTTTGGAGCTCTACCTGAGGAGTCTTCAGAGGACGAGGAGGAGAGGCATCATATTTCAGAGCCCCATCAGCACCATTCGAGGATTTGCACTCAGGGAGCCGAGAGGAGGAGGAGAGCACGTATGCAGCATCGTCAGCATGGATATTCTTCTGAGTCTACAGAGGATCTTGCATCTCCGGTTGTGGCGGATACCACTCCATCTTCTATTCCACAACCTTTAGTAGATAGTTTTGATTTCGAGTCCATGTTGCATCAAAAAGATTCTTGTATGAAGAACTCTGTTTCCGTTAATGCAAAAAATGATCTTTCAGTTCATGATTCAGACTCTTCATCCCTTGTTTCCCCTACCTTCAATCCCTTTCCCCCGTGCTCTTACGGCAGGAAAGCGCATCAAAAAGATTCAGAAAGATGACCCCGATATGGCACGGTTTTGTAAAGAAAACATTACAGTTAAGGTGCCATTTGATGAATATGTGGCTAACCATCATGCCTTCCCAAAAATACCTTAAGGTGAGATGCACACCTAGAAGGGTTAGCAGGAAGAAAGATAACCGAAATATAAAGACACATGTCTTATCAGTAGCCACAACCTATTGTCTCAAGAATCACTTTGTCAAAGAAAAAGAGAGACATGGATGCTCACTATGTGGAGAGTCGTATTGACGACATTGCGTTTGCACGCACACTCTTAGATAACAATTCTTCGATCAACTTACTCCCCTTAGCATTATATCAGAAATTGGAGTTGGGACCACTTCGCAAATCTAGAGCTTTACCTCCAATTCGCAGATCGTTCAATGAAGAGACCTAAGAAAAGTGAAGAACGTCGTTATCTCGATTGAGGGGCAGAACTATCAGGTGGACTTCACAGTCTTGGACATGGAGACCCCCAATCATTAGAGAGAATCTCAGATCATTCTCGGGCGACCCTTCCTTAAGACTGCAGGCGCAGCTTTCGATTATGGTACGGGAATGATGAAGTTCCGTTCTCCAGGTGGAGAAGTGAACCTTGAGATGAAGCAAACCAAGTGTCAGTGACCTGATTCAGAGAGTAGTACAGAGTACTCATCTTCAGAGGCAGATTGCAGTATGATTAGCACAGTTGGGATTTGGGGACAGATTCCTTCAGGACAGAGCGAGACCCTTTCATCTGGAGAGGATATAGTGCATGATGCAGTTTGCCAGGTGTTGTCTGATCTTGCTAGAGATTCATCAACCTATTCTCATGATGACATAGAGATCCATCAGGATCTGTCAGTTCCATCCTCTTCGGAACAATCATAGGACATAGATGACGAGTCGGACGTGGCTTTTGCCGATTGTTTGGATATTTTTGACGATCCGACTCCTGATACTTCTGATTTGGTGGCGAGTACTACTCAGCTTAGCCCACCTTCATGCAACACGGAACCAGATTCAGATTCAGTTCAGCCAGATCTGCTTGATGATACCACATTGCCAGAACTGAAATCACTACCTCCTACACTTAAGTATGCCTTTCTTGCGGGACCCAAAGAGAGATATCCTGTCATCATTAGCTCAGACTTACTTTAGAACAGGAGTCTAGGTTGTTAGAGGTCTTAGAGAGGAACCGCAAAGCAATAGGCTGGATAGTGTCGGATCTCGTGGGCATCAACCCTGCTCTCTGCTCGCACCACATTTTTACTGAGGATAATGTGAGACCTTCCCGTGAGTTCTAAAGGAGACCTAACCCCAATCTACGGGAAGTAGTAAAGAAAGAAATTGAGAAATGGTACAAGGCATGGTTCATATACCCTATTTCTGACTCCAAGTGGGTGGCTGATGAATCTCGGATTCACCATTCTAAGTCTCATTAATTAAGCTCAAGTCCCTCAAAATCAACTGCATTTCAGCATCTATTTCGCATAATTAGCATTTATGCATGATTTCATAAGAAATGCATTTTAGCGTTAATTTCTGCATATTTTAAGAAGCCAAAAATCCAAGCCCAAATTGACCTGTAAATAGCCTAACTTCCCTTATTTTTAACTCCTTCATGCTAACACCGCATACCACAAACTCACTTCCACTGTGTACACATCACTAACAAGAATAAATGAAAAATACAAAAAAATAATTAACCCGGTTAAGTGGACCAAAAACTCAAACCCTAGTTTCAGGATTTTCGGACTAAAAGCCACATATCTTCCCCATCCAGTGTCTGATTTGATCCTACTCACTTTTGAACTAATGCACATTCAATTACCTTCAAAAAAGACCAAGTTCAAATGAATCGGAGCTCGTATGTGAAAGTTGGGTTTTGGGCCTCTTTTGCACATTGTATATTTTCGCGGTTTTTCTGACCTATATTTTATGTACTTATTTTCTTCATTAATAAAAATCAAAAAAATTAGAATTAGGTGCCTTTTATTTATCTTTGAGTTTTCCAGATTTTCTCGATTTTTTATCTTGTTTTAAAAATGACAAAAAAAATTATAAAACCCAAAAATCAAGGTATTCTATGTACATGGGATACCCCAAAAATTCACTTTTTACATTTGACCGAATTTGGCTTTGATGTCTTCATGAAAGTTGTAGATCTCGTCGAGACGAGCATTTTTCTTGAAGAAACTTTTTTGATCCGAGGTCATTTGATATTTCTTTTGGATTTTACAAAGGTTTTTATCTCTGATTTTTCTGGTGCTAACGCGTGGCAGCCCCAAAGGCCGCCACGTGTCAGCGTTTTTTGGGCCTTTTATATACTCGTTTTTATAAAAAAAAATAATTAAATGCCACGCACGTGCAGCGCACGTGCCACCCTGCACGCGCACTGCACGTGCCCGCGCCCTCCTCTTACTCCCCAGGCCCCCGCCACGTGGCCCATACCTGGTCGTTCGATCTCGGCCGATCGAACGGCCTGGGACTCATCTTCTACCTCCCAACGGCCTCCCCGTAACCTCCGCCCCCGATTTCTCGAGCGCCGCCGCCCTTAATCCTCCTCCCGCATCTCTGTTATCCTCCACAACCGCCGCACTCGTTGTTGACCCAAACCCCCTCCGCGTCGCACGCAGCCACCTCCTTTATCCTCGCCGATCTCGCCGAACCCTCTCCTATAAAAAAGCCTCGCCGACCCCGACCCCCATCATCCGCCGACTACCCTTTGGTCCACCTCACGGCGGTGACAGCGCCAACGAGCCGCCATTGCGGCGAGATCCGAAGCGGCCGACGCTTCGTCGCAGCTGTAGCTTCGTGCTGCCGTGCCCCCGCTCCGCCTTGGCGTCGAGCCAACGTTCTTCGTCTTCGACGCTTCATCATCTCCGGCCATGACTCAACGCCTTCGACTCTGCCTTACGCCACCGGCGCCTCGCCGACATCGCCAACCACTTCAGATGCCTCGCCACCGACACACCATCGCCAACGACCGCCTCCACCTTCTTCGACACACTACAGGAATTGCCCCATTTAGGGACGACAACTAGCGACGGTTTATGAGCGACCGTCCCTAATGCCTATTTTTAGGGACGGTCCTCTAACAACCGTCCCCAATAAACATACTCAATGGGGACGGTCCCTAAAGACCGTCTCCTCTTCCTTGAGTCAAGCCACTGGATGTTTTCGACCTTCCTGTAAGGGCTTTGGGGACGGTCATGACCGTCCCCATTATTCTTCTGTTGGCGTCGCCTCTAGCGATTGGACCATAGAGGCCTACCAAAGGGGACGGTCGTAGGTGACCGTCCCTTCAGGTTTGACCAGGCTACTGGACGTTTTCGACCTTCCTGTAAGGGCTTTGGGGACGGTCATGACCGTCCCCATTATTCCTCTGTTGGCGTCGCCTCTAGCGATTGGACCATAGAGGCCAACCAAAGGGGACGGTCGTCAGTGACCGTCCCTTCAGGTTTGACCAGGCTACTGGACGTTATCGACCTTCCTGTAAGGGCTTTGGGGACGGTCTTGACCGTCCCCATTACTCCTCTGTTGGCGTCGCCTCAGCGATTGGACCAAAGAGGTCCACCAGAGGGGACGGTCTAAGATGACCGTCGCCTCTGGTTTGAGCAGGCCGACCAAAGTGGTCGTCCAGAGGGGACGGTTTTCACTGACCGTCCCCTTTCCTTCTCAAAGGAGACGGTCTTTAGTGAACCGTCGCCGATCGTCTTCAATAGAGACGGTCATTTTGACCGTCCCCATTGGTCAGATCGAAAAAAACCCTTTCGACCTGCGTTTTCATCCCCATTCTCTCATTTCCACCCGCCGCCCCAAGATCGCCCTCTCCGCCCCAAGGTCGCCTCCGGCTCCTCCTTCCTTTCCAACCTCGTTTATCTTCATTTCCGGTAAGTATAAACACTCCTTTGCTTTTATTCTTGTGTATTTTACTTGATAATCTTGTTAGAGTTGTCTTTCTCCATTGGTTTTAGTTGTTTTGATAATGTGCTAAGGGATTATGCTTAGGGATTATGCTTAGGGATAATGTTTAGGGATTATGCTTAGGGATAATGCTTAGGGATTATGTATACAATAGGGATAATGCTTAGGGATAATGCTTAGGGATTATGTATACAATAGGGATAATGCTTAGGGATAATGCTTAGGGATTATGCTTAGGGATAATGCTTAGGGATTATGTATACAATAGGATTTATGCTTAGGGATTATGCTTAGATTGTGTATACAATAGGTTAGGGATTATGTATACAATAGGTTAGGGATTATGTATACAATAGGTTGTCCCTAGGTTGTGTATACAATAGGTTAGGTATTATGATTTGGGTATACCATAGATTTATCTCTTAGCCTTTGTGCCACAGCGAGCCCCGCAAAGCGCTTTCTCCTAAGCTCAAGTGTGTTGAGCACAGAGGAGGGGTGAGCCAAGACCGGACTTTTTGAGGCTAGAGATGAATGATTTGTTTATACAATAGATATCCAAAAATGATAGTGAAATCATACAATAGTTATCCCCATAATGATTTGTGTATGCCTTAGCCATAGGAGTTGCTAGCTCATAGGGTTATGTCCAAACACCCTAATTGATTTGCATGTACCTATAGTCCGCTTTGGACCTAGATCAAACTCTAAACAGCCGCTCATTTATCTCTTAGCCTTTGTGCCACAGCGAGCCCCGCAAAGCGCTTTCTCCTAAGCTCAAGTGTGTTGAGCACAGAGGAGGGGTGAGCCAAGACCGGACTTTTTGAGGCTAGAGATGAATGAGAGACTTGTGGTGCTTCATTATGGTTTAGGGTAGAAAACTTGTTTTCTATAATAACACAATGTTGGGTTTTATTCTGATTGTGCAGTAAAATGGATAAATCATGGATGGATAAGAGATACGATGATTTTCAACAATATAAGAGAGGAGTGATTGCGTTCTTGGATTGGGCATTTCAAATAGAGAGAGTTGATAAGAAATTTGGTGGTCTAAAGATTTACTGTCCATGTGTGAGATGCAAGAACATTAAATGGGATGTTAGAGAGGCAGTGTATAATCATCTCATCCTCAACGGATTTTGGTTGCATTACTCTATTTGGACAGAACATGGAGAGGGTTTAGATGTGCGAATGGATGAGGATATGGGCGTTGATGCAGGATTGACTACCCAAACCTTGAATAATGTTGATCACGAGTTATTTGAACTAATAGACGATTTAAGAAGACCTGAGGCACAAGACATTGGTTCAGATGATAGGTTCTCGAGCAGTTGGCCAGATGCAGAAGATATATTGGCTCCTGGGGTGGAAATGACACGTTTGCAGTTTTTGTTAGAGCTGTTTAAGATGAAAGTAAGGAACGGATCAACTGCAGCTATGATGACAGATGTGTTGGGTTTAATACGAAAGTTATTAAATAATCCTCAGAATTACCCTAAGGATTGGAAAGAGGCGAAGCAACGATTCCGATCGCTTGGTCTAAAATACGAGAAGATAGATGCTTGTGTTAATGACTGCATGCTTTTCCGAGGAGAAAATTCGGATCTAGTTCTTTGTCCATATTGTAATGATTCCCGCTATAAAGAAGAAAAGAATGATTTATAGAGAAAGAAGAAGTCAGTGAAAATTTTACGGTACTTCCCATTAATTCCAAGACTAAAACGTCTCTTCATGTCTGAAAAAACTGCAAAGTGGATGACGTGGCATTCTCGTTCAAATAAACGAGATGCTAATGGAGCTATGAGACATCCATCCGATGCAGAAGAATGGATAAAATTTGATCAGAGATATCCGCAGTTCTCTAATGATGAGAGAAATGTTCGTTTGGGATTAGCCTCAGATGGTTTCAATCCGTTTGGTAATATGAGTCTGAGTTACAGCATTTGGCCCGTGATTCTGGTTGTTTACAATCTACCACCATGGATGTCAATGAGTTCATCATTTATGATGATGACGCTACTAATTCCTGGTCCTAAAGGTCCTGGCAACGCAATTGATGTGTACCTAGAACCGTTAATGGATGAACTAAAAGTCTTATGGACTACTGGAATACCTACATATGATGCATGTAGGAAAGAGATATTTAAATTACAAGCTGCACTATTGTGGACTATAAATGACTTTCCCGCGTACGCAAATTTGTCTGGTTGGAGTACCAAGGGAAAAGTCGCATGTCCGGTCTGTTTTGAAAAAACACATTCGACATGGCTGTCTGGAAGTATGAAGCATTGCTATTTGGGTCATCGTCGATTCCTTCCACCAAAGCATAGATGGCAAAGGGCAGATAATAATAAGAAATTCGACGGGACACCTTATGGACAACGAGTTGACTTAGCTCGTGTGAATGGCAACATTATTTGGGAACAACAATTACTTGTACGAAGCAGTTGCCTAGGACGGATAAACAAGAAAAGTGCAGCCGGCGGTTGGAAGAAGCAAAGTATTTTTTTTAGAGAGTTACCATATTGGAAACACTTACAGCTTCGTCATAATTTGGACGTCATGCATATTGAGAAGAATGTATTGGAAAATATTTTGGGAATGTTAGATCTTTCGGGTCAATCAAAAGATAATTTAAGGACGAGACGAGATTTAGTTCAACTTGGTATACGGGAAGAACTACATCCAATTGAATTAGACAATGGACGGATTAATATACCTGCAGCAATATATACTTTATCCAATGCTGAGCGTGATAAAATCTTCAGCTTCCTTAAAAGTCTGAAGGTATCTGATGGGTTCTCATCACAGCTATCGAGGTGCAAAAATGAAAGAGAACGTAAGATAACTACATTCTTGGAAGTATACCATATTCTCAAGTTATGTCTTACAAGGGTTATATTGTGAATGGATACAGATTTAGAACAAAGTCCGCCGACGAGATGAAATCGACGTAAATGTCGGGGGTTATAGTAAAAACAGATTTGCCTTCAGGTTTAGACGGCTATTATGGGGAAATACTTGACATAATAGAGATCAGTTTTACTCATGAATGTCGATGTGTTCTGTTTATGTGCAATTGGTTTGATGTTGGTCGCGAGGGGATAGGATACCAAAGAGATAGAAATGGGATCATTTCATTGAAACAATCTGGGAAATTGCAAACAAATGAGCCCAGGGAGAAGAAACACGAATCAACTGAAGGATGACTTTGTAAGTAATCTAGACTATTATATATTTATTAAAACGGTATCCTAAGTTACTAATCTTTTCACATTAGGAAGTTGAGAACGAGAGAATACCCAGCCGAATGGAAGTGTTCGAGAGGTCTAAGAGCCGCGATGTGGGCGGGGAAGTTCATTGGGTGGATCCTGCCTATGGTCCAATTCATGTAAGTTATTCATAATATGTATATATATGCATCTTTAATACAAATTAAATTAATTTGAACTTAAATAAATTTGTAGGAGGAGATGGTCAGGCTCACAACCACTGGCTCTGTAGATCCTGCTGGAACGAGTCATCCACCTCTGACTCCTGATGCGGCTTTCATCCAGGCGACTGGTCCAGAGCATCAGGGACGCATCCATTGTGGTGGTCGTGGTGCCACCATACGGAATTGGTATGGAGTAGGAACCGGCTCGACCTCTCAGAAGACGCAAAGGGAGAGGGAACTAGAGAGTCAGGTGTCTAGCATGAATCTGGAGATTCAGGATTTGCGCCAACAAATGGCGATATTCAATGCATTCATGCAGGCACATCAAGGTGGAGCGTCGACTAGCCACCCAACAGTTGATAATACCGCTGTGAGGCTAGGCGACGACGATGAGGGTGAAGAAGAAGATGATGCTGATGACGACGAGGACGACGACGACGAGGACGAGGTTGAGGACGACGAGTAGGATAGATTACGTAGTTTGTATGATACTTTAGTATATTGTATAACTATTTTGAACAATTAATGTAGGACATTGTAGTATTTTGAATGCATGTGTTGTTGGATGAGTTTTTTAGAATTGTGGATTGCATTTTTTTGGTATGGTGATTGTAATTTATTTTATGTATACAGATTTTTTCTAACAGGGGAAAATGAGGATCAAATAGGGGGCAATGGAAATTTTTTTGTTAGCAGATTAACAAAGGGGACGGTCATTGTGACCGTCCCCTTCGTACTTACCGTCTTCAATCTTTACCATTTGGGACGGTCAGGAGTCTGACTTTTAGGGACGGTCCTGACCGTCCCCTATGTGCGGGTATTGGGGACGGTTACCAATACCGTCGCTTATACCAAATGCGACGGGACCTTTAGAGACGGTTTGACGACCGTCCCCATTGATCAGAGGGGACGGTCAACATATCGTTAGCGACGGATGTTGACCGTCGCCAGTTCTAGTCTTTCTTGTAGTGACACGCTCCTCCGCAGCAGCTTCAACTCGTCTCCAGCCGTACTTCTCCACTTCGAGCAACGACGACATCTGCGCCAGCAACTCGTCGCACGCCGCCTCGACGCCATCGTCCCTGACTGCTCCAGTTAACGCCGCCTGGCGCAACCCTCCCTTCTGCCTTTGGTCGGGACGCCATCGTCTTCAACTCCGTCGTACCTGGAGCTCCTCCGCAACGCCACCAGCGACTTCGCAGCAGCGCCTCCGCCACCAGCCGCCGGGCTCAAGACCCGAGGCCCTCCCACGTGCACTGCACGCGCGAAGGGAACGTTATATATTTTGTTTATTTTATTTACATCTGTACCCCTGCATTCCTCGTACATTTTAGACCTCTAGTTTACATTATTTTATTTATTTAAAAATAGCACTTTGTTCATCTCTTAATTCTCTACATTGTGAGCTATTGTGGATATTTTTGTGATAGGCAGTTAATTAATAAATAATTATTTTGTGGAAAATTGTGAAGTTTACCCAGTTTGTGCTCTAAATTTCGTATTTAATTAACCGTGGCTCTAAAAATTCCCAAAAAATCAAATATCGTAGAGATTATTTTGATTAACATTGTGCCCAAAAAATCTTTGCATTTGCATGCATATTTTTCCTGTAAAAATCATCCTGCATATTTCATTATTTAATTTTTAATAAGTATTAAACTCCACATTTTCAAGGACTAGGATTTTTCTGAGATCCATCACCTAGTGATAGCTCTTATATAATTTTATCTCTCGAAAATAAGTAGGTTTAATATTTATTATAATTAAATATTGAAAATCATTCTGTTTGCATTTAAAAATTCATAAAAAAATTTATATTGCATTAGAAAATTCCAAAAAAATTACAGTGCACTTATTTCATCATATTTTACATCTCGGCCAAGTTTCGTATTTTTCGGACATCATTTGAACGTAATTCACATTTTAGTCCATAAAGTAGGCCGGATTTGCATTGCATTGAAAAATTCAAAAAAAAATCGCCTTGAAAACCGAACTCAAAATTGGATAGACACAACTCTAGGTTGTTCCTTTGCCTCCTTGTGATCGACCTTGGGACTTGTCCAAGTAAAATAAACATAAAGCACGAGATTAAAATTGAATAATTATTTTGTGGTTATTTCTCGACTGTTTCCTATCGCCGCCTACAACAAACGACATTCATTAATTTCACACTTGAAGTATAAAAACACATTCTTAACGCAGCTTTTACGGGCCTATCAGATGGCGCCGTTGCCGGGGAGGCAAACGGCTTAGTTTTTTGTTTTGAAAATTTTTGTTCGGTTTTCCGAATTCGAGTAGTCTGACCCTCGAATTTTTCACTGTAAATCCCATTTTATTTCTTGTATTTATTTTTCGGCATTTATTTCATTTATTTTATTTTTGATTATTTTCTGAGTCACTCTCTTACAGCCATCTCTCTTATTTTTCTTGCGAGGTACCCGGCGCACGTGGAGCGGTTTTTCAAGGAACCGACGTATCTTCACCGACACCCGAAGAAACCACAATTAAATTAAGATCGAGTCGAGTCGTGAGAGAGAGTAGAGTCTGGGCTTTTAATTTCTGCTCATTTATAGCGGTGTCCGTTTGGACTCTCGCGTGTGTAAAAAGACATTGAACTTTATTTGTGGTGTGTCGTGGCCAGTTTCACTCTCCGGATAGGGTGGGGCCCGACTTGAGTGGCGATTAGGATAGACCTGCACATACGGCTCTTAGAGCATTTTTATATTTTTGATTGTGCTCGTAGGATCTTAAGCCACACTGCACTTTAACTGAGACGCACATTAGATCGTTCAACTTAGCCAAATTCAACTCAATTCTTCCCGCTAATAGAACTTTCTGCTTAGGTGCGGTTTTCATCGGCTTGCATGCATTTAGTATAAATTTTTAAAATTATGTATTGCATCCCACATGGAGATTGCGAGGAGGCACTGTAAGTCTTCTAACTGAGCATTCATCATAGTTTTCCACGTGCATCGGCTTTTCTCGAATTCCTCTCTCTTGTTTTATCACATAAATCTAAAGGAAATTGGGACTGGACAGTAGACGTGTATTTGTGTTCATCTAAATTCTTCAGTGATCACCTCAATAAAATTGGGACTGCTAAATAAAGCCGATCTTAAAAATCCATAAAATCAAGAATTTCTGCGGGAGAGCAACCCCGACATTGTTTGATTTTATCTTGCAGCGAGGAGAGAAACGCACACTAGGATAGAGCCCAGCTCCAAACCTAACAGCTCGTTTAAACGGCTTGCAAGATTGAATTTATCACCAACTAAAATTGAAAAGATAATAGCCGAACTCTTACGGCTTCATTATGTGAGTTGGTGAACCCGGGGTTTGAATTGTGTTTGCATTGGTGTGCGCGAACCGATTTCAAGATCAATAGCCGCACATTCGATAAAAATTCTCTTGACTATCCCGTGCAATCATCTCCTCCCTCTCTTGATTTAAACCTCATAATGGAACTCTTGTCCAAAAACTCTCACAGATCCAACTCCCCATTCCTATCAAAAATGACCGAACGACCATCAGAGCTATACTATGAAAATGAATTTGTTTCGGTTAGGCCTAAATCAACTCAATCCCCTTCTTTCAATAATCCTCCGACATTTACGGTAGGCTTTCACCCGAAGATAAATTCAGCCTCCTCATTAAATTTCTATTCGAACCATCCAACCACAAATGACCACCTACCATCTTGGACTAAATCATCTTATTCTCAGTTTCTCGCCAATGAAACTTTTCAAGATCAAAATCCCTTAAAATCTCATGACTGGCAGAGAAACCAAACTCAGATGGAAAGACATGCACTGAATAATCATCGACATTGGATTGACCATGATAGACCCTTCGTCAGACATGATACTCATACAAAGGACTGGACTGACCGCTTAGAAACACTAAACCCTGTATGTTGACTCCACAATATCCAGGTCTGACCAAGCAACGACACATGTCTGAACCATATGAGCAGCCTCCTTCCATTATTTTTGAGGAGAAATTTTCAGAAAATAATGATCATATTTCGGATATTCCAAGAAGCTCTCCTCTCAGCACAAAGGGAAAAATGGAAGATGAAATTATCGAACATATACCTACTGCTCCCATAATTAATCATGAACCGAATCTTGAGGAGGATATTTCGAGGATAAATAAGAAATTCAATTCAATAGAGGAGAGATTTCAAAAATTTACCGATCGATTCATCGCATTCTATGGTGGCTCGGACAGTAAAATGAATAAGGAAATAACTGGATCTGAGATTGAAAATTCTGAGGATATTCAGGGACCTATGGATAATTCTGAAAATGATTATGCTGTTGACCCTCACCCTGAACACCAGATCCCCTCTTCGTTTGAAGAACACCCCACACCCCCACACCACCCAGAAAATACCAAAAAAATGGAAATATTTGAAAACCATAAAAAATTGAAAATTCAGAAAATTTCATAAAAATTAAAACTGAAGATGATCTGCGAAATTTGGATCCGACTATACGGGAAGCACTGGAAAAACGCTTGATGTTTGAACTTCCCTTTATACAGGCCATTGAACACTTCCCCGACCTTAAAAGATTTATAACAGATAAATTAATGAACAAAAAGTCGGGTAGGATACGAACAAAGACCGAAAGACATATCTTGTCAATGGCCTCCACCTTGGTGTTGAGGAGAAAAACCAAGAGCCGCATAGTGAAGCGGTTGCCCAGATTCGACTGTGAAATCAAAGACACAATTTTCACCCATGCTCGGATTGATGACGATTCACCGATTAATATCCTTCCGACCTCGGTATTTCACGAACTCAAACTCGGACCAATTCGGAAGGTACGAGAGATTGTCCAATTGGCAGACCGATCGATAAAAAGGCCGAGAGGAACCATTTCTGTCATCATGAAATTCCAAGGTGCTCCGCTCAAGGTAGAATTCACGATCATTGATATTGAACATCAAGGAGAATTCACCCAGTCTCCAATCATTCTCAGGAAGCCATTCTTGGCATTGGCCAAGGCGAGTATTGATTGTGAGACTCGGGAGATCAATTTCACAGCATTGGAAGCACTTAAATCCGACACTGTCTTTGAGGAACCACGATCTTCTGAGACAACCCACGAAGTCCCCGACAACCGTAACCATGAAACGGTAGAAGAGCCCTACCCTGCAGCCAGATCGGAGATAACGGTTGTTGACGAGACTATTGGTTTAGAGAGTCTTCCTCCTGCTCCATTCCCAGCCGCTCTCACCATGGAGAATCATGTATATGAATCATACGATCCGGAGACTTATGCATGGTCACACCCTGGGTCAACCTACTCTGATTACATGGATTACATCAACTCGACACAGGAATGTGCCAACATCAAATCAACTGAGAAAGAACATGCAGAGACTCTCCCCAGTATTTCAATTCCCGAGGATCTCAAAATAGACAAATCTTTCTACTACGATCCTGAGACATATGCATGGTCACACCCTGGAGCAACATTCTCTGAATATCTTGACCAAATCATCCCAAATCAAGAGTGCTCAAACATTCAAAAGACTAAGAACAAGCACTCAGACCAAGCACCGACCAAGGAGAATTTCAATGGCTATTCATCTGGATACTCAAGTGAACCGACACCTTCACGACGAAATAAAAAGAGAGTCACCTTTGACCTTTCGGAAGAGGAATCAGTTGATGATCCCTCATCAGGTCCGGAAAAGATGGTTTACATGAGTGAAGTCTGTTCGGCAGCCCTAAAGCCATATCTTTGTAAGGATCCAAAATTTAATTCTCGTTGGACAACTCCCGTTCCTAACTACTACTCATCCAAAGCTGATGCTCCTGCATTCTTCAAGTACACTGGAATTCTTTCGTATGAGCTGACTGAGACCGGTGTTTCTGAGTACTCATCTGAGGACAAACCGATTGACCCCAAAAAGGAACGAAGTCTGAGGAAACAACTGAAGAAACAAAAAGACCAAAATACTTGGAATATGTCCACTTTCAATTACTACTCCTCTGAGGATAACTCTGATGATGGATATCTTTCATCTGACTCAAACACTTCATCTATTATCCATCATGATTCTCCTGAGGATGACACTGATTGTAGTTGGGAATCATATGCCTCATCGCCTACTCATCACTACGATCTCCCACCACAGGCTCACAAAAAGATCAGCCGAAAACCGCCTTAATCATCGGCTACCCACCCTCCCTCCCGACCACATCGGTCTCCTTGTACAGCTTCTTCCTCTACTTAGGCCAAGGCCTAAGTATAGTGGGGGACTGATGCCATCTGTATATATCATTCTTCTCCTGACTCCTAATCGCTCCATTTCCACCCTTCTTCCATACTTAGGCTGTCCAGAGCCTAAGTATAGGGGGAACCAACATCCACCGGTATATACTCTCTTCATTCACATATCCCGACCGCTTCTTTTTTCTTTTCATTTTTTTTCACTCCCTTGCGCTTAGCCCGAGCTATGTCTTCTTTACGCTTCTTGTGCTCTGAGGACACAGCACTCGCTAAGTATAGGGGGGTCTGTATATATACTTTGTATATATTATACCCATATCTCGTACTTGCGCGTAAGTCTATATGTATTTACGGGGTGGGTACTAACTTGAAAAAAAAACAAAACAAAAAAAAGGAGGAAAAAAAAGAGTTTTGCTACTAACACTGACTTGGACAAAATTTTTGAAAAAAAAAGAGGCTTCTTATTCCATTTTCTGCATAAAAAAAATCCCTTGCATAAAAACAAAAAAAATTCAAAAAAATGTGTCTGCATTGCACACACCTGCACTTCATCCAACATCACATGCATTTGCATCTGTGAAAAGTCATTGGGTTTTGAACCAAGTTATGAACAGAAACCGAGAGTGGTCTGGGCTTGACCTTAATCCACCTAATTTTCAGAGGAACTTCACCGAGAAAGAGGATTTTAAGAGCTTCAGGTCTTTTTGACTTAATTCCTTAAGTTCCACATGACAATGTGCATCGTTTGACTCTTAGTGTCTAACTTGGTCTCTTCAGTCTGGGTACCACTCTGGAATAGGGAATTAATTCGCACTCTCGCACTATGCACTTAGCTCAACCCAGACGGGATGTTGGAAGACTGTGTGAGTCTCTTTTCTGGTAGCGTGGAAATCTAAAGACCGGAGTACGGGTTGAAATAAAGCTTCGGAAAAGGGATGGACGGCTGGGCACAATTTTTTCTAAGACCCCAAAAAATGTACGGAACAAAAAGATTCTATATCCGTAGGGGCACAACAAGATCCAAGCAGAACCACCAAAAATCCAAATACATAGAAGCATTCTACCAAATAAAAATCCGACCAAAAAGGTCCAAGCTTCAGAAACCTGCAGATCTTGGTGGAGACTTGGCTACACTGGCCATCTTCACAAGGAGAGGTGACTACACTGGCCACCCTCCAGTTCTTTTCTCTTTCTTCTATCTTCTCCCTCATTTGATTGTGAACACAGCACGACAGACCTTAGAAGGAAATACCTGACTCCCCGAGGACGAGTTACTGGAGAGGAGAGGAGCATGGTAGTCCGACATCCTGGATGGGAAGAGCTAAAACCCTTCACACACATGAGTCGGTTATTCAATGTTCATAGGGTATACTTTGGGAAGAGGATTGATCTAAGATGACTTCTGAGCCAAAACTGTGACAATGATGTGTAGAACTTGAGGGCTGCTGATTTTAAAATTCTAAGTCTCACAGAAGTTCCGCCACATTATTAATCCAAAGGTCGAGTTTAGTTTTACTTTCACCTTCAGTTCATGGTCTTGGTATGGAACCCAGTCTCATTTCACTTCATGGCATTTCTTTTTGATGCTCAGGGACGAGCATGGTTTAAGTATAGGGGGATGATGAATCTCGGATTCACCATTCTAAGTCTCATTAATTAAGCTCAAGTCCCTCAAAATCAACTGCATTTCAGCATCTATTTCGCATAATTAGCATTTATGCATGATTTCATAAGAATTGCATTTTAGCGTTAATTTCTGCATATTTTAAGAAGCCAAAAATCCAAGCCCAAATTGACCTGTAAATAGCCTAACTTCCCCTATTTTTAACTCCTTCATGCTAACACCGCATACCACAAACTCACTTCCACTGTGTACACATCACTAACAAGAATAAATGAAAAATACAAAGAAATAATTAACCCGGTTAAGTGGACCAAAAACTCAAACCCTAGTTTCAGGATTTTCAGACTAAAAGCCACATATCTTCCCCATCCAGTGTCTGATTTGATCCTACTCACTTTTGAACTAATGCACATTCAATTACCTTCAAAACAAGACCAAGTTCAAGTGAATCGGAGCTCGTATGTGAAAGTTGGGTTTTGGGCCTCTTTTGCACATTGTATATTTTCGCGGTTTTTCTGACCTATATTTTATGTACTTATTTTCTTCATTAATAAAAATCCAAAAAAATTAGAATTAGGTGCCTTTTATTTATCTTTGAGTTTTCCAGATTTTCTCGGTTTTTTATCTTGTTTTAAAAATGACAAAAAAATTAGAAAACCCAAAAATCAAGGTATTCTATGTACTTGGGATACCCCAAAAATTCACTTTTTACATTTGACCGAATTTGGCTTTGATGTCTTCATAAAAGTTGTAGATCTCGTCGAGACGAGCATTTTTCGTGAAGAAACGTTTTTGATCCGAGGTCATTTGATATTTCTTTTGGATTTTACAAAGGTTTTTTTCTCTGATTTTTCTGGTGCTGACACGTGGCAGCCCCAGAGGCCGCCACGTGTCAGCATTTTTTGGGCCTTTTATATACTCGTTTTTATAAAAAAAATAATTAAATGCCACGCACGTGCAGCGCACGTGCCACCCCGCACGCGCACTGCACATGCCCGCGCCCTCCTCTTACTCCCCAGGCCCCCGCCACGTGGCCCATACCTGGCCGTTCGATCTCGGCCGATCGAACGGCCTGGGACTCATCTTCTACCTCCCAACGGCCTCCCCGTAACCTCCGCCCCCGATTTCTCGGGCGCCGCCGCCCTTAATCCTCCTCCCGCATCTCTGTTATCCTCCACAACCGCCGCACTCGCTGTTGACCCAAACCCCCTCCGCATCGCACGCAGCCACCTCCTTTATCCTCGCCGATCTCGCCGAACCCTCTCCTATAAAAAAGCCTCGCCGACCCCGACCCCCATCATCCGCCGACTACCCTTTGGTCCACCTCGCGGCGGTGACAGCGCCGACGAGCCGCCATTGCGGCGAGATCCGAAGCGGTCGACGCTTCGTCGTAGCTGCAGCTTCGTGCTGCCGTGCCCCCGCTCCGCCTTGGCGTCGAGCCAACGTTCTTCGTCTTCGACGCTTCATCATCTTCGGCCACGACTCAACGCCTTCGACTCCGCCTTGCGCCACCGGCGCCTCGCCGACATCGCCAACCACTTCAGACGCCTCGCCACCGACACACCATCGCCAACGACCGCCTCCACCTTCTTCGACACGCTCCTCCGCAGCAGCTTCAACTCGTCTCCAGCCGTACTTCTCCGCTTCGAGCAACGACGACATCTGCGCCAGCAACTCGCCGCACGCCGCCTCGACGCCATCGTCCCTGACTGCTCCGGTTAACGCCGCCTGGCGCAACCCTCCCTTCCGCCTTTGGCCGGGACGCCATCGTCTTCAACTCCGCCGTACCTGGAGCTCCTCCGCAACGCCACCAGTGACTCCGCAGCAGCGCCTCCGCCACCAGCTGTCGGGCTCGAGACCCGAGGCCCTCCCACGTGCACTGCACGCGCGGAGGGAACGACGCCAGCCTCATTCAGCCCAGGGGTCACGTGCTACGCACGTGCCCCTTGGGCAAATTGCAAGAAGACCCCTCGGTCTTCCTCCATTCACGCATCAGTCCAGATCCAGAAGGTCACGTGCACCGCACGTGACCCCCTGGCACAATTGCATTTTCGCCCCCAGTTTCTTAGGTAATTGCAATTAGGCCCCCCGCAGTTCATTTTTTATATATATTTTGTTTATTTTATTTACATCTGTACCCCTGCATTCCTCGTACATTTTAGACCTCTAGTTTACATTATTTTATTTATTTAAAAATAGCACTTTGTTCATCTCTTAATTCTCTACATTGTGAGCTATTGTGGATATTTTTGTGATTGGCGGTTAATTAATAAATAATTATTTTGTGGAAAATTGTGAAGTTTACCCAGTTTGTACTCTAAATTTCGTATTTAATTAACCGTGGCTCTAAAAATTCCCAAAAAATCAAATATCGTAGAGATTATTTTGATTAACATTGTGCCCAAAAAATCTTTGCATTTGCATGCATATTTTGTCCTGTAAAAATCATCGTGCATATTTCATTATTTAATTTTTAATAAGTATTAAACTCCACATTTTCAAGGACTAGGATTTTTCTGAGATCCATCACCTAGTGATAGCTCTTAGATAATTTTATCTCTCGAAAATAAGTAGGTTTAATATTTATTATAATTAAATATTGAAAATCATTCTGTTTGCATTTAAAAATTCATAAAAAATTCATATTGCATTAGAAAATTCCAAAAAAATTACAGTGCACTTATTTCATCATATTTTACATCTCGACCAAGTTTCGTATTTTTCGGACATCATTTGAACATAATTCACATTTTAGTCCATAAAGTAGGCCGGATTTGCATATTGCACCCTCTATTGCATTGAAAAATTCCAAAAAAAATCGCCTTGAAAACCGAACTCAAAATTGGATAGACACAACTCTAGGTTGTTCCTTTGCCTCCTTGTGATCGACCTTGGGACTTGCCCAAGTAAAATAAACATAAACTACGAGATTAAAATTGAATAATTATTTTGTGGTTATTTCTCGACTGTTTCCGATCGCCGCCTACAACGAACGACATTCATCAATTTCACACTTGAAGTATAAAAACACATCCTTAACGCGGCTTTTACGGACCCGTCAGTGGCCCCACTTCATGTTGTCCCGAAGAAGTCGGGAATTCAGATGGTCACCAACGAGGAGGGGGTAGAGATCGCGACACGAGTACCCACGTCGTGGCGCGTCTGTGTCGACTACAGGCGCCTGAATGCTGCGACCAAGAAAGATCACTTTCCCTGGCCTTTTATTGATCAGATCTTGGAGAGACTTGCAGGGAAAGAGTTCTTCTGTTTTCTTGACGGGTACTCAGGCTACAATCAGGTGGCCATAGCCCCTGAGGACTAGGAAAAGACCACATTCACATGTCCATTCGGTACTTATGCTTTCAAGCGCATGCCATTCGGGCTCTGCAATGCCCCGGGCAAATTTCAGCGGTGCATGATAGCCATATTTACCGAGATGGTGGGAGATTTCCTGGAAGTGTTCATGGATGACTTCTCGGTCCATGGTGATTCTTTTGATACATGTTTAGCGCACTTGGACCGAATCCTCACGAGGTGTAGAGAGGTGAATCTAGTACTCTCCTGGGAGAAGAGTCACTTTATGGTGACGGAGGGTATCGTGTTGGGACATGTCATCTCCAAAAGGGGAATGGAGGTTGACCCTGCCAAGGTGGAGGTGATCAAGAAACTCGATCCACCTACCAACGTGAAGTCAGTGCGGTCATTTTTAGGGCATGTTTGATTCTATAGGAGATTCATTCAAGATTTTTCAAAGATCGCCCGCCCACTGACTGAGCTCTTAGGGAAAGACACAGAGTTCGTTGTAGATCACAGGTGTCTGGAGGCCTTTGAGCTCTTGAAAAGGAAGATTTGTACCTCGCCTATCCTACAAGCTCCTGACTGGTCTCTCCCCTTTGAGATCATGACTGACGCTTCAGATTTCGCTATAGCAGCTGTGTTAGGACAACGGTGAGAGGGGATTCCGTTTGCGATTCACTATGCGAGCAAAGTATTAGATCCTACACAGAAAAATTATACAGTGACTGAAAAGGAATGCTCGCAGTAGTATGGGCCCTCGAGAAGTTCAGATCATATATTTTGGGCTCTAAGGTGACAATTTACACAGATCACACAGCTATTTGATATTTAATGGAAAAGAAGGACGCGAAGGCGCGTCTTCTTAGGTGGATTTTACTCCTCCAAGAATTTGATTTGGAGATAAAAGATAAACCTGGAGTGAAGAATGTTGTGGCTGATCACCTTTCTCGGATTGAACTTAAGGATTCTCCTGATCATGAGCGAATTAGAGAGACCTTCCCAGATGAGTCAATTTGTGTTATTGACTCACTCCCGTGGTATGCCAACATGGTGAACTATCTTGTTTCCAAGCAGGTTCCCCATGGTTGGACTAGGAGCAGCATTGATCGACTGAAGTCGGATTCGAGGAGATACCACTGGGACGATCCTTTCCTTTTCTTCGAAGGACCGGATTGTGTTTGGAGAAGGTGTATTCCTCAGAAGGAATACCATAGTGTCCTCACATATTGTCATTCACTTGAGGCTGGAGGACACCATTCGGGAAAGAAAACCGCTCACAAAGTACTTCAATGTGGATTGTATTGGCCGACCTTGTTTAGAGATGCCATTGATTTTGTACGGTCGTGCCCGATTTGTCAAAGGATGGGAGGGACAGTTGGACAGAGAGATGAGATGCCTATGCAACCGATGAATATTTGTGATGTTTTTGATGTATGGGGCATAGATTTTATGGGTCCCTTTCCCAACAGCCAAGGACATGAGTACATATTGTTGGCGGTTGATTATTTATCCAGGAGGGTGGAGGCTATCCCAACCCGAACCGTAGACAGCAAGACTGTCTGTAAGTTTGTGAGAGACCATATTATTGCTAGGTTCGGGGTGCCAAAAGTTTTGATATCTGTCGGGGGTAGCCACTTTGTGAATCGAGATATGAGATCTTTAGCTAAGGAATATGGATTTGAGCATAGAGTTACTAGTCCTTACCACCCACAATCCAACGGCATGGTAGAGGTTTCGAACAGAGAGGTGAAGAGTATTTTGCAGAAATTGGTTCGTCCCGATAGGAAGAACTGGTCTCAACTCTTGGACCAAGTTCTGTGGGCATATAGGACAGCCTACAAGACACCATTGTGTACTTCACCATTTAGAATGATCTATGGCAAGCCGTGCCATTTGCCCGCAGAATTGATTCATAAATCCGAATGGGCAATTAAGAAAATTAATCAGAGTTGTCACCTAGGGAAGATTTGCCAAGACTTGAACTTGAACGAGCTCGTGGAAATCCGAAACAGGGCATATGGCAACAGTTTGATTTATAAGGACAAAGTAAAGAGATGGCATGATCAGCACATTCGGTGCAAAGACTTTGTCCCTGGACAAAAGGTATGGTTGTTCAATGCCATGTTGAAGATGTTCCATGGGAAGCTCAAATCTAAATGGACGGGTCCCTTTGTGGTTAAGAAAGTGCACGAGAATGGAAGTGTAGAGATAGCTGATCTCACAGATGGTGCACAGTCTCATGTGGTGAATGGACAACTGTTGAAGCATTTTATTGATTCGAAAGAGCAGTTAGTCCAAGTTGAGGTCATCAACTTCATACAGAGTGAGCACAGAGCAGATACATCTTATTACTCTTCATGAAGATGCAGCATCAAGGTTCAACATCTTAGAAGATTCACTCGTGTACATCGGTTCTCACACTTACTCTTGTCCTATACTTAGGCTGACCAAAGCCTAAGTATAGGGGGGACCGATGCCCACCATGTGTATTTACTCATCATTTCTCCTCTTGACCTCGTCCGCCCCATTTTTGCTCTTCTTCTACACTTAGGTTGTCCAGAGCCTAAGTATGGGGGGCGGATCGACTTCTATACTATTTATTATTTTAGCTTTCCTACGCTTAGTACGAGCTATGTCTTTTTGTCACCTAGTGCCATGAGGACATAGCACATGCTAAGTATAGGGGGGCGTGTATATATTACATATATACTTTACCCATAGCTCGTACTTTCACGTATTTTCGTATATATTATACAATAATTATGGGGTGGGTTAAACAACAAAAAAAACAAAAAAATTTTCCTAAAAAAACTCTTTTTCTTTTTTTGCTAAAAAAACTTTTCAAAAAAACAAAAAAACTCTTTTTCTTTTTTTGCTAAAAAAACTTTTCAAAAAATCCCCTTTAAAAAAACTTTTTCAAAAAAAAAGTCTTTTCTTATTTACCTATCTTTTTTCAAAAAAAACTCTTGAAAAAAAAGATTAGACTCATAGCCGAAGCGACAAGGAAGTGCGTGCGTGCGACGTGGAGTGAAGTGGGAGCTCATCGGGGACGAAGAACATGGGGAGCTCGAAGCTCCTCCGCCGCGAGGGCGGAGGAGATGGTCGGAGGGGAGAAGAGGTTGTGGATGATCAGAAGGATGGTCGGAGAGTGTCGCGAGGAAGGGGGATCGATGGTGGAGCTTAGGCGATGATCGTCGGAAGGTGAGGACTACTCAAGTAGCCTAGAAAATTAAATAAATTCAAAGAAAAATGCAGAGGAAGAAGGAGGAGATCTTACCTGGTCGGAGCGGAGCAGGTGGCTTGGGCTGGGGCTCGAATCGAGCCCCGGGTCTTCGCTGGACACGGCCAGCCGGTCCGTGCAGCTCAAGCGGGCCTGGGGCACCGCAACGCCGTCGTGATTGGCGGTGGGTCGACACCGGGGAGAGAAGTCGTCGTCGCTCGATCCCCTCGCCCCTCTCTGTCACAGAGAGGCGGAGGAGGGCTGGGCCTCCTCCCACGTAAAGGTGGACACCGGCGAGAATGGGAGGTGGCGGCGTATTTACAAGGTCGAGCTCGGCGGTTTGCTGGCGAAGACGTGGGGTTCGACCGTGATCGTGGAGCAACTGGAGGGAAGTTAGGGATAGCTTAGTCGCTGGCGGGGATCGTGGTTGAGTGGAGAAGACTGTGGGACGGTTGGCGAAGGAAGAGGAGGTCGGAAGAGTTGACGATAATGGGAAGGGTGAGGGGTGTGCGCGAGCTGGAAGTCGTGGTGAGAAAGAGTCTTCGGGAGGTAGACGATGACGCTCCGCCGTTGGATCTTAAGATCCAACGGTGGAGAATTGGGCGCGGAGAGACGGGTGTGATTACATCTCAGCCGAAATGATCGAGAGGCAGCGATTTAGCCACGTGGCGTATCGAGAGCGAGGCGCTAAAGGACGGCCTAGATGGGCCCAAGGATCTGATCAAGCGGCTGATAACAGGGGGTGGATTAAGCGGTGGCGATTGACGATCTGGAGCGCGATCGAAGGGCGCACAACGCGACACGTGGCGCACTCTGCGCAAGGCGCGAACGAGCGGTGCGGATTGAAGGCAGGAGATGATCTGACGGCCGAGGCAAAGGGGCGTGCATGGAAAGCCTGGAGTCGTTGGATCTCAGGAGGAGATCCAACGGCTGGAAGATGAGGCGGATGAGACAAAGGGGCCGAGCCACGTGGCGCCCCCAGAATGGGCCACGTGGCCCAATCAGGTTATTTCTTGGGTTTTCTTGGTTTTTGAAGGTTATAAAGGCCGAATTTGAGAAAACTCAAAACATGAAAGTTGTAGATCTTGATGAGATCTACAAGTTTCATGTTGACCAAAACATGAATAAATCAAACAAAGATCCAAAATATTTTTGAGTGTATTTTTAAGTCTAAAAATACCACGCATTTTTATTTTGCCATTTTTTTGTGATTTTTAATTTATTAAGGACTCTGTTAATTACAAGACTTTAACTGGGTTTTATTGACAAAACTTTAAGCAAGGGGGTTAATTATAGGAAATAAAGATGATGAAACTGAGGTTCATCACCCCCCTATACTTAAACTATGCTCGTCCTCGAGCATCAAAATGAATGACTAAGTTGGATTAACCCCCTTGTGCATGTGAATACATGATCTAATCTGATCAAGTCGACTCGACTTTAGAAATCCAAAATTCTAGAGTTCAACCCAGCCTTAATCAAGAGGCTTCCAATTCCTCTACTTCTCTAGACTCTCTCTCTGATGTACATATAAGCTAAAGGATATGAAGTTTAGTGTTGGCTGCATTTTCGAGAGTAGAGTCAATTCGTCACCCAAAAACTTGGTCCGAGAAAATCTCTTAAGGACTCAATCCTCAGCACTAGGGAAAAAATCAAATCTTGCATTCAGTCCACCGTCTCTTTAGTTGTCAGACTTAGAAAATGTAGATGGCAGGCCAGAAATAGAGGGCATGAGATTGTGTCAATTCTTCTCTCCCTCTCATTGGAACAAGGATTCTCTCTAGTGCCTTTTACGCAACACATTTTTTTGGTGTTGATCGGTGCGTCCGTCAAGAGAAGTTGGAGCCGTCTGCACTTGTTTTCCTGGGAGTACACCGGGGTGTGTCTCTTTTGAGTACCTATCGTACCTTCAACACCCAGACTTGTAGCATTTACGATGCAGAGCCCTTTTTTGGTGCAAGCCCGACTCCTGGTCCTAATAGCGGTGGTCCAAGTGGACACTTTGAAATGATTGGGAGCGCTCGCCTTTGGTGGAAGCTCTTTTGATAATTGACTTTGTGGAATGAGAGCTTTTCTTTGACATTTCATTGCTTGGTAGTATTTTTGGCTAGCTCCACTGCTTTTACCAAGAGTTGGCGCACACTGATCAACATTTTTCATTTATTTCACACCCTGGCACTTAGGTCAATGTCAAGAGATTAGTATAAGAACCAAGTTCTCATACTGGTTAACATTGCTGACACTCAGGTTTCTTGAAGCCTCCAAAGATTTTATCCCATCCTCGAACATCATTAGATCAAATCCAAACTTGACTTCCTCATTACAATCCCTCAGGTGAAAAATCAACTCATCTCATCAAAAACCGCAGTCGTGTATGTGATGTGCTGATCATATTCTTTTGTCTGAGACTAAGCATGGAATATAGCATGCAAATCTAGAAACCTAGAGGAATGTGGATGATTAAGTCAATGACCCTGAAGGCTAAGGCTGGTTAACCTAAAATCTCAAAGACCTCAAAAAGCTAAGTTTCCTTGACCAATTCAGATCCTGGGTGAAAGTGTATGTATAGAGGACTAATCCAACTTCTTCATTCAAAAACAAGACACATTTTTTATTTCATTTTTTTTGAACTTTAAGAGATATTAGAACTCCCTAAACTCAATTGAGCATCTGCGATTCAGCCAGTATGGATGTAAGTACAGGCCGAAGCCCGTTTCTTGAGGACGGGGCCTTGCGCGATGTCCTCTAAACCATCCAATCTGCTAAGGGCGAACCCTCACTGAACGCGGCTGACTTAATTGGGTTTAGTAGTCACCAATGACTCTTAAAGGATTTTTAGGATTTTCTCATTTTTATGGATTTTAATAAGGTTAAAACACCTGTTAGACTCAACTTTCCTTGATAAAAGACTTTCAAAAATTATGTCACACAAATAAAAGATTAAAAACATTTTCAAAAGATTTTTCAAAACAAGAAAATCTCATTTTTAAAAATCATTTTAAAATTTTTTTTTATAAAAATAGTGTAACATAGTATAGAAAAGCCGTAAAATTATTTGAGTTCTCTTAGTCCAAAGAGTTTTACCTTAGCCAAAAAGTTCTAAATTTTTCAAATTTTTCAGATTATAGCTAAAGTAAGTATACGGTATATACGGTATACCCCCCTATACTTAAACTTTGCTATGTCCTCATAGCACTACGTGTTACAAGTACATAGGTCCATTTAAGTATAGTGAAATATACGGGAGCTAAGAGGGGCTCCCCCTATACTTAGGTTAGAAATAACCTAAGTATAAAGGCAAGAAAAGAGGAGTAGAGAAAATCACGGGGACTTGGGTCCCCCCTATACTTAGGTTGAGATTAGCCTAAGTATAAAGATGGGAATTGATGTTGGGAGGAACCCAAGGTGAACGAAGAAGAGGGATGGATATACAAGGGAGCGGATGAATCTTCGGAGATGTAATGGAGGGACTAAGGTTTTGGGGTGTGTGTCGCAACAAACATGGCTCAATCAAGCAAGCAAACCCTTAGTTTCACCAACTCACACATGAAACCAACCAAGGTTGGTTGATTATCTTGTCGGTTTTATTGGTGATAAAGCCTTAGATATTTACGCGAAGAAAATGTGAAATGAAAATCAAGGCGTATGCGCGGGTGTTGCTCTCCCAAAACCGAATTTTACTCCATTTTTGGTTGACTTGCAATTAACAGTCCCAATTTTATTTTGAATTATCATTGAATTAAGGTTAGCACATCAATCAGAAAATCATCGTCTACCGTTCATTTCATTTTCCATTAATCCTAGGTGATCAATCTAGGAAATGAAAGCCGAGAAAAACATGTATTCGATGAAAAAAACGCGATCTAGGCTAAACGAGAAATCATGCAGTGATTTGATGATAAATCCGCGAAAAAACTAGGGCCGTTTTGAAAATCAAAATCAATGTATGCAAGTCGAAAAAGCCGCACCTAATCATGCATCTATTAGCGGTAATTGATTTTCATCAATTTTAGCTAAGTGATGCGAGAATATGTGCGTATATCATTTAGTGTGTCCTACCTACGATCAAGCACATAAAAATATGAAAAATAAAATGAGCTCGGAGAGCCGCGTGCCTATCCTAGGTCGACACTCAAGTGGGGACGATCCCCACACAACCATAATCGTTCGATTACAATCGCGAGTCTTCGATCGAAGACCGCTGTAAAAGACGAATTATTATAAAAATAAAATGCAACACATTTTTTTCTTTCTTCCCTATTTGCTCCATGCATGTTTTGTGGCTCCTCGCAGCGGGAAGTATCCTGCTCCTCGCCTCCTTGATCCATCAAGGGCCCTGCCACAAAAACAATGGTTAGATATCAAATAAGAAAGAAAAAAAATTTTATATGCAAAATATGTGATCATTTGACCTATAAAAAGAAACACAAAATTAAACAAACAAAAATCAAAAAAATATAAGAAATGAGCCGTGTCCCCGACAACGGCGCCATTTGACGAATCGTAAAATCGGCCCTTTAAGAGAGTGTTTTTAGCACTCGGGATCATCATCGTAGTCGGGCCGATTTTGGTCATCAAAGAGACCATCTCATTTATATATGTCAAATAAGAATGCGATGGTCATTATTTTTTTTACTTGGCAAGAAACCAAGGTCGAACTCAGGGACACGAGCCTCTCTCGTATTAATCGGATTTAAGTTTATTTAATTAAATGTTGAGTTAAAGGCATATAGGTCAAAAGATGCAAGGAGACAACAGTGCAATGACAAAAAATAAACATGCATTTTTTTATCCATTTTTAAAATGCAAATAAATGCCATGTAATGCAATTAAAATATGCCCTAAATCAAAGTAATGAGCCAACTACGCAAAAAAATCAATTTCAGCTTTTATTGAGATGATCAACTTGATTAGAACAAGGCATAAGTTAAGAAATAAGAGACACATGGCCAAGAAATAATACGTCAAGATTACTGTGTCAAAAATGAAAATTTAAAATGCCATTAGAAAGTTCATCAACCAAGCTTTAAAATAAAACTGAAATCACCTCAATCGGAGATATGAGGCTCAAGATATGCAATATGGAAGACAAGGGCATAAATACAATAAAACATGAAAAAGATAACTACAAATAGGTCCTTGGGAGGGACTAAAATGTAAATATGAAAAGTACGGGGCCTTCCCTGTAAAATACCCATACGCACAGGGGTATTTTTGCAATTATGAAAACCCGCGAGGGCATAATTACAAATTACCCAAATGCATGTGGACAACACATGCTCCAGGGACCTATCTGCAAATTGGAGAAGATGGCAGGGCGTCTCTGCAAATTGCCCAGATAAACACGTGCAACGCACGTGCTATCCAGGCTCGGAAGTCAGGTTAGGCTCGGCAGAGGCTCGGAGTCAGCTTCGGCTAGGCTCGGAAGGTTCGAGGCTCGATGCAGGCTTGTGGAGGCTCGGGAGCGACCAAGCCTGGAGGCTCGGACGCTAGGCTCGGGGATGCTCTGGCTTTGACGCGTGGCCGGCTGGAGTCCATCCGATCGTGACGATCGGGCGGCTGCTGTGCGATCCTGGAGTGACGACGTGGCGACATAAGAACCGTTGGATCGTGTGGATCCAACGGTTGATGGAATCGATGGCGTGGCCTCCTCTGGGCCGTTGGATGATCGCCGAGAAAGGATCATCCAACGGCCGCTGTTCCTTCTCCTCCGTCCGTAGCTGGCGGCGAGTTTGGAGCTCCGGCGAAGGAGCTCCTCCTCCGCCGCTCGCTCCCGGCTACGGTGGACTCCCCTAGAGCTAAAGGACCAGTCGTCGATGAAGTGGGTAGCTCGGGGAAGTCCCAGGACCCTCTGGCGTCGCTCGTCGGAGCTCGGATGGGCACTGCGAGGTCGATGAAGTCTGCTCCGACTGGGCTCCGGCCATTGACGCTCACGAAGACCTGCAGCGTTAGACTCATAGCCGAAGCGACAAGGAAGTGCGTGCGTGCGACGTGGAGTGAAGTGGGAGCTCATCGGGGACGAAGAACATGGGGAGCTCGAAGCTCCTCCGCCGCGAGGGCGGAGGAGATGGTCGGAGGGGAGAAGAGGTTGTGGATGATCAGAAGGATGGTCGGAGAGTATCGCGAGGAAGGGGGATCGATGATGGAGCTTAGGCGATGATCGTCGGAAGGCGAGGACTACTCAAGTAGCCTAGAAAATTAAATAAATTTAAAGAAAAATGCATATGAAGAAGAAGGAGATCTTACCTGGTCGGAGCGGAGCGGGTGGCTTGGGCTGGTGCTCGAATCGAGCCCCGGGTCTTCGCTGAACACGGCCAGCCGGTCCGTGCAGCTCAAGCGGGCCTGGGGCACCGCAACGCCGTCGTGATTGGCGGCAAGTCGACACCGGGGAGAGAAGTCGTCGTCGCTCGATCCCCTCGCCCCTCTCTGTCACAGAGAGGCGGAGGAGGGCTGGGCCTCCTCCCACGTAAAGGTGGACACCGGCGAGAATGGGAGGTGGCGGCGTATTTACAAGGTCGAGCTCGGCGGTTTGCTGGCGAAGACGTGGGGTTCGACCGTGATCGTGGAGCGACTGGAGGGAAGTTAGGGATAGCTTAGTCGCTGGCGGGGATCGTGGTTGAGTGGAGAAGACTGTGGGACGGTTGGCGAAGGAAGAGGAGGTCGGAAGAGTTGACGATAATGGGAAGCGTGAGGGGTGTGCGCGAGCTGGAAGTCGTGGTGAGAAAGAGTCTTCGGGAGGTAGACGATGACGCTCCGCCGTTGGATCTTAAGATCCAACGGTGGAGAATTGGGCGCGGAGAGACGGGTGTGATTACATCTCAGCCGAAATGATCGAGAGGCAGCGATTTAGCCACGTGGCGTATCGAGAGCGAGGTGCTAAAGGACGGCCTAGATGGGCCCAAGGATCTGATCAAGCGGCTGATAACAGGGGGTAGATTAAGCGGTGGCGATTGACGATCTGGAGCGCGATCGAAGGGCGCACAACGCGACACGTGGCGCACTCTGCGCAAGGCGCGAACGAGCGGTGCGGATTGAAGGCGGGAGATGATCTGACGGCCGAGGCAAAGGGGCGTGCGTGGAAAGCCTGGAGTCGTTGGATCTCAGGAGGAGATCCAACGGCTGGAAGATGAGGCGGATGAGACAAAGGGGCCGGGCCACGTGGCGCCCCCAGAATGGGCCACGTGGCCCAATCAGGTTATTTCTTGGGTTTTCTTGGTTTTTGAAGGTTATAAAGGCCGAATTTGAGAAAACTCAAAACATGAAAGTTGTAGATCTTGATGAGATCTACAAGTTTCATGTTGACCAAAATGTGAGATGAAATCAAACAAAGACCCAAAATATTTTTGAGGGTATTTTTAAGTCTAAAAATACCACGCATTTTTATTTTGCCATTTTTTTATGATTTTTAATTTATTAAGGACTCTGTTAATTACAAGACTTTAACTGGGTTTTATTGACAAAACTTTAAGCAAGGGGGTTAATTATAGGAAATAAAGATGATGAAACTGAGGTTCATTAGTTATGCCCCTTCCTTTTTTGGAATATCAATTGTGTTCTTGATTTCTTTACATTTATCACTTGTGCCCTTGCGTTAGTCTGACCGTCAATGAGTTAAACCTAACCATGGTTTCTTCTAAATGTGGTGCAGTTAAGAGGGACATAACTGTCCAAACACCCCCAATCCTCCTTGCTCTGCTCAGTTCATTGCTCCGACCCTCCACATGTCATGTCTGTTTGTTGCACTAGTTCATACTGGAGTCACAAGGATTGGATGTTAATATGGGACAAAATCTAGTAAAACGTCAGATGAAGCCCGGCTTCTGAATTAGGCACATATGATATATTGCACCGCTTGTTTGGATGGCTCAGATTGGTCCAGACTAGATATCAGTCGTCAAAGGATCTAGATCGGATGGATATTGTTGCACATGAAGAACCACGGAGAAGGAAGAGTTGGATGACCTCGGATCGGTCCTATCTTCGCCAATCGGATCAACCTCGAACTGATTCTAAATAATTATACTTGATGCTCCACATTGATCAAGTCAAATCTCGTCCCCCGTCATGAAGTTTAGCATGATCTGGAAGACTAATTGCCTCGAGATGAGGAAGGAGCTCAGATTCTCCTCGAATCGGTCTATGATGCTCCTAGAAGGCTTCTTCGAAGAACTCGGTGCAAGGGGGACTCCTTTCCCTTGGATTCGACCAACATATGCCAGAGAATCAACGATCTAAAGCTGGTGAAAGTGAAGCTTCGTCGAAGACAAAGAACAGACGATCAGATCTATGATTTTGTTTTTTATTCACACCTCCACCGAAACCCCTGTCTCGAGAGGAACGATATTGGCTTAAATGTCAGCAAAACATGATGAATAAGGGGCCTCATCAGAGATGGAGGAAATCCTAGCTCCGACCACCGATCGTGGCCAAACTTTATTAGATGTGCTGGGTGGGAAGGCCGAGGTGTTGGGTAGCGCTGGAGGTCGGGTGAGGCAATGTTGGAGGACAAGGGAGGGGCGCGGAGGTAGGGGTCGGTGCTCAAAGTCAGGGAAGGGGGCGGAGGAGGTCGAGGGAGGAGGCTGGAGGAAGCGGTGGGTGGCGAAGGAGGGGCATGGCAAAGAAAGAAAGTTTACAAAGGACGAGGAAGAAAATGAAGAAAAAGACATATCTACCTTAGCTCTTTAATTGATTTATTGTTGTGTCCCAAAAGTTAATGTCAGTTCGAGACATGGATGGACGGCAAATATCCTGAGGGGCACAAATTATAAATGTGGAAGAAGTCGAGGGCACAGCTGATATTTCAAAAAAAGGAAGGGGCATAACTGAAGTTACAATATCTAAGAGTGGCACAAGTAATAAAAATCCAATTGGCATGACTATACTATACTAGACATTAAACCGCTACAAGACGCAATCTTAACAATATCATTTGATGAGTAATCAGTAGCAAAACCATACTATCTCTCCCCCTCTCTTGTGAAATTACTGAAGCCAACACAACTTTTTTTTAGTAAAAAGAGGGTGATATCCCGAGTTGGGACTCACCGCGCAAAGCCTTTATATTAAAAAAAGGAAAGAGACATACATTACCTTGTGGACCAGAAATGATCAAGGGGAGGATAGTAAGTGACTACATTTTACGAATTAAACTGCTGATTTTTGAAAATTAGATCATTTCTTCCTCCCCAAATGGCCCAAAGAGCTGCAAATGGCAATGCACAGTCGTCCGTCGAGTTTCTCCCCACCAACCTCCATTGACCTCCATAATTCAGTCGATCCATCGTGCATAACCCACGACACCCCAACCTCCTTCCAAACTTGCTCCGACAAAGGACAAGTAAAAAATAAATGTTCCGCATCCTCCGTCTGTGCGCCACATCTATCACATTGAGTGTCCAGAATGCCAAACAGCCTGCTCCTTGCTTTGTCACATAGTCTGCCTCTTCTGAGGCACCACAGGAAGACCTTCACTCTACACAGGATCTTACTTGCCCAAATTTTCTTCATATCTTGCTTCAGGCCTGGGTCTGTGCTCCCCCTAAACACTGAGTACGCCGTCTTCATCGAGAATCTGCCCCAATCCCAAATGAAATGATCCCTTCCCTGTGATATACAGCCAGGAAAGGGTAACTTGCACTGCAATCTAACCAACTCCTCCATTCATTGGTCCGAAAGATCAGTCAAGAACTGAGGGACCCACAAACCAGACACACCAGCATCTGCCACCGAACACCCCTTGGTTGCTGCCAAAGTAAATAGCCTTGGGAACCTAACGCAGAGTACCCCATCCCCTGTCTAGTTGTCCTGCCAAAACCGAAAGACTTCCCCAGCCCCCATCTTCGGTATCAATCTTGGCCTCAGTTGGGGTAAAATATCTCGAACACTGCTCCAAAGGGAAGATTCAAATCGCGTTCTTCATGTCTCAAGAGAGCCCTTGACTTCGTAAATTGTGAGTAACAATTTTATAACCAATCTATATGTGTCGTCCCAAATCTGAACCACACACTTAGTCAAAAGCGCTTTATTCATGCAATTCACGTCCCGAACTCCCAAGCCTCTTTCGCTTCTCTGCTTCGTGAGCTCCTCCCATCCCACCAAATGTATGTCAGGTCTATGATGCTTCCCATCTGACCAGAAAAATCTTCACATCATTACCTCAATCTTTTTTCTAACACCTACCGACATCAGCCTTGTTGAAAAGAAGAAGATAGGAATCGTTGAGAGCACATGCTTCAAGAGAATCAACTTCCCACCCTTAGAGAAGGTAACTGCCTTCCATCCTGCCAGTCTCTGCTCAAATCTCTTGAGAACCATGTCCCAATCCGCTTTTCTGTGCCTGCACACCACTAGAGGTAGACCTAGGTAAGAAATGGGTAATTCACCCAAGGGGCAGCCCAACAACTTTGCCCTTATGCTACTCTCCGCCTCGTCCATCCCAAATTGAACCACCTCTATCTTATCTCTATTGATATGGAGACCATAGATAACCCACCCGGAAGCCAGCACAACTTAACTCTTAACATGGGGGAGAGGGAGTTGGGCGATGACCTGGGGGAATAATTTAAGGCCGTGTTTGGGCGCCAGGCCCCGCGCACGTGGCATTGGTCGGGGAGTGGGGCCTCCTTGCTCCCTACGCAGGATGCGATGGCCCTTATTCGGCCTATATCTATGGAGGAACTCAAGGGGGTTGTCTGGGATCTCAATTTCGACACCGCGCCGGGACCCGATGGCTTCCCGGTGTCCTTCTACATGGACTTCTGGGATGTGATTGCTAATGACGTTATGGACGTTGCCCGTGATTTCTGTGATGGCAATCGGGGTTTCGATAAAATCAACAGGGCTCTTATTGTTCTCATTCCGGAGTCTCCTTCCGCCAACCGTATTGAGGACTTCAGGCCGATATCCATATCTAATGCCATATACCTTATCATTGCTAAGGTCCTGGCCAGGCGACTCGCTCCACTCCTTGACTCGCTCATCTCGCCTACTCAAACCGCTTTTGTTCGTGGTCGGTAAATTAGTGATTGCTATGCGGTGGCTTCGGAGATCATTGAGGCTTGGCGGAAGAACTGTACGGAGGGGATTCTTTGGAAGATTGACTTCGCGAAGGCCTACGACTCCATGGATTGGCGATTTCTTTGGTCGGTTCTTAAGCGGAGGGGTTTTCCCTCGATTTGGATCTCCTGGGTGCGTCGTTGTGTGACCACGGCTTCACTTTCTATCCTTGTCAACGGGCGCTTGGCTGGGGGCTCCTTCTAACCTCAGAGGGGGGTGCTGCAGGGGTGTCCCCTTGCTCCTCTGTTATTCGTTTTAGCGGTGGATGTCTTGCCTCGCATGATTCACAATGTGGCTGCGGCTGGTCTCACTCGTGGTTGCTCTCTTGGCCCCTTTCATATCCCTATTATTCAGTTCGCTGATGACACTATCTGTTTCATCGAGGGCGGTGCCTCCAACGTAGCGAGTATGGCTACCACTTTGGAATTTTTCAGCGAGCTTTCGGGGCTCCTCATCAACCGTTCTAAATCCAGGCTTGTCCCCTTCTCTACTCCGTTGGCGGAGGTCGGGGAGTGCGCGCGGCTTCTGGGTTGTCCTCCGGGCGACCTCCCTCTGGATTATCTAGGCCTGCCTTTGACAGTGGGTCGCGCTCAAGGTTTGAAAAAACAAAAGGCGGAACGAGGCGTTTTCCCTGGAAGCGAGGCGAGGCGTAGCCTCGAGGCGGTCGAGGCGTAAGCCTCAGTTTTGTATAGAAAAATAATTATAAAATATATATTAAATATATTTATTGGTGAAATAATATAATCTGACAAACATATAGTATATAACAATGTAATATATGATGATATTATGAAGATAAGAACATGAAAAAGGATATGTCAATGAGTCAATGCCATAAACCTTTCTAAATTTCTACCTAATTAAAAGGAAATCATTGGTTATAACTTATAACTATCACGGAAAAAATATCCAAGTTGTCATAAATATCCAAGTTGTTGATATGAATCATATGATTTGAATCCTAACTATATGTTCTACTATACACATGCGAAGAATGGTTGTATGCATCCCCCCTGTTGCACCATACCCTACCAGAACGGGGGTCTCGCTGCCCGGTCAGCAAGCCCGGTCAGAGATTGTAATAGTAAGCGTTCACTAAAATAATTTGGCATGTTAATGGTAAATATGAATATGAAAGAGGTCAAATTCAAGCATATGAATATAAAAGAGGTCAAATTTAAACATTCATTTTGCATAAATTAATAGTTAGACAAAATTAATAGTAAATATGAAGCAGTTTGCTGAAATAGTTACACATAATTAATAGTAAATTTGGAGTTATGGGTACGAAAGAAACATCAGATTTGGACATTTAACTTGTATAATCATTATCCTAAATAAGTATATATTTATAAGCTTCTCAAACCACCATGTGAACTATTAAAATCATAAAAAAATCTTAAAAAACATAAAAACGCCTCGGAAAACGCCTCGACCGCCTCGAGGCGGAACGCCTCGAGGCTACGCCTCAGCCACTCGAGGCGCATGCCTCACTGGACAAGGCCGAGGCGTACGCCTCGAGGCTAAAAAGGCCCGCCTCGCCTCGAGGCGTGCCTTTTAATACCATGGTCGCGCTCGCATCCGCGATTGGCTGGCGGTGGTGGAGAAGATGGAGGCTCGGTTGGCCGGGTGGCGCGCGGCTCTTCTTTCCCGTGGTGGTCGGTTAGTTCTCCTCAAGTCCGTTCTATCTTCGATCCCAATCTATTTCTTTTCCGTGCGGGGAATGCCAAAGGGGATCCGTCGAAGATTGGAGACGTGTATGCGGGGTTTCCTCTGGGGCAAGAAAGAGGAGGGGAGAATGGGCGTGCACTTGGTGGGCTGGGATGAGGTTACGCGGCCGAAGCAGGAGGGGGGCTTGGGCGTGAGGCGGGTGGAGGTGGTGAATGAGGCTCTTTTGCTCAAATGGGTGGCTAGGTTGTGGGGTCGGGATGAGAATTTCATGCTCAATTTTTTGAGGGAGGCGGTATGAGTCGACCGGTTCTTTGATTCACGGGGTCGTGTGCTGGGCCTTTCTTCTTCCTTCTCGTGTGGCGTGGTTGATGCCCTTAACCGCAACCGATCTCTTTTTGGATTCAAGCTTGGCGGTGAAAATTTGCTTCGATTCTGGGTGGACGATTGGACCAGAAGGGGTCCCTTACAGGAACTATTCCCGCGCTTGTTCGCGTTGGCGGTGGACAAAGATTCGACAGTGGCTTCTTGCTGGGATGGTGCATCTTGGTGCCCCACGTTTGCGGCTAACCTATCTGACCGGCGGCTGGAGGACTTCATCGCTCTCTTGGCTATTCTCGCGGACGCCTCCACGCCTTCTGTTGGCCGTGATCATCTGCTTTGGAAGAATGGCTCCTTCTCTACCCGTGTGGCTTACCAGGCTCTTCTTCCTCCCTCTGTCGGGGTTGACGCACCCCTCATGCGTGATTGTAGATTTTTTGGGGTCTCAAGCTACCGGAACACATTGGCATTTTCCTCTGGCTCTTTCGGCGCGGCAGACTGTTAACCCGTAGCCGATGTGCTTCGTTGTTTCCCAACGCCACTTCCATCTGTGGCCTATGCGACATGGAGACTGAAACTATCGAGCATCTCTTCTTCCACTGTGGCCGTATTCGTGGGCTCTGGGCTGACCTGGGCTGGCTCAGCTTGTCGTCATTGGCCTCCATCTGTGATAGCTTGGTTAGCTCTAGGGGCAGAGCTCGGGAGGACTTGCTGATTCCGATTGCGCGGCTTTGGAGCATTTGGCTTGGAAGAAATGAGGCTCTCTTTGCTCGGCAGAGGTTCTACACCGAGAATATACGTATATCGGTCACGCGCTTCCTTCATGATTGGTGTGCTGGGTAGGGGCTTCTATTTGTAACTGACGGTATCTCCTCATTGATACCGCCCGTTTTGTGTTTTTTGGTAGGTTGTTGTACGCCTTTTCACTTGTAAGTATTCCTTTTACTCCCTTATTAATGCATCGGGGCGAGCACCTTTGAGTGTCTCCCCCTTTTTGAGCGTAAAAAAAAAACTTAACTCTTAACATAATTAGAACTTCACAAGCAACATTCTTAATCATACATCTTCCTTCCATTGAAATCAAATAAACACATTCCATAATGCTATATCCGGGATATTTGAATATCAATATCGATGTCATAACACAGAATTATCAATAAAAATCACAGACACGACTCGAAAAGATGAGTTTCTTATAAATAAATATATTCACAATTCTTATATCAATAATTAAGAATTGCATTCTTACAAGGCATGGAGTGTATTTAGAATATTGATGCTAGCATCAAGGTTTGAAAAAACGAAAGGCGGAAGACGTTTTCCCTGGAGGCGAGACGAGGTGTAGCCTCGAGGCGGTCGAGGCGTAAGCCTCAGTTTGTATAGAAAAATACTTACAAAAAGTATAATAAATATATTTATGATGAGATTATCTTACTTAACATACATATAATATATAACAATGTAATATATGATGAAATTATGAAGATAAGAATGTGAAAGAAAGGATACGTAAATTCCATAAACCTATCTACTAAATTTCTACCTAATCAAAAATAGAATCATTAGCTATAATTATCATTAAGATATCAAATACAACATATTTTCGCTAAAAAATATTGTGGTGCATAAAAAATTATGATTTGTATTTGTTATATGACTAATATATAAAATATGGCAACATTGACATGCCTTGAATCTAATCTTGTTTTTTGTACTTGGTATATTACGTTTCTCATTATGTCACCTCACTTAACACTAGCTTTTCTTTAAACTTTATGGATTGTGTATTTAAAAGTGTAATATTAAAAATTTTTTGGAAAAAAATAGACAAGTTTAATGCTCAATATGAATATGAATGAACTTAAAATTCCAAGCATTCATCTTGTAAATATATATCCTAGACAACTATACACTTATAAGCATCTAAAACTACCAATAAGACAATTTAAATCTTTAAAATGCTTTAAATTCCAGAAAACGCCTCACAGACTGCCTCGCCCCGCCTCAACCACCTCAACACCTCGGACCGCCTCGACCTTCTGAGGCGTATGCCTCATCAATTCGAGGCTAAAAAGCCCTGCCTCGACCGCCTCGAGGCTCACCTTTTAATACCATGGCTAGCATACATCTTCTATGTTTTATCTCTCAAAGATCTAATTAAGATCCAATTACACTACTCTATTTAGTCACATAGTGCTTGTTGATGGGACTTTGATGTGCTGGTGAGGATATATAGATTCTCGCCTCTTGTGTCTCTTGAGAAATATAATAGAAAATCAAGCCCTTAGTGGCTCCTCTTATTGTCAATTAACCAGTGGGCGGCCATGTCGCATCCCCTTGAGACCAAAACAACCCTCATTGTAGATTAAGCAAGAAAGAGCATTAAACCATTGTAATGCAGTGTTTCATCCACGCTAGCCAAAGTCGTGGGAATCCTCATGAAATCAAAAAGGTCCATATGAACCGCCAATCCACGGTCTATATTTTAACGAAGTCAACCTTCCAAATGAGACCTCTCATTGTCGCCTTTGGCCGTCACAAAAATTCTATCATATGGCAACCCAGTATGAAAGATGCATGTAAAGGGGAGCACTTCCCTCAGCCAATGCGAAAGAACCTTTTAGCTACAACAAGGTACAAGGCATTTAAGAGGGTGATTGGTCTTTAATCCTCAAGAATAGATGCATATACTTCCTAGGGAGCAACAAAATCATCGGCTTATATATCACGCCAAAACTGAAGTAACCAATATGAAATTTGTGGAAGCAGCAAATCACATCAGTGTGTCTACCACCCAAAAAGATCAAGGTTCGAATCTCCCCTTGTGGGGGGTGCGTTAGGTAGCCGAAAGCTAGTATAAAAAATAATTGGATCTTTCAACATGAATTTGAGCAAGAATCCATGTAGCCGACCCTACTTAAAGTGGGAGAAGGATTCGCCATCAGATCACATCAGCACTAAGCATGTACTAGAACTCTTTGTAAAATAAAATAGGAAATCCATCCGGATCATGAGAGCCAGCAGTTATTGACTCTGAAATTGTTGTGTAGGCCTCTATTCAAATCAGCGGCTGAATTGTTAAGATATTTACGTTATTTTGTCCTTTTTCCTATATTGTTTATTTCTATTGTCATGTTTATGTAATTTACCCTTAGAGATTTTCTCCTATATAAGAGAGCTCTAGGGTTAGAAGGAATATATCTTTTTCTTTTCCTTCCACATGAATCAACCAATAGCCAGCCTCGGAGAAATTCTTCACTCTCCCCGTGCTAGCCATATCCAATCTCCACTTGCTTGTCTTCTTGACAAGTGTTTGTAGTGATCCATCATTGTATGTCACATCTCTTCCCATGCCTAATAGTTAATACCATCAACCACCATGAAATGCATTTACTAGCGATCATATAAAAAAACTTTGTATTGGTGTCGTCCTTTTTAAGTTGTTGCCACCTTGAACGTTGTATCCACCTTCATATTTTTATCCTCTTCCGTAACAATTTTCCGTGTTAAAAAATATTATGAAAGATATATCAAGTCACAATAATATATAAAAGAACAATATTTTCTATCTCATGTCAGTTGCATGAGGCAAATGCCTCAAGGGGATTTGGAGTGCCTCACCTTAACCTTAAGGCATACACCTAGCACCTTAAGGTGGTACTTTTTAATACTATTATAGGAGGCATCTGTCCCATGGAAGACCATGGCCCTCCAGACCTCCGACGTCACATGGTCTCTACTCATCATGCAACAAATCATCCAACCCCAATGTTCTATGTATTCAACCATAGCAAACCTTGGGTCAAACACAATCAAAGCATGCAGCACCTTGTATGCCTTCCTCACAGAGAACAAGCCATATGTCCACACTTACTGATAAAGACCACTAGAAAACCCCCCGAGAGAGGGCAGGGACTCCGCCAACATTAGGATATCCACCATACGTTGATCTGAGAGCTCAAATCGGAAATGAGGGCACCGCACCCCGTCGTCCCATCCTCGCCAACACTCATCCCCTAGTTTCTTGTCAATGCAAATAGACGGGGGAACCATAAGCACAACTCCATGTTACAGGTCCACTCCAACCAAAATCAAAAGGCACCGCCATCACCCAAGACAGGATTCAAAAAGAACAAGACCTAACAGGGCATACACCCCTCTAGAAGATCAAACGAGACCTCGCCACCCTAGCAAGGACAGAGATGTCAACAGAAACCCTATAGATGCCCCTCAACAAAGAACAAAACAAGTTCGAACCAATCTCCTAAATGCAAGAAACCCATTTCGCAAGCAACGCATTGTTCACCTCTACTAAGCTTAGAACTCCCAATTCGTCATCCTCCACCAAAAGGATAACCATCTCCCAGCTCACCAACAAACCCCACGGTGAATACATAAAGACGACAAGTCGAATCTCTTCATCAACAACTACAAATGCCTATAACTCCCACTGGAAGTAGGCACGATGACAAGAAGACAGGAATAGCAGAGAATATCGTTCTGAGGAATACAAGACAACAACCCTTGACAGGTACGATGCCTGCCACCCGCCAAACTCTGTTGCATTTTCTCCACCACAAGCAACTAATAAGACTAGTGCAGCCGTCTACAAATCAAGAGAATACCATTACTAGGTACATTATCAAAAGGTCCCCATCATGTGTCTACGAAAAGGTTGCACACGCCTCAACCTTCGCCCAATCTAACCCGAACAAGAGTCAAGACAAAAGTGGGACTTGTCATCATTAATCGGAAGATCGAGTAAAACTAGGGGTGGGTATTTGACTAGTTTGGGGCAGTTTGGGTTATTTGGTTTGGATTGAATTCGATTTGGGTTGCAAAAATGACACCCATCACCCGACCAAATTAGATTGGGTTGAGATGTTTGGGTGACCGGTTTGGACCGATTGGGTTGGGTGAAAACCAAATTACCCATATGGAAAATCTTGTTAATCGAAGGCCAAGGAATGGTGAGGTCAATGATGTATGAAAAAAATGTCAAAGTAAGCATGTATTAAACTCAATAGTGAAGAAGAAGGAGGTTGGAGGAATATGTTCAACATGGATGAAGAAGGTTGGGATATGTTCAAGTTGATATGGATTTGTTCAGTTAAGATTACTGGATTTTCAAAAATAATCCATGTCATCTGAAGTGGATAGAGATTGGAGCATAGTTGTGTGGTAATAAGGCAGGCTCAAAGTTGTTTATAGCATGTAATGATAATATTGAGGATGATAGAGAAAAAACATATTGAGCACAACACATAATAACAGCTGAAATAATGTTTAGTGAGGCAAGGTTGTTAACAAGTTCATACTGCGATTGGAGAATCCGAGTTATACATTAGAAATATATGTGAGTTTAGAATTCTTGATATTATATATTGAGTACATATCGTTTGAGTTGGATGGGATTAAACCTTTTGTCATCCGAAGAAATAGTTTGGGTTGCTTGGTGGGTTGGGTGGAATACATTAGACCCACCAACCGACCCAATATCCATTGAAGGAATATGGTTTGGGTCCAACCCGACCCAAAATCCAAATGACCCAAATCATTCTGATCCATTTTCAACGATTTGGTTGGGTGTATGGGTGGACCCATACAGCCCCTACGTAAAACACCGAAAAGCTCCAACGTCGCTACAATCCCCCTTATCACATGTACAACACCCTTCACGAAGAAAATAGTATCATCAATGCACTGCAATAAAGGGATCAAAACCTTCAAAAACATAAATCTAGAACAAAATTCCCATACGACCGTGCGGGAAACCATCCTCGATAGTGTGTCCGCCATCAGGACAATAGAGCAAAGTTGTCAATGGATAACGCTACTTGACACCCCTCTGTGGCCCAAAGAATCCCCCCTCTGGCGTCGCCCATTCACCATAGCACGATGTCATAATCATGCATCCAATCTTCCAGAACATTTATTCTTCTGGCAATCCACAAAGGGAATGGGATCCCACATGACTCTCCAGTTAATGTAGTCACAGGCCTTAGAGTAATCAAACTTCCAATCCCATCTGTAGTGGCAAATTACAAATAAATAAGGAAAATAAAATTGACCACCTAGCAAATCCTATTGACTCCTAAAATATCTCAAACCAAAAATATCTAACCCATATTAATATTCTAATCACTTTAAATTTATTTAAGGAAAATAAGAATCGACGACTGACTTAAAACAACTACTAATGGACAGAAAAACTTAATTTATCAAAATCCCCAATCTGTATCTGTATCAATTCTCCTTCGCTTCGATAACATCATCTCTTGATGAGTTGCTTCATCTTTGAGCACGAAATTAAAGAATTCGATCAACTCTGTTTAGTGGTGTTTCCCAAATTTCGGTCCAATTCTATCTTCAGCAATCATTCAAAAAATAACGTATCATCTTCATACATCTCCCAATTTCAACATCTAGATAAAAAGGTTTTGGAGGGCCCAATTTCAACATCTAGATAAAAAGGTTTTGGAGGGGTTTTCTTCTAATGTTCCCACAGCATCCTCGCAACCCTTTTTCAAGGCTTCAATTAATGTTGCGGAGACATCTCTACAACCTTTGTTAGGGTTTGTGCCCTTTTCTTGCAAAGATGGCTTTGAGTATTGCGGGCAGGGCTCCCAATGACAGTAAAATTATTGGAGAAACGGGTAGTTTCTAGCAACAGTAAGCATGGATGCAGTGGTGTTGGGGATTCATGGTGGGGTGACGATGGTAGCGGCTCCAAGAGTTGCATCAACAGTAGTGAAACCAGGGAGCAAGGTGGAATTTCACTCTCCATGGGCGGCAATGATGTAATCCAACAAGGTGTGGGAGTTGATGTGGTCCCGAAGGGGACCAACAACACATCATTGGTGACTAGTAATGGCAGCTATGTAGGTTGACGAGATCACTACCCATGGATGGCGTGTATGGGTGCAAGGGACAATGGTTGTGGATAGATCACTGCAATGTAGATCTAGTTGCAAGTCTAGATAGTTGAACACCAAGCCCCAAAAATGTGTACGAATGGAGATGGAAGTGGCAGATGATGCCAAAAATCTCGAGGCAGTGGCAGAGGATAGTATTGCCTCGATGATAATATCCAGCAATGAGAGGGGATCTCAACATGCATACTGGTTGGGTGTTGTGTCACAACAACAACAGAGCCTTGTCCCACATTATGTAGGGTCGGCTACAAGCTTCAAAAAAAATGTAGGGTCGGCTACACTGATTCTTTGCCTCCATTCAGATCTATCTTGGGTCAATCTCGGGCTTAAATACAAAAAACTAAGATCCCTTCGTAAAATCTAATTCCAATATTTCTTGGGCATTCCTCGCCTTCTCTTAGCCGGCTTAACATCCCAAAAATCGCATCTCCTAACCGGTGCATCAGCCGACCTCCTTTGCAAATGGTCAAACCACCTTAAGCGATTTTCTCGCATCTTATCCACGATCGGAGCTACACCAACTTTTCTTCAGATTGCATCATTTCGAATCCGATCTTTACGTGTATGTCAACACATCCACCTTAGCATTTTCCATTTCTGCTATTGTCATTCTATGCACATGTCTATGGTTTACATGCTAAAATTCAGATCTATAAAGCATAGCAAGTCTCATGGCTTCTTTGTAAAACTTTACTTTGATTTTCAAAGGAATTTTCTTATAACATAGAACAGTCAAAGCTCTTCTCCACTTTAGCCAACCTGCATTTATTCTGAGTAACATCTCCATCAATTTCCCCATCATGATGCAAAATATTCGAAGTTGGTGTCAAATTAGGCTGCGGCAACAGTGTGCACGAATACGACGGAGGTGGGAATTGACGGTAGGGCGATGGCGATAACAGCTACGAGAGCTGCAACAGTAGTGATGAAACGAAGGAGCGAGGTGACGATTAACTCTCTAGAAGCGGGAGCAGTGGAACCCCAACAATGGGTGGCAAATCGGTGCACGATGCCGTGAGGGTAGCTAACATGGTCGCAAAGGAACCTCCACCATGCTATTAATGTCTGGTAACAACAATCACAAAGGGCCACAAGACCATTTCTTGTGGTTGACATGTGGTAGCGGGTGCAAGCGACAAGGGTTGTGGAGAGATCCTGTTGCTTGGGGTAAACACCGTCGAGTGCTTCCCCCTTTTTTGAGCTTCAAAAAAAAAAGAGATCCTTTTGCTTTAGATCTGAGTTGCACCGAGCCCCAAAAGCGTGTATGAATGAATATGAATGTGGTAAGGGACACAAAGTTCTCGAGATAATGACAGAAGGTAGGGATGCATCGATGTTGGTATCAAAGAGTGAGGGGATCTCCACATGCATACAGGTTGAGCGTTGTGTTGCTTGTACAGAACTTGGAGAGGAGATTACAGGAATGCACTCTAGGTGATGGTTGTAGAAGATTTTTCCTCGTTTTTTGTTTTCTCTCTTCGGTTTTACCTTGTATGGACTTTGTAGCGAATTGACCTTCATTGATAACATCTTCTTCAATTTCTTTATTTTTTGTTGTTAATGGAACTCTTGTATGGGTGTAGCAACATAATGATTTTTTGTCTAAGAAATCGTGGGTGTTGCTAGGCCGATTTTGTTCTTATATAAATATATTCCTCGATCCATGATTCCAACCATTCTTGCATCTTCAAGCATGATTAAAGGTGATTCAACTTTTTCTACTGCAAATACAAAGCGTGATAGAGATGACTTAATTCAAACTTTGTTCGCAAAAATACGATATGATCACCGAATCGTGATATAATTCAGTATCCATGCTCCGATAACACTTGATGCAGTCTGCAAATCTATGAGATTAGACATGATGAGCATCGTGGGTTAAAAGGAGTGTGTTTAAGAGAAGAAAGTGTAGAAAACAGCGAGGGGGAGATGGTGGAGGCACTCTCCAAACAAAGATCTCAATTCATAATCTCATGACCAAGGTCTGAAAAAACGAAAGGCGGAACGAGGCATTTTCCCTGGAAGTGAGCCGTGGCGTAGCCTCGAGGTGTAAGTCTCAGCTTATATAGGAAAATAATTATAAATTATATAATAAATATATTTATTGGTGAAATAATCTAATCAGACAAACATATAATATATAACAATGTAATATATGATGACATTATGAAGATAAGATCATGAAAAAACAGGATATGTTAATGCCAAAAACCTTTCGATTAAATTTCTACCTAGTCAAAAGGAAATCATTGGTTATAACTATCACTAAAATATTTATCAAAAAGGGATTAGCTATAGTTGTCATTATAGATATCCGAGTTGTTTTTTTTAGGCTCGATATCCGAGTTGTTGATATGAATCATATGATTTGAATCCTAACCATATGTTCTACTGAACCCAGATGAAGAACGGTACGATGTCTCCTTGTGCCACCATATCCTACCAGTATGGAGGTCTCGTTGGAATAATTCACACGCAGTTTCTTATATGTTTAAGAGTGTAATAGTAAGAATTTACTGAAATAATTGGACATATTATGGTAAATATACATATGAAAGAGTTCAAATTTAAGCATTCATCTTGCATAAATATATACTCAACAACTAGGTCTTTATAAATATCTAAAAATACCAATAGGACTGATTTTTCTTTAAAAAAATGCTTGAAAAATCCCTAACGCCTCACCTTGTGCCTTACCCCGCCTCGACCGCCTCAAGCATCCAAGGTGCACGCCTCAGCCAGGGGGTCCGAGGCAGTCGCCTCGAGGCTTTTTTCCTCCGCCATGTTTTGCCTCGATCACCTCAGTGCCTCGAGGCGCGTTTTTTCAAACCATGCTCATGACCATAGCATCCTAATTGTTTGAGGTAGGGAGGGTTGGAATACAAATAATTAAGAATAAAATTGACCACCTAACAAACCCTAGTTAACTTCTACAATATCTCTAACCAAAAACATCTACCTATATTGATATTCTAATCAATCTTATTTTTTAATGAAAATAAAATTGACAACCAACTTAAAATAACCACTAAAGGACGGAGAATCATAATTTGTCAAAATCTACAATCCGTGCTTGCATCACCGATGTTAGGAGACAACGGTGATCGTACCGCCTCGACCCTTTCCAAGAACACATGCCCTCATCAGGGAGGAACTCCCCCTACTCCAATACCTTCTCACACGCAAATCCAGGCCCTCGCCCACTATTTCACAGGCCCTCGCTTTCCCCTCCTCACCCTCCAAGCCACTGCCTCATGACCTCTCTTTCCCATTCTCCTTTCCATGCTCCCGTTCGTTCCCCCTGTGCACTCATTCCTTTCACCTCTAAATATATTTAATATAGGAAAAACACATTTTTGCATCCTTATAATACCAGATTAAAACTCCTTATTAGGCCATTTATAATAATCCCCTTCCATCAATACTTCAATCTTCAGTCTTCATTGACCCCTGCATAGGCTCATCAACCAACTTATCAGAGCCGGAGGGTGCCAATTGGCCTTCTTTGAAAACACACAAACCACCTTAAAGGAGATATTTCTCATTTTCTCTTATACTAAAAAGATACCAATATTTTCCCTTGGAATCTCATTAGAAATCTGATGTATTTTGGTTGTGGCCACACATCCGGCTTAAAATCTTTGTATTTACCATATTCATGGCAACAAAAGACCAGAACCACTAATGGCATTGCAATCCTAGATGTTTCCTAATGCACCAATTGTCCTTGTTGTCTAATTCCGGCGGTATTTTCTTGTCAAGTTAACACATCAAAGCTCATTTCTGTTTCAACTAGTGTGTGCTCATCTTTGCATGATAGGTCCCAGCGGTTTGATAGATTATGTGTCTACATATGCAGGAGAGGAAGAACATACCAAGCCGCAAAGGTGTTAAGGAAGAATAGGATTTGACAATGAGAACATGGGGAGAAAAAGAACTTGGAAAAGAAAGAAAAGCACCAAAGAAGGTTCCAGAATTTGATTCCATTCACCGTAAGCCATTCAAAAACCTCCAAAGACAGCTATTAACCACCAAGAGTTATATTTCAATTCTTTATGCATGGTGTCTCTCGAAACATAAATTAAACCAAGAAAGTACAAACCAAGACTGATCGAAAGAGAGCGCATTTGACACCCGAAAATTTTCTTCTAAGTTAAACCTAGATTACAAATCCAAAATATGATGCAAATATAATTACTTGATCCTCCAGCTTGCAGCCTGCAGCTTCCATTAAAGGAAACCTCTGCTAGGTATTGGCACAAGTTCAATAATGCAAACAATATCTAATCTCCAACACCCAAACTTCATGTCTCATCATATTTATGATTGGGGCCTCATTGAGGGACAGGAATTTGGATGAACTTCTGTGGGGCATTTCACTGATTACTATTCGTAGTATTCTTGACAATATCATACATTAGGAACTGTCAAAGACCAAAATAATGGACAGTGAACTTGCCTGATTACTTATCCGTTTTCTTCTTACATGTACGAGCAAAGTTTAAAATGATGAGCTCGACCCTTGAATTTTTTGATAAAGTCAGTAAACGAGTGGTTTAGATTTTTATTTTATATTGTCGGGAAGTTTACAACAGTAACTACCATGATTTTGAGACCGAGAGGTCATGAAGCAAATAGTCTCTTCTGGAGAAAAGGAAATGGACAATTTTTTTAGAAGAGGAAATGGACAATTGTGTACGATAAACATAAACACGGCCCCACAAACCCCGCATAGACAAAGCAATGGCTACCCTAAAGTAGGTTTAATCCAAACCAAAGTGTCCAATAATTTTATAAACATGTATACTTACCAAATACATAATCAATTAATCAAAGTTGCAACCTCTTCATACAAATGTCATGCATATCAATTATTTCATGCACAAGACTGGGTGCGTGCCTTTGCAGTGAACGCCCTTTTTACTTTCAAAAAAAATTGCATGCACGAGGCAAAAACTTACAGGCTTCCGGAAGTTCAGTGGTACTATTTCTTTTGAGTCAGAAAACTTTGCGGGAGTTATTTTGCAAGCATTAGAGCTCAATATACCTTGGGCCTGTGGTTGAGTTTGAACAGTAAAATAGATAAGGCCAGAAGATAGACACAATAATCCGACAAATAAGCAAACAATCAAACACTGTCAATGGGGTCTACAAGTTTTATGAGAGATAAATGTAACCAGGGGAATCTTAATAAAAGCACTGCATCATTAAAAAAACAAAAGTGAGAATAAAAACTTGCAATTAGATCGGTCGTTGATTTATTTAAATTGCAGGTGTTAAACACATTGAAGACCAGATTAGAACATATTTCTGGTGGGCAAGACAAGAGATTAAATCAAGATGAAACTTGAGCAGCGGAGGGATGCTCATGAATATAAGCTTGAACAAGTTCATATAGAATGTAAGATCAATGCCAAGGAAGTTAGAGATGTGACAAGGTAAAGCTTGAAACAGATTGCATTCAGAAGGATGATGTGAAAATAGTTCAATTCGAATTTCAGTAGGATGGAGGAAATGATGGACTCGTCACTAATAAAGTTAATGCTGGGTGATTAAAATGAAGAGGAGCTTTGGAGAGACTCAAAGATAAGAAGAAAAGTTAAAATAAAAGGCGCATGCTATAAAGTTGAAATGAGGCCTAAAATGCTTTATATCAATATGCATTGAGATGTTAAATACAAACACATGCAAAGAATGGTTATGACATTAATAAAGATTCTTTAAAAGATTTATGTATACAAAAGAAGGATTGGATTTGCAATGATAGCATCAGACAAAAGGTTCACATGGGAGTGAGAAAATAAAATAAGGGCATCTCATTTAAGGTGATTTGAACATGTATAAAGTGAGCCATCTACATCCCAGGTTTAGTACTTCTAGAAGCTAGAAGAGACTTGTTATAGAGAGCATGATGGACAAAAGAAACATTGGAAGGAACTTTAATTTACAAGGCAATGTTGGAAGGGTACCCACTTCAATGGCATCTCATTTAAGGTGGTTTGGACATGTATAAAGTGAGTCATCTACAACTCAGGTTTACTACTTTGAGAAGCTAGAAGAGACATGTTATAGAGAGCACAATAGAAAAAAGAAACATTGGAAAGAACTTTTTTTACCATGCAATGTTGGAAGGGTACCCACTTCAATGGTATGGTGGTAGTGCAGTGTGCCTAGTGCCTACCACCCAAAAGACTAGAGTTCAAATCCCAACTTGTGGGAGTTGCGTTAGGTAGCCGACAGCCAGCGTAAAAAATAGTCGAGTCTTTCAACATGGATATGAGCAGGAATGCGTGTAGCCGACCCTACTTTAAGTGGGAAAATGCTTTGCCATTTTATTCCAGGAAATGTTGGAAGGGATCCAACCAAGTTGAATCAACTATTAAGAAGGATGTTAGAGCAAAACTCTTCGTTGTTATTCCATATAGCCCTAGGGTCTCTTATATAGAGAGAAAACCCTTGGGTAAATTACATAGATAGACATGGGGAAAATAAGAAATATGTAACAGTACATCATGACATAACGTAAACCTCTACACTCCCCCCTCAAGATGGAGCATAGATATCTATCATGCTCAGCTTGGAAGAACATCTCTGAAATGGTCCTCTGAGCAACGGCTTGGTAAATATATCAGCAGTCTGGTCCTCTGAATTGACATGTGAAGTAGAAATAAAGCCCTTCTGGATCATGTCTCTAGTGTAATGACAATCTACCTCGATATGCTTTCGTGAAATGCTGGATTATTGGCAATGAACAACGCTGCTTGATTGTCACACTGAAGCTGCATGGGTAAAGAGACATTCACATTCAAGTCTTCCAAGACTGCTCGAACCCACATCATTTCTGTGCTTGCTTGTGCCATGGCCCTATATTCGGATTCAACACTAGATCTTGCCATAACAGTTTGTTTCTTGTTTTTCCAAGAAACCAGAAAGCTTCCTATAAAGACAGCAAACCCTGAAGTAGACTTACGATCATTTGGGCACCCTGCATAGTCTGCGTCTGCACAAGCGGAAATGGACAAATCTGTGTTCTTTCTAAATAGCAAATCTGAGCCTGGAGAAGATTTTAGGTATCTCAGTATCATTTAAAAAAAAACTTCTTCTCCTTTGTTTGTCCAAAAAAAACTTTTTCTAAAAAACTTAAAAAAATCAATAAAAAAACTAAAAAAAACTAACTAATAAGTTGGTTCAATCCCTGACACAATTCACTTTCACACAAGACTAGTGATGTTCAAGAACACTTGGTTTATGAGGTCTTGATATTTTGAGTTAACCAGCCTTAGTCATTAGGGTCTTGGACTTAATTATTCACATTTCCCTGATTTGAAAGATTTGTGTGCTATATTGCATGCTTAGTCTCTACCTTAAGAATATGATCAGCACCTCACATACACGACTGCAGTTATGATGAGATGAGTTGAAATTTCACTTGAGGAACTGGGATAAGGGATTTGAGTTTGGACTTGATTTGATGATGCTCGAGGATGGGATAAAATCAATGAAGGCTTCATGAAACCTGAGTGTCAGCACATTTAGCCAGTATGAGAACATGGTTCTTGTACTATCTCTTGACATTTACCTATGTGCCAGGGTGTGATAAAATAAAAAAATATTGATCAGTGTGCGCCAACTCTTGGTAAAAGCAGTGGAGCTAGCCACAAATACTACAAAGCAATGAAATGTCAAAGAAAAGCTCTCATTCCACAAAGTCAATTATCAAAAGAGCTTCCACCAAAGGCGAGCGCTCCCAACAATTTCAAAGTGTCCACTTGGACCACCGCTATTAGGACCAGGAGTCGGGCTTGCACCAAAAAAGGGCTCTGCATCGTAAATACTACAAGTCTGGGTGTAGAAGGTACGATAGGTACTCAAAAAAGGCACACCCCGGTGTACTCCCAGGAAAACAAGTGCAGACGGCTCCAACTTCTCTTGACGAACGCACTGATCAACACCAAAAAAATGCGTTGCGTAATAAGGCACTTGAGAGGATCCTTGTTCCAATGAGAGGGAGAGAAGAAATGGCACAATCCTATGTCCTCCATCAACTGGCCTTCCATCTACACTTTTAAGTCTGACAACTAAAGAGACGGTGAATTGGATGCAAGAAATGGTTTATTCCCTAATGTTGAGGATCGGGTTCTTAGGAGAGTCTCTTGGACTGGAACCTTGGGTGACGTTGTGACTCTACTCTTGTAACTGTGGTAAACACTTAAAGTCATATCCCTTATATATACGTATACAAAGAGAGTATGATGATTAGGGGAATTGGGTACCTTTTGACTAGAGCTTGGTTCAGCTTAGAATTTTAGGATCTCTAAAACCGAGAGTTCTTGAACGGATCAAGTCTTGTATTCACATGCACAGTCAGGGGTTAACCCAACTTATTCATTCTTTATTTGCTCGAGGACTAGCAAAGTTTAAGTAAAGGGAGGTGATGAATCCGCGATTCATCATTGCAATATCTTGATCTTAGCAAAATCCTCGAGTAAAATCCCAAATAAATATCCATAAAATCAATAAATTAACAAAATAACTCTTGTAAATAAAACACACTAATTATTGTATATTAGAATGTACAAAATAAATTACACATAAAAAAGCCGCAAAAATAAAGGAGTTTTATACATGTAAATAGCCCAAAACATAATGTATTTTTAATGATTTTATTTCAATCCTTTTTGCCTAATTCTTTCTCTAACTTGTTTATGAAAATGTATATAAAAATACAAAAATACAAAACAAATTTCATCTCAAATAAATGCTCCTAGATCCCAAAGAGAAAAGGCCGTAAAGTTCAACTTCCAAGCTAAATTCCCGCTCCGTATGAACTCCAAATTCACCAAACTCACTTTTAAAGTTCAAGTTAGAAAATTATCTATCCAACAAAAGTGGTTTCATTAAAATCGGAGCTCGTTTGCAAAAGTTGGGTTTTGGGACCTAGATGTATATTGTATATCATGTATATATTCAATTTTTTTCATTTTTTATTTTACCTTTCTTAATTACTAAAAATACAAAAAAAATCAAACTTGTATTGTATTTTAATTATCCTATTTTATTGTTTTTTTCATTGTAAATATCTCTTATTAAAAAGACAAAAAAATTACATATTAAAAAGTAAAAAAAATGTGTACATGTTGTTTGTCTTCCCTTGCAAATTCTCCACTATCTATTTTATTCTTTTTATTCTATTGTAATTAAAGTAGCCAACTTTATTTTATTTATTTATTTATTTTATTTTACATTCTCTACAATAACCACCAATTCAACTCCATTACTCCACCATATTTTCTAACTTCTAATTCAACTCCACCATTTTATTAACCTCCATCCCACTCCATCTTAATTCTAACTTCCATTTTATGTTCTTCTTTATATACATGCCATTCTCCTCATTTTTGCCTTTGATCCATCTTTATGTGAGGAGAGCCTAGTTCCCTGAGTTGAATCGGTGACAGCGACGCAACCGTGGTCGAGCGACGACGACCCTCTCTCCGGTGAGATCCGTTGGCTTTTTGGCTAACATCGCAGCCGCAACCGCGTGCTGCTCGAGCTCATTGCGCGCCGGCGATTCGAGCGAAGACCGTGCTTTCGTGAGCACATCATAGGCGACCACCCATCTTAGGTAAGTTTAATTTCATCTTGTCATTATTTTTTATCTTTGCAATTTTTTTAAACCATCACATTACCATCTATATACCCCTATTTGTTCATCTTCATCACCATCATCCACTATTCCCTTTATCAGTTTTTATGTATATATTTGTTTCTTGTAAAAAAAATTAAAAAAATTAAAGAAATTAAAATCAACAAAAAAATATCACAGCATTTTTTTCTAATCAAAACATAAAAAAATTAAAAAAAATAAAAAAAAGAAGAGGAGGAGCCGCAGGCACGCCCGCCGCCCCTCCCCTTCCCTCCAAGCGGCTCCGCCGCTGACCATCATCGCCGGCCGCCCTCGCCTTCAGCCGCCCCCACCGCGGGCATCTCCGCGGCGCTGCCGTCCCCGTCTCCGCCACAACCGCCAGGGCCGGCGCCTCCTCTTCTCCCAACTGGTAGCGGCCCCTCTCGCCGCCGCCTCCAGCCCCCTGTGCCCTTAGCCGCGCCACTGCCCCTCCGCCCGCCATCACGTCGTCTCCGCCTCCGACGCGCGCCGCTGCGCGTACGACCGTGCGTGTCCGAGCTGCCGCCGCCGCCCCCCATCCGTTGGGTTCCTCTTTCGTGACCTCACAGGAAGAAGAAGGTTCTTTTCTTTATCTTTTTTTATTGTAAATATTACAAGTGTATCTTTTTATGTTTATATAATTGCAAAATAGTCCTTGTATGTGTTTTTATTGTAAATATTATTTTCTGATGTTGCAAAGACAACCCTGAGTTTGACTATTAATTTGGACCTTGTTTTGGCGTCCATTTATTTAAAGAAAAATAGCATTGTGTTGAGCAACTTATTCTCTGTCATCTGAATATTTACTTTTATTTTTGTGAGATATTGTGAATTAATTAAAATTGTGCAACTGAACTTCTGCATATTTTACTCAATCTGGACTCTTAAAATTATATCTCACACACGGTTGCTCTAAAAATTCCACAAAAATTATATGTGATGCCTTGAAGAGTGTTTAATTTACTATCCAAATTTCGACCAAAATGGAGTTGTCTTGTGCCTGGAATAATTTGTAGAGTGAATTTAGTGTTTGATTTTTAATTAAATCCACGTATATCCTTTTTGTGAAATTTTAAATCTCCTGGATTCTACATGAAAATATCTATTTGAGATAATTTGCTCTCTGACTAATTTGATAACGTTGATTTAATAGAAATTAATTACTCATTGCCACTCTGTTTTCACTAAAAAATCCATAAAAAATTCATATATTGTCAAAAAATTCCAAAAATATTACTGTAGTCTTCTTGCATCATGTTTTCATTCCAGTAATTTTTTCATAATTTTTGCTTACTGTTTATGTGAGAAATTGCAAAAAAACCCCATAAAAAGTATACATTTTTATTTATTGCATTTTAATCCATAAAATCCCAAAAAAAGTACCTTGCATTCATCTATGGAATAGAACTCTAGGAAAAATATAATTTGGCTAAATTGGACTATTTTCTATTAAAATTAATTTGGCCAATTGTGTGATTTCTTAGTACTTAATTCACCCGCATTTTGGATTTGATATTCTTTTTGCATTAAAAAAATCTAAAAAAATACCGCATTGGATATCTAGACCTAAGTTTTTTGAATTAAACCCAAGTTGTTCCTTTGCCTCCCTGAGTTCGACCCCGGACTTGCCCGAGATATAAATTAAACCGAGACACTCTTCACAGAGATTTTCTCTCGGTTCTGACCGAATCGCTAAGTACACGTATTACAACGAACACGAATTAATCATCGTATTTAGCGACTCGTCAGCGGTGCAGTCTCTTGGAGGTCTATAAAGCAGGCCGTTCTAGATTAGTCTACTTCTGAAAATGAGCTGTGTGCTTTCGACACTGTTAGGATTGAGGCTGAGTGGCTAATGAAACTTCTTTATGAAATTCTCATGGTAGGCCAGCCAATTCTTGTGATCTCGATACAATGTAACAATATAACTACAATTACCAAGATTAAGAGTTTAAAGTTCAATCAGAAAACAAGAATATAAATACAAATTAGACCCAAGACATTAAGGGATTTGGTGTCTCAAAGTGTGTTGGATGTTGATTTTGTTGGATCTAAAGACAACACAATAGATCTGTTGACTAAGGGAGTTGGCAGATATTTAGCACTAAAGTCTACGCTTGGGATGAGACTGAGACCTGTTGGGAGTTCCTCTATAGTAACAACTCAACCTATCCGAGTGAAGATCCCACAAAGTAGATTCAATGTGATAATAACAATCTGTTTGGAGATCTGGTTGGCACTCTTATTTCAATGCTTATGCAAAAGTGTCTTATCCTTGAAGCCTAAGTACCATTTAAGTTGCACTATTATGAAGAACATATGATCTGAATGGGCTCAAGCCTATGTGCGAGATGCTAGTATTGCATCCTTGAGAATTTGATAATAATTTTACACTTGTTGTCACAATTTAAATGATTTATGACGTTTAACTTGAATAATATTTCACGAGGAGTGATCAGACTCATAACCACCGGCTCTCTAGATATCACATGTACGAGTCAACCATCCATTACTCCTGATGTGGCCTTCCTCCAGGCGACTAGACTAGAGCATCATGGATGAGTTCATTGCGGTGGTCCGCTCGTTTTCCTCTCAGAAGACACAAAGAGAGGGAAGTGGAGAGTCAAGTGACGAGCATGAATGTTGAAATTCAGGATTTGTGTCAACAAATGGCAATATAATGAACTCATGCTGGTATAACAAGCTGGAGCTTCGATTAGGCAACTGACACAACCGAGTAATCAAGTCGCGAGGCCGACGAACTCAGAAATTGCCCTTGATAAATTAATGATAATGATGTCGAAGTTATTATAGTCGGGCAACGTAGGAACCGTAAAAAATGATCACACCGAGAGAATAATATGGAAAAATATTTCTCAATTTAGTCAAGTTTATTTATTTTACTTGGGTAAGTTCCAAGGTCTAACTCAAGAAGGTAATATGAAGGTCTAGAATTAACAAATAAATAATCTAGTCAAGATTTCAAAGATAAATGATTATTTTAGTTTTTTTTGTATTTTTCAGATTTTTATGGTTTTTTAATATAAAATATGTAATTAATTAGTAAAATAAATATGATGCATGGATTTTCAAATTTATTTTTAATGTAGATAAATAATATGCTATGTGGGACAAGAAATAAATAGATGTAATGTTTTTAAGATTTTTAAATGATAAAAAATGATGAAATATGCTAATGCATAGATATATGCAGGGTCAAGCAATCAAGCCATGGTGCATAAATCAGTCAATTTGATATTCAAGCCCTCATTATCTTCATAACTAATATATCAATTAATTTCAAACTAGATCACTAATAAATACCCCCAATTTAATTTCCTATTCTCCGCAATTAATTATTGAGCAATACGATCAATGAGATTACATATGCTCAAAGGTGACATATAAACGTTCTTAACGTGTTCAAGTCAACTAGTGTCTCCAAATAGTTATCCAACTATTCTATATGGTAGAGAATAAAACAAGGACCAAATCGACACGAATAACACCAAAATATGATAAAATGGTTCACATGATATGATTATTTGAAGTTTCAGGGACTATAAGAGTAATTAAAATAAATAAAGTTTTTCAAATTGAACCTTCTGCAGGGATAGATATGCAATTCGGCAAATCCATCTGGGTATCTTGATAATTTACCTCGGCAGGGGTATTTGTGCAAATTCTAGAAATTGTGCGAGCTTCGTTGTAATTTTTCCAAGGTCATGTGCGTTGCGTACGACCCCTTGACATCTTTATAATTTCAAGAAGATGCTGGGATGGGGCGCAATTTACCCCATCACACACGTGAAGGGGTGTGGGGCACGTACGGTTAGCAGCTCGGAGACCCGAAGCTCCATGTGTCAACTTCTTCTCGATTCACTTCACCCGAAGCGGAGGCTCGGATGCCTAGGTTAGGGTGCGATCTGGTACGTCTGTTGGAGGCTTGATCTGATGGTGGGATTTTGGGGGTCAAATCAACAGTGATTTGGAAGTTCTTCCTCCCTAGCGTAGGAGGTCGTCCGACCTTGGCTAGGTGATGCCTTGATGTTGTAGGTCACCTGGAGTTGGAGGAGGGATGCCTCGCTTCGGTGATCGCACAAACTTCAAGGATGAGGAAGCAAGCTAAACTGCCTAGTGAATAACAACTACACGAGAGATCAACATCCCGCGGATTACGCCCAGAGGAGGAATTAGTCGGAGGAGATCGACTCACTATCACCTAATCGATCCCTTGGTCCTCTCTCTCTTTTTCTCAATGGAAGATGGCGGTGGTGGCTAGGGGTTGATGGTGAAGGGGGAAATCACATGCATCACATGTGAGGGGAAGGTGAGGTGGAGTCACGTGTTACACACGTGAAGGGGATGATGTTAGCCACATGCATAACACGTGGGGAGAGAGCGATGATGGAGGGTTGACTAGGAGTTGAGTGGCTCCATTGGGTGTGCGACATGTGTCATGACTTTGACCATGTTTATAAATGTAAAGATAAATGTATTAAAAATAGCAAATGGACTCAAACGCAAAAATACATAAAACAGAAAATGTAGTTCTAAAGTAACTCTGTGATGTTTATGAATGACTCAAATGCAACTCAACCATGAAAGATGCATTTTTTGGTGATATTTTATGTATATAAAATATCATTTTTTTAGTTTTGCAATTTTTATTTGATCATCTGTAGATGAGTAATGCATGTAGAAGTCAAACTTGTGATGAGTAATGTACGCAAAAATAAACATGATATGCAATAATGCAACAGATTTGAACACATTTTTTTTGGAAATTTTATGGGGTTGAAATAGGTCAGAAAAATTAAGGAAGTGGAGTATATACTGGTGGATTAAGTCAGTAAGCTCAAATTAGAATCGATATTTTTATTTATTTTTCTGATTTTTCTTGGATTTTTATATAATTAGTTAAAACATAAAGTAAAATAAAATAAATGAAAAAGGAAAATGATCAAAGTGAGTGAAATATGCACCTGAAATGATAGGCTGAAATCCGCAAAAATGTACAATGCATGGTTGGCCCCAAAACCCAATTTTCACAATGGACTTTGATTCTTTTGAATTTTATCTTGATTTGTAGATATTTGAATGCACATTAATTCAAAAGTGAGTAGAGTGCAATTGGATACTGTACGAGAGAGATATTAGTGTTTGCGGCCTTTTTGACCTGAAATTAAGGTTTGAAGTTATTTCAAATATACACAAGTTAATATTTTTTAGGATTTTTTATTGACTAAGGTTAGTGATCTGTAAACAATGAAGTTGGCTTCATGTCAATTGGAGGTAGCATGAATTAATTAAAAATGCTTGAATTTAGGTGAAAATATGAAGATGAATACAAATGAAGAAATGATGCTAATTTATGCAAATTATTTACAAGTGCATGAAAGTTAATTTTATGATATTAACAGATGGATGAACCTAATTTCTCGAGATGAAGCTCTATTTTCAGCTAATTAGAGTGATGAATCACGGATTCATCAGAGGCTAGGCGATGATGATGAAGGAGAAGCAGAAGATGAAGACGACGATGAGGATGGGGATGATGAACCTAATTTCTCGAGCCGAAGCTCTATTTTCAGCTAATTAGAGTGATGAATCACAGATTCATCAGAGGCTAGACGATGATGATGAAGGAGAAGCAGAAGATGAAGACGACGATGAGGATGGGGATGAGGATGAGGACGACGACAACGACGATCAAGAATAGTTTATCTCCGGTTTAGTTTTGTTCTATTAATTAGTAGAATAACTTAGTATATTGTATAACTAGTTTGGACAATATAACATAGAGTAGTTTAGTTTGTTGTTTAAATGGTTTGAACAAGTTTAGTAGAGTAGTTTAATTTGAATTTCTCAACATTACTCATATTAGAATATTTCTTTAATTACTCATATTAGAACATTTCTTTAATCTAATATGCGAAGTGAATGCGTTTATTTTTTTGGCGATCCTTCTCTTTATGATGAAGAGTAGATATTGATACATGTACTGAATGATTGATGTTAATGTGGTATGCAGGGTTGAATGAAGGTCATTTCAATGAGGACCTAAATTTGTCGTAGCAGAGAATCAAAGGGGACGATCGCGATCTTCCCCTCTGACTATCCATAGGTGACGGTCGCGATCGTCCCTTTTGACATGATTCTAGGGGACGATCAGTAAAGGAATGCCCCCTGCAACTCTAATAGACGAGACGGTCGCGACCGTCTCCTAAGTAGTAGTCACACGGGACAGTCGCGACCGTCCCCTAAGCGTAATCATAGGGGACATTAGTACACGTCATCCCGTATGGCAAATGGGACATGATATGTAGCGACGGGCATGCGATCGTCTCCTATGACCAGAGGGGGCGATCATCCAATCAAAGGGGACGGAATTCATCCGTCGTCTATTCTATACTTTCATGTAGTATGGAGCTTGTTTTAAACATGTAAATAAATAAACATAAACAAACATAATTGAACGTAAACAACATTAAGACGAATATAAATGAACCCAAGTATTGGTATCCAACATATTGGAGATACTGTCTAACCAGCTCAACCGCCTTATTATCTTTTTTTGGGAAGTTAGGCTGTTGAATGCTACATATATGTAGAAAATTACTATCGAAAACTACTATCTCCATGAGGTAGTGTTGGAACCACATCCATTCATCAAGGACTAGTTTAGTATCAAAGCAACAAACTAATGAGGTCCATATTGTCCAAATTGCCGTAGATTTTTCCACACCTGTACAAGGAACCATAACCAAGTATTGTAAATGTAGCTTGGGTGCTAACTTGGCTACAAAGGTTATAGTCCTTGGACCTGATGGTATTACCTTGTACGCATCCAAAGCTTCTGCCATGTACTCAAACAAGATCTTATTAGTCTCTTCAACGATCTCCAGCCCTTGGATTTTGATCCCCGCAAATCTGAGCACATAAACAACTCGATTATCTCCCTAATATACAGGGCGTGAGCCAACCCAACCATGCCCAACCCTTCAACCAAACGAACCCTAGTTGAGAACTTTATGCCTATTAACCTAATAAATATTCTTTGAGAAGACCAAATGGCCCCATCGACAGTGCTCCAATCTGATCCAGAAACGAGCACCCAATGAGAAAACTCGCAATGCCCAAGTTGGTCCCTCGCTCCCATTCCCACATCCGAAGTAGAAAAGAACACAAACCAGAACAACAAGGGGAGATACCATCTTCCAATGCCACTCTTTCAGGCAATCCCGAACCCCACCTCTCCAATCTCCGTTGCCGGATCCAATGTCTGCCGCAAGAAGTGTACAGCAATCCGTGTTTCCTCGGTTTCTCGCCATGCCCACCAAGTGCTCGACAGAATTCCCCAGACAGACACCTTCGCTTGGAATTCCATGATCCGTACCCATCTTGCTGATGGAGAGCCCGGCGAGGCCTTATCGGTCTATCGTGAAATGGTGGTACGGGGAATTCGTCCCGACAAGCACACGCTGCCGCGCGTCCTCAATGCTGTCTCGGTTGCCGGTGACCTGTTCAGTGCAATGCAAGTTCATGGGCATGTGCTCAAGCATGGTTTTGCTGCCGATGAGTATGTCGTCACTGCCCTTGTGGCCACATATGGCCGCTTTCGTGGAGCGGATGCAGCACTTGAAGTGTTCAATGGAGCTTCAACTGGGAATTCCGTCTCTTGGACACAGCTCATGAAATTGTACTTGGATGAGGGGAAACCGGACTCGGCTTTGCGAGTGTTCAGGCAAATGGAGGCTTTGTGCGTATCAATTGATGCGGTTGCGTTAGCTACCGCACTTAAAGCGTGCGGGATGTTGAAATGCGTACATGAAGGGCATAAGCTGCATGATATTGCTAGGAGGGACGGGTTAGAATCGGATCTTCTCGTGAGCAACTCTGTCTTGAAGATGTATGTGGAATGCGGGAGGGTTGGTGAATGCAGAGGTTTCTTTGAGAGCTTGCCTTCGAAGGATGTGGTGTCGTGGACGACAATCATCGGTGCTTATGTTCAGAGCGGGGAGTTCAATGAGGGGTTGAAGTTGTTTCGAGCAATGTGCCTTGGAGGAATGAAACCAGATTCCTTTGCGGTTACGGCAATTCTGCCTGCATGTGCTAGAATGTCCGCTTGCAAGCATGGAAGAGAAATCCATGGTTACTTAATTCGACACATATTAAATTTGAGTATTACAGTGCAAAATGCTTTAATGGACATGTATATAAAATCGGGCTGTCTCGTTTCAGCTACAACAATCTTTGAACATCTGACAGAGAGGGATTTAATTTCGTGGACCATTATGATCTTGGGTTATAGCTTACACGGGCAAGGAGAGCGTGGAGTCAAGTTTTTTCAGATGATGGAGAAGTACTCTGGCTTGCTGCCCGATCGTACCATTTTTACAGCAGGACTCTACGCCTGCTACACTGCACGATTGGTTGAAGAGGGAAAGTTCTACTTCAGTTGCATACAGAAACCGGATATCGAGCACTTCATCCTTATGGTTGGTCTGCTTGCTCGGGTCGGATTGTTTGTGGAAGCACAGTCATTTGTCATGGATAATGGAATTTGTATGAACATTGGAGTGCTGAGAGCGTTGCTTGATGGGTGTAGGATCCAGAAGAATATAAAGTTAGGCAAGAGAATAGCCGAGCAACTTGTTGAGTTGGAACCTTTGAATTCTGAGAACTATACACTGTTATCCAACATACATGCTTCGAATGCGAGGTGGGTCACGGTCAGTGCTCTGAGGCAGACCATCTCAGATATGGGATTGAGGACGAAGGAAGCTTATAGCTGGATTGAGGTTAGGAGGAAAATTCATGTCTTCGGAGTAGGGGACATTTCTCATCCGAGATACGAGAGAATATACTGGGAACTGCAGTACTTGAAGAATAAAATGGAAGAAGATGGATTTGTACCTGAGGACGACTTCAGCCTGCATGAGATACACAAGGAAAGGGAATGTGTTCTCTCTGGGCACAGTGAAATGTTGGCTGTGGCATTTGGATTAATCAGCAATTCGGGAAAGGCTGCCATTCGGGTAACAAAGAACCTTCGCATTTGCCAGAGTTGTCACTCTTCTGTAAAGATGATATCCAAGATTGTTGGCAGAGAAATTATACTAAAGGACCCGTACTGCTTTCACCATTTTGAAAAGGGATTGTGTTCTTGTGAGGACTGTTGGTAATACAATGCCTGCTCATTTGGCGAGAAATTTCATTTTCTAGCAGGAATAAGAAGGGATTGTGTTAGAGGAGCATAAACCAGAGAGCTTCTGGTTGACATTTTTTGCATAGCAAAATAATTTGTTTCGTTCTAGTTTTGTTGTTCAGATGAATAAAGTATTTATTGGGCCATGTACATGTTGATCACATTTGTTACCAATTCACAATTTAGAGAAGCGAGAAGATATGCTGAATTGACACTTATTAAAAGAAAAAGAAAGAAATATTGTAAACCATTTGGGTATCTGCCATTTCAAAGGCATTAATTCAGTTCACCGCAATGTGTGACCTGGAATCTTTGATATACAACATTGGTAACTTCTTGGTATGGTCATGGATTGGCTAGTTTCTAGATTGATCTGGTATGAAAATAGTAAAGCACTGAAGTTATCTCTTTCAAAGGATGGGAGGAGAGCGTGAAGTTAGAGGTTGGTCCTTTTAAGTACCTGATATAAAGTTTTGAGAAAGAGGAAATTCCTTTATAGTACATTGCTTGCCTGGGATAAAATGTGATGCGGGATTATTTTTTAATTCTTTACGCCTGAGTTGCATAGCCATGCAAGTCCACACAGATAAGCCTTCTAGTATATGGGCTTATCTTGTATTAACGGCATCCATGCATTACAGATATTGATTACCTTCTTTAAAGCCACAAAACAAGTAGTATCTTTTTTAGGTATAATATTTATTGAAACCTCTACTCTTGCCGGTTGTCAGGATGTCACTGGTAACCATTTAGGTTCTTTGCCTGTTCAAAAACTCTAACGTGGATGTTTTCATTAATCTTTGGTTGGGGGAATAATGGATGCAAGCATTTCTTTTTTGTAAAATGGAAGCATGTCAATTGACTGGATTAGTTATAAGATAGAAACATGCAATTATACTCTCTGTAAATAAACTTTAAGCTCTTTAAAACTACAACGTTTCTCATATACGAGCCGCACTATATAGGTGTCAAGGTCCAATCCCTACCAATGTTGCAAAAGTCCTATCCGGTGTTTATTCAGAAAGGTCGCTGAATAAAGAATAGATAGTATTCAAGTGACTCATTGAAAATATTTGGTTATGTATTGGGTTTATATCACTTGTGCCCTTCTTAACTTCTGCAATATCAGTTATGCACTTCCTTTTTTGCAATATTAGTTGTGTTGCCTTCTTGTGGTTTTATCACTTATACTCCTCGGGTTAGTTGCCATCCATCCACCTCTCAAATGGAGATTAACTTTTGGACACGAGGTATAGTTAGATAAAATGGGGTAAAAATTGTTGGACTTGTATGCCTTTAGCGACCCATTAATGCAATAAAAGTTATTGTGTTTTCACGTCCATACGAAATAATATGTATCATTGCATTTTAATATAGGTCCCTTTGTACAAATAAGGTTATGTACTGTCGTCATACTGAATACCATGCAGTTGAGAGAAGACAACTGAAATTAACGTGTGATATTCAATAATGATATCCAGTCTAAGAAAGAGATGACAATCTTTCTCTAAAGCTTGATTTCCGACTGACCTCTTGATGCAGGTCCTTTGCATAGGAATAGTGATTCGAAAGTGTTGGAATAATCAAATCAAAGAGTGAACTTGATGAGGTCGAGATAAACTAAGACCTGAATTGTAACTGTCACGATCATGTACACATCCTTTGACCAGATATATATATATACATCTATATGCCTGAATGTGCATATTAGACAGACCATTAGGTTGAAGGCCTAACCAAGGTCCATATACTGGCAAGTTGGTGTGCATATGAGGATGTATGAGAAGTATAATCTCTCAAAGGAATCATATAGATTCATATTTGATGAAACGTCAGACAGAGCTCACTCATGAGATATTTTGGGGTCATAAAGAATTCAATTCACGGTCGTCTTTTTATAAAATAAGACATGTATTTGAGATATTAATATATGCTTTTGGAAAGTATATGATTAATGTTAGAGTATTTGGTAGTGCGCCCATTGAGTTGTAGCAGGGTAAATGGATCCTGGAGAAGATCCATTTACCCCATTTTGTGTTTAGTCCCACATCGTCAGTGGTGGGACTTGGAGGCTCTGGAGAGGCTATATAAGGAGCCCCAGACCTCCTGTACTCATTGAGAAAAAGAAATGCATAGCATGCCCCGTTGAGGGCTTCTCCTGTGGTTTCATCCCGCTCCTCACGGAGTAGGGTTCCACGTAAAATCCCGTTGTTCATATTTTTATTTATCTTTATTCCATGTTTCGCTTCCGCTTCCGATTTTCTAACATGGTATCAGAGCGGGTTCGGTTCTCGGGATTTTTTTATGTTCGCTCTTTATTCGAGATCCGATTTTGATATTGAATATTATTTTTGAGAAGTTCATCAGAGATTTGGTTCTAGGGTTTCTTTCCTGAAACCCTAATCATACAGCCGCACGATGCTCGTCCAGGTGATGCACAATACATCTCGTGCGAGATCCGGCAGTCCAGATTGGGCTCCACAACCTCTATGCCTGGGTCGCGCGAATCGCCCAAGATCCAGAGCCTCTACGCGCCTCTATTATCCTCAAGCCCTCGCGCCGAGGGGACCTCCAGCAATTCCATGCCATCTCCAAAACGCACGCACAGGTGTGCTGTCCCAAATCGCACACACAGGTGCGCTGCCCCAAATCGCCGTTCCCAGCAGGAGGAGGCGATCGACCCTACATATCGATGCGCGCAGACCCATCGGCAGCGCAGCATCCAGGCGCGCCTCGCGCACAAGCCCCACCGCGCCAGGTCGTCGTGTGCACATCCTCCCTGCGCACGAAGCTCCTCCAGATCCCCTCGCGCGGGCCTCGCCCAGCAGCCCTCTCTCACGCGCGACATCGCGACGCCTCCAGGTCGAAGGCGTGGTGCGGAACCCGCACAGAACGCAGGTGGTGATTCTCCAGCCGCAAAAGTCCCTGCGGCGTGTCTCCAGGCGGGAGATTGCTCCTCGCTGCGCATCAGGCTGCGGCCCCGGAGCCCTAGGCGCTTGAGGCGCAACCCAGTGGTCAGGCGGCAACTCCGCGGCAAGCGGCGAGGAGCAGAACCAACAGAACACGATATTCTCTCCAGCGGCGGCGGTATGGAAGACCCCCATGGGGGGGACGTTGGTCATCGTAAAAGAAAAAAAGGGTTCCCATTGGCAACCCTAATTATAGCAGGGCCCAAGTAGCCGACATGTTAAAAATATATATTCTTTAAGGCCCATCTGGCCTCCTGCGGCTCTGAATAAGAAAAGAGAGAGGCTCCCTATCGATTTCTAAAAAAAAGGAGATAGGGGGAAGTGACGGCCCCTTTGGGTTGTATTAAAAAAAAGGAGAGAAGTTTAAAAAAGAAAGAAAGAGAAAGGGGCGCGTACAAAATGAAAAGCCGTACGCATATTTACAAAAAAAAATAAAAGAAAAGAAAATAAAATAAATAAAATGAAAAGCCGAAAAAAAAGTTGAAATGGATTAAAAAAAATATTTGTTTTCGAAGAAAAAAAAGGAATGACGGCTTAAAAAAAATGAAAAGCCATAAGTATGTTTGCTTTCCCCATCTATCTTGTCTTCTCCCAACTTGGTCGACGGTCATGTTTTTCGACAAGTATGGGAGAAAAGGGGAGTGTTGTGTAGAGTCACAGGTCATGTTGCAGATTCATAGATATCAGATTCGTCAGACCAGTTCAGAATTTTCAGACTCTACAATTTTTCAGATGAAGATTTTCATGCGCAATTCCAGACTCGACGTTCAGGTTCTGAGTCCCAGTTTGATGCGCAGTTGTTCAGACTCGACGATTGTCTTCCGAGTCCAGCTTCAGACACGCACGAGTATGTGGTCATTTTCAGATGAGCATATGTTGCCATCATTGTCAGTGGTCCCCATCATTCTTCTTGTTGTCAGGCCAGAATTCTCATGTGAGCCATAGGGACTCCAGAGCAGAGGACCATTCCCTATGCATTGAGGGCAAAGGTTTTCATGTGGTATCATAGGTACACCAGAGCAATGCACCGTTCTCTGAGCCAGATGGGAGAGACCCAGTTCTCCGACGAGGAGACTATTTTCAGACTCTATTCTCCAGCGACCGTGGACTCCGACGAGGATTGCACAGCTACGGTTCTTATTCAGTTCGACCCTTTTCAGAGATGGAGCAGTTGTCCACATTATTGCGGCGGGCCAGAGTACTCCGACGAGGAGACTCATTTTCAGTTGCAGTGACTCTGATAGGCGCAGTTCAGAGCACATGCTCTCCGACGAGGAGATTCAGTAGACTCACACTCCAGCCCGTTCGTCCTCCTCACCTGCACGGCATGAGAAGCAACGTCCTCGACTGCAGCAATGTGCGCGTTGGGTTGATATTGTCCGTAGTGTCCTGTAGCGTTGAGTTGAGTATCTTTCTGTTTGTCCAAGCTGAGCATTACATGCTCCAGCTTGAGGGGGGGTGTTAGAGTATTCGGTAGTGCGTCCATTGAGTTGTAGCAGGGTAAATGGATCCAGGAGAAGATCCATTTACCCCATTCTGTGTTTAGTCCCACATCGTCCAGTGGTGGGACTTGGAGGCTCTGGAGAGGCTATATAAGGAGCCCCAGACCTCTTGTACTCATTGAGAAAAAGAAATGCATAACATGCCCCGTTGAGGGCTTCTCCTGTGGTTTCATCCCGCTCCTCACGGAGTAGGGTTCCACGTAAAATCCCGCTGTTCATATTTTTATTTATCTTTATTCCATGTTTCGCTTCCGCTTCTTGTCACCCAATTATCGAATGAGAAATCTACTGATATGTTTCGAAGAAGACAGTCAAACTAGGTTTTGAACTTCGTATACATCAAAGTCTTCCAGTATGAAGGACGGATGAGTGTTGTGAATACTCAGGGTTAAATCTATCTTAATAGATCATCTACCATGACACTTCCATCTATCTCTTTTTTCACTATGATATTTTTTTTAGGACAATGGTCAGTTATAGAAGTTGCTGGTGTGCTGCACTCTTGCAAAGTTTGGCAGCTCATTTTGTGGGCATTCTGCAGTTGTGGTCCTCAACTATTCTTAGTCTGTTTGGGGAGCTGTTTTTTTGTGTTTGCCCGTTGTTGCATAGTGCTAATTGGATTCTCCCCGGTTACAGCTTCTGGGTTGGGTCCTTAGTTCGTGGTGTTGTGTCCAGAGCTTTTATTAGTTTGCTCAGCAAAGGCATGGTTTCTATTGATAGCTCTGTGGATGATTTCATTGGGGAGATTATGTTAAGAATCTACATATGTTATAATGGTATTGTTATGTAAAGAAACCATGCAAGGTGCAGACATTCCTGAGCATTGGAAGTAGGCTGAATCAGACTCAACAGAGTTCGATTTGTGGCATTTCCTAAAATAAAAGTGGACGATGCAGGGGATTTGCTGGTCCGATGACCGGAAACTTCGTAGTAACTTTTGATATGGAGTGGAGAGCAATTCCTGTTAAAGATCTGCCACCATGCACGGTTCAGCATTGCACTGAACTCCATCTTTTTCCCCTGTCCTCTCCTCGATGTCGAGATTCATCGATTAGTAATAACCAGGCTTGGCCAACGTAAAATTGTCAGTCCAATATAGATCCGTGTCATGGTAATCTGATTGCTGGAGTGCTGAAGCAAAATTAAACAAGACCAACATGGACTCCATATCAGATACTGTCAATATGAATGGTAGAATAGTTGGCTCTTTCTTTCCTGAAAGCAAAGAGGTTAGTATATCATCACTTCGAGTTTGAATTTCTGTATAAAGTTATTTTGCATTCCATCCAAAACCTTCTGATATTATTTAGAAATTCCCTACAAAAAACTCTTAATCTAAGGCACTCCGTGCCTTCTAGAAGACCTTTTGGACCAGCCTTGAAGCATCATGGTGGCTTCTAATAGAGATGTATGCTAACTTTATAGTTGTCACACACCCAAGAACTGCCATTTATGTCACACGTTCATAAGTTTTATGGAGGGCTGCTTACGCAATAAGAGAAATGCCAAGTAATACATGCTGACCCTGTGTTGCCCAAAGTTTGCTTTTTGATGATTGAAACCATGGGCAGAATGTAGGGGACTGAAGAAGAATTGTGGGCAAAGGCCAGCAGCAATCTATTGGTTTCAACTTGCTCTACTTTTGAAGTAAAGGGTTGATTGGGAGTTGGGACCAACCATGTATTTGGTGTGCTTTGTACTTGGAGATATATCCTTCCATAACTTAAGATAAATCAAGTGAGTTAAACATTGGAGTGCTGAGAGCTTTACTTGATGGGTGCAGGATCCAGAAAAATAGGTAAGAGACTAGCCGAGGAACTTCTTTTGTTGGAGTCTTTGAATTCTGAGAACTATACACTGTTGTCCAACATACACGTTTTTAATCAAGGTGGGTCACAGTGAACGCGCTGAGGCAGACCATCTCAGAAATGGGATTGAAGACTAAGAAAGCTTATATTTGGATTGAGTTAAAATGGCGAAGCCTTCTCCCACTTTAAGGAGGGTCGGCTACATGGATTCTTGCTCAAATCCATGATGAAAGATCCGACTATTTTTTACGTAGGTTGTCGAATATTTTATATCTGGATTGAGTTTGGTAGAAAAATCATGTCTTTGGAGTAGGAGATGTTCCTCATCCAAGATCTGATAGAATATATATGGGAATTGGAGTACTCAAAGAATAAAATGGAAGAAGAGATTTGTACCTGAGGATGAATTCAGCAGTCCAGGAAAATGAGGAGTTCCCTCTGGGCACATCTCGGGTTACGAAGGACCTTCGTGTTTGCTAGAGTTGTTACTCTTCTGCAGTGGATGATATCCAAGATTATTGACACGGAAATTATATTAAAGGACCTGTACTGCTATCCGTACCACTTTCACCATTTTGAAAATGGACTTTTCACGTGAAGACTGTTGGTAGCAAATTGCCTGCTCCTTTGGCACAATAATTCCTTTTCTTGCAGGAATAAGAAGAGATTACACTAGAGTATCTTAACTGATGTTTTTATAACTGAACTGGAGAATGAATCAGACACCTTATCGAAAAGGTTGGATATGGTTGAACCGTGGTATCATACCTGTTTAACTGGATGATGAGACCATCACTCTTTAAATCAGATTATAACAAATCAGTGAGGAAAAAATGATTAAACCTACTGATCAAAATCGGAATGAATCAAAACTTGTATAAAATACAGACTGGAATTTACTTGGAACAGATAAAAAAATGCACAGTCAACACATATATCATACTACATACAACAACAACAACAAAGCCTTTTCCCACAATTAAGTAGGGTCGGCTACATGGATTCTTCGCCTCCATTCAGATCTATCTTGGTCAATCTCGGGCTTATATCCAAAAAACTAAGATCCCTTCGTATAGTCTCTTTCAACATTTCTTAGGCCGTCCTCGCCCTCTCTTAGCCGGCTCAATATCCCAACATTCGCATCTCCTAACCGGTGCATCAGCTGATCTTCTTTGCAAATGACCAAACCATCTTAAGTGGTTTTCTCGCATCTTATCCTCGATCGGAGCTACACCAACTTTCTTTCTGATTGCCTCATTTCGAATTCGATCTTTACGTGTGTGTCCACACATCCACCTTAGCATTTTCATTTCTGCTACAACCATTCTCTGCACATGTCTATGGTTCACAGGCTAACATTCAGATCCATAGAGCATAGCAGGTCTCACGACTGCTTTGTAAAACTGTCCTTTAATTTTTAAAGGAATTTTCTTATCATAGAGCACAACAGAGGCTCCTCTCCACTTTAGCCAGCCTGCATTTATTCTATCAGTAACATTTCCATCAATTTCCCCATCATGTTGCAAAATAGATCCCGGATATCTAAAAGAATCTCTCTTCCGAATGTTATCGTCACAAATTTTCACCTCGATTCCTTCACCATTGCTTCCATCGAAGGTGCAATCCATATATTCCGTCTTAGCCCTACTTATACGAAATTCTTTAGTCTCCAATGCATGTCTGCAGACCTCAAGCTTCTCATTTACTCCATCTCTAGTCTCGTCAATCAACACAATATCATCAGCAAATAACATACACCAAGGTAACTCATCCTGAATGTGACTTGTCAACTCGTCCGTAATCAAACTAAAAAGAAATGGACCCAAAGCTGAACCTTGATGTAAACCAATGTTGATGTCAAAATAGTCAGCCTTCCCATACGGGGTCCTCACACAAGATAAAGCCCTATCATACATATCCTTTATGAGGTTAATGTATAGGACATATACTTGTCTCTTCTCCAAAACTCTCCACAATACCTCTCGTGGGACAGAATCATAAACCTTCTCCAAATCAATAAAGATCATATGAAGGTTCTTCCTTTTAGCTTTATAAATCTCCATTGTTCTCCTCAGCAATGGATGGCTTCAATAGTTGAGCGACCTGACATGAATCCGAATTGGTTTTCTTTTACTTTGGAAACTTGCCTCAACCTTCTTTCGATCACACGCTCCCAAATTTTCATAGTGTGACTCATCAGCTTGATACCTTTGTAATTTGAACAATTTTGAATGTCTCCTTTATTCTTATACAGAGGCACTACGATACTCCTCCAACAATCTTCATACATTTTCTTGCTTCGCCAAATAACATTGAATAGATTCGTAAGCCAAGTCAAACCGCGCTCACCTAAAACTCTCCATACTTCTACACAATGTTGCAATAGTCGGCCGACTATCCCGAAAAGTTGGTCTGACTATGCGGTGGGGTGCTCCCCGACTGAACAGACCTCTAGTCGGTCAATAGTCTGCCCGACCGAATAGTCGGCCGACTATTCGGTCGACTGGCCCGACTACTAGGCCGACTGGAGTTTGACTTTCGATATTTTATTTTTTTATTTTCAATTTTCAATTTTTATGGGATACATTTTACCGCGGTATCACCACAAATGTCAAATTCTATATATCTATTATATTGATTGGTACTTTTATCTTGGATTAATGTTAACTAATGACCATATATGTATAAACATATAAGAATATATGTATTATAAATATTTTTTATATTAAAAATACAAAACCGAATAAATCCGAATAGTCGCCCGAATACCGATTATTCTCTGTTCAGTGACCTCTCCGACTGAATACCGAATACCGTCTTCTGCAACACTGCTTCTACTGGGATGTCATTCGCTTCTACACCTTTCCCAAGTCTGATAACCTTCAAAGCCTCCTCTACTTCCTTTCTTTGTATTCATTTATAGCTTGCACGATTCAAGTAAATTTCACTACTCGTTAGATCACCCAAAGTGATCTCTCTATTTCCTTCCCCAGTGAAAAGTTTATGGAAGTACTGCTCCCATCTAATCTCTATATCCTTCTGAGTAACAAGCACGTGACCTTCCTCGTCCTTAATGCATCTCACTTGAGAAAGATCTTTGGTTTTTCTTTCTCTTGCTTTAGCCAACCCGAATATATCCTTCTGGCCCTCCTTAGAGTCGAGATTTTTATAGAAAACTTCATAAGCTTTTGACTTAGCTTCGTTTACAGCCTTCTTTGCTTCCTTCTTCGCTATTTTGTAGTTTGTGACAGTTGCCTCTGTTCTATCCTTAGACAAATCTTTAAAGCATGCTCTTTTAATTTCTTTATCATACTGCATACACAAAATATTTTTTTTCATATGCAACATTAATTGTTATATTTAAACTAAATATTCTTTGAAATAATTTTTGAGAGATATTTTATCTTTTCCTATTATGTATTCCTTTTTCTTTCCTTCCTTGTTATATAATTTGTCCAACAAGTTTCTCCTCTTATATAAGAGAATCCTAGGACCGCGGTATGAATCAATTCATTATTCTCTTTCTACATGGTATAAGAGCGACAATCCTAGACCGAAGCCTGAGCCCACGCGCCCCAACCCTACCTTGGCTCCCCTCTCCATCCAACATCGCTGCTACCGGGCCCTCTCCCTTGCTGCTGCTGCCTCTAGGGCACCTACAGTCTCAAACAACATCTTCACCACCTCCGGTGTCACCTTATCACACTAGGGCTCCCACTGCAGCCTTCGGTGATCTCCCAACGTCGCCCAAGAAACCCTGTCGGTCTCCGGAGGCCTCTTAGAGGAAATAAGGCTTCCTCCCAGTGCCTCCTATCAACGCCCAAGCGATTTTCAACCGCTGTTCTAGCCCTCTAGCGGCGTCGTTAGGCTCAACGACACCATTGTAGCCTCGTCAGGGCATTAGCGGTCTCCTTGTCGTTGCGCCTCTCTGAGTCTCAAAACAATTTCATTTTGATCCTTTTGTGGTGAAATCAGACCTCTAATCCATGTACGAGACCTATAGCGCTTCCGTAGTTGATGGGAACGGTTGTGACATGAGTATGCACAAATAACCGATTCCCTATATGTCAGAGTAGAAGCATTTGCTCTAGTTTACAACCCTCGTCTTCGTCTATTATCGGCATCATGTTAGAGAACAAGGTAGACACCCCATCCTCGGACACCTTCAAAGGTTCGACGCCCATTGTTAAGATGGATGGGATCAACTACAAGTTGTGGGCAATGCAGTTCACGAGCCTTATGCAGTGCAACGGAAAGAAGCACATTCTAACACAAGAGAAGCTGAAGCTGACTGACAAGACTGGGCCTAACGCCTCGTGGGAGGCAGATGATGCTTATGCGTCTTTATGGCTATCCAATACCTTGGTTGTGGAGATAGCCAATAACTTCTTGCATCAACTCACAACCAAGGCGATGTGGTACATCCTCACAACCACATACTCTCAGAAGAGGAATGTACTGCAACTCCTACAAAATATCTTCATAGTCAAGCATAACACCCGCCCTCGTTATACCCTATACACATCTCTTAGGGGTATGTTTTAGAAGCTCACAATTTCACGCCTCTTGCAGCAACGTCGGAGCAGCATAAGGCGTATTGGACCGCCACCATGATTGGTCTTTTTGGCGGCTCTTAATCCAGAGTATGATATCGCGCGATCACATTTACTTGGGGATGCTACCACACCTCCTATGGAGGAAGCATACCGCAGACTTAACATGATCACTGTTCTTTCATCAACCTCCTCTCAGACCTCCTCATTGATGGCTGCATCTCGCGGTAGAGGAGAGTCTTAACAGTGCAGAGGATAAGGTCTCCGTGGCAGAGGAACGGATCGCTCACGATCCTCATCCTCATGCTGTCACTACTCCGATCACTCCGGGGGCACATGCTATTCTAAGCATGGATTTCCAGCATCTACCCATATTGTTGAGCAGGTTGAGACACCTGCGCCTCCTGCTGTTGCTTCTGATCAGAGATTTGATGAGTTAGTCTCCAGTCTGGGGGAGATCATGCCTCCCACTTTCGGATCCTCTAGTGCTCCATTTGGCTCATGTTAGAAAATAAACATGCGGAAGCGAACATGGAAAATGATAAAGAAATATAAAGAAGACGGGATTTTACGTGGAACCCTACTCCTTGAGGAGCGGGATGAAACCACGGGAGAAGCCCTCAAAGGGGGGCGGATATTCAATTGAATTTCTCATCTGTTACAGGAGGCCTGGGGTTCTTTATATAGCTTCTACAGGGCCTCCAAGTCCCACCACTAGGCGGTATGGGACTAAACTCAGTGGTGTGGTAAATGGACCCTGGAGGGATCCATTTACCCACCTATTACATAAGTGACGCATGCTCCAAATACTCTAACACTCCCCCTCAAGCTGGAGCATGCAATGCTCAGCTTGGACAAACAGGAAGAAACTCAACTCACAATACATGACACTACAGACAATATCAACCCAACGCGCACAGCTGCTGCAGTCGAGGACGTTGCTTCTCATGGCGTGCATGTGAGGAGGACGAACGGGGCTGGAGTGTCTATCTGGCTCAGAGAATGGTACTCTACTGTGGAGTCCCTATGATACCACATGAAAACCCTTGCCCTTAATGGCATAGGGAATAGTCCTCTGCTATGGAGTCCCTATGGCTCACATGAAAACCCTGGCCGACCAACAAGAATGATTGGCATGCGTCATCATCGAGTCTGAAATTTATAGAGTCTGAACATCTGACCGGTCTGAAAAAAAATCTGATATCTGAATCTTGGAACAAGACCTGTGACTCTACATATACTCCCCCTTTCTCCCATACTGGTCGGAATGACATTGTTGACCACGTTGGGAGAAGACAAGATAATATATAAATATGGGGAGAACAACATGAATATTCTCACACAATCATTGCGGCTTTTCATTTTCAATTTTTTTTTAACATTTTTATAAAGCCGTTTCGATATATTTTTTTTATACGACTTCCTTTTTTTTTTAAATGCGTACGGCTTTTGTATTGTACGCACCTCTTTTTTTTTATAAATTGCGTGCGTTTTTTTTTTAATGCACGCGCCTCTTTTTTTTTTCGCAACTCACCTTTTTTTTTGATAAGTCATCGTGGGCCAACAGCCCCCTTCCTTTTTTTTTTCACACAACCGAAAAAAAATGGCCCAACAACAAAAGGCCCAGCAACTGCAGACCTTTTTTTTTTTTTATAAAGAGCTGCGGCTCTTAGGGTTCCCTTCGAGCTACCCCCTTCGATTGGGGTTGCCGCCGCCTACAGAAGGCTCGCCTGGCAGGAGAGGGAACCGCCTGGGGAAGAAGAAGCGCTGGGATCGCTTTGGCGGAAGGTGGGCTCCGCCGCTCGAGTGCTGTGCAGAGGGAGAAGATGGCATCGCCTGGCGGTGGGAGGTGCTATGCTGGAGGGTGCACCGCCTGGAGGCGCACGGGGCCTGGGAGCGCCGCCAGCGCTGGAGATGAGGAAGGCGCCGCCGAGAGATGCGCCTCCGCCTGGAGGCTCGGCATTGACTTGGGGTTGCGCAGGAGGGCCGCGACTAGAAGGGCTGCGGCTTGACGGGCCTCCGCCTGGATGTGTCATCATCGCCAAGTGATCGTTGAAGAAGTTGCGCGAGATCTGGAGTGGGGATGGATGGAGAACTTGGAGCGCCGCCTGGAGATCTTTGGAGATGCAGCGCTTGGCGATGAAATCTTTGTTCTGCTTGCAGGAGTTCCAACCATGCCAGAAGGCCGGGAGATTAGGGTTTCGAACCAAAAAAAAAATGAGGATCGGACTTTGCAAAAACTTCTCAAACCCTAGATCTCGGGTTTCAGAAAACCCTAGAGATTAAATCTCGAACATGGAAAATAATCTTCAAGCACTTTTACAATCGAATCTCGAAACAAAATAACAAATAATGAAATCCCCGAGACTCGAACCCGCACTGATACCATGTTAGAAAATAAACATGCGGAAGCGAACATGGAAAATGATAAAGAAATATAAAGAAGACGGGATTTTACGTGGAACCCTACTCCGTGAGGAGCGGGATGAAACCACGGGAGAAGCCCTCAAAGGGGGGCGGATATTCTATTGAATTTCTCATCTGTTACAGGAGGCCTGGGTTTCTTTATATAGCTTCTACAGGGCCTCCAAGTCCCACCACTAGGCGGTATGGGACTAAACTCAGTGGTGTGGTAAATGGACCCTGGAGGGATCCATTTACCCACCTATTACATAAGTGACGCATGCTCCAAATACTCTAACAGCTCATTCGACTTCGGTGCCTTTGTTTCTGCCAGTACTTCAAGTACAATCTATGCCCTTATTACTTTTCACATGGTAGATCTCTCGTAGTGGATTGTTGATTCATGTGCTAGTCATCACCTGTGTGGAGACATGGCTTAGTTTACTTCCTACAAAATTGTTCAACCTGACAGAGCAATAGTTATTGCTGATGGCACACATTCCCTGGTTAATGGACAGGGGGAGATCAGATTGATACAAACCATGAACTTGCAGAATGTTCTTCATGCTCTTGATTTCTCAATGATTTATTATCTATTAGTCAAATCACAAATGATTTACATTGTCGTGCCATCTTTGATTTCTCTTCTCTTGTGTCCAGGATATACTCACAGGCAGTATGATTGGTTGTTGCCTTGAGCAAGGAGGTCTCTATAGATTGGTTTAATCTCCATATGCTGATACATCTTCAATTCCCACTGGGTTAGTCTCCTCCTACATGTTGCATCTTCGGTTCGGTCATCTTCCTCTACAGAAGCTGTGTAGAGTCTTCCCTCAGATTTCTTCTACATCTATCTTTCAGTGTGAGACTTGCCAACTTGGGAAGCATCATCGTTCTAATTGTCCTGATCGTTAGAGTCATAGCAGTAATTCTTTATTTGAGTTAGTACATTTTGATATGTGAGGTCCCAATCGTATCTCTGACCATCAAGGACATATGTTTTATCTTTAAGCTGTACATGATTACTCTAGATTGTCATGTGTTTTTCTATTCAAAAATAAATCTTGAGTCTGGGTCTGTCATTTAATCATATATTTATGAAATATAGAGCATTTTTCTGCTACGATCAAGTGTGTTCGGTCAATGCCTTAGAGTTTTATACTACCCACTTATTTCATTTCTTTAGGTCTCATGGCACTATAAATCAAACTTCTTGCCCTTACACTTCTCAGCAGAATGGTGTTGCAGAACACAAACATCGTCATCTTCTTGATGTGACATGGACTCTTCTCATTCAGAGTCGTGTTCCCCACTCTTGTTTGGGGGATGCTGTTTTTGCTGCATGTTACCTAGTCAACATGATGCCGTCTTCTGTTAGGTGAAAGGATTCCTTTTTTGATTGCATTTCCCAATAAGGATCTTTTCTGGCCAACGCCTTGTGTCTTTGGTTCAGTTGCCTTTTACCATCTGACCCCTGGTCGTGACATGCTCTCCCAAAGCTGTCAAGTGCCTTTTTGTGGGATACTCTCGAACTCAGAAAGGGTATCACTGCTTCGATCTAGTTAGATGGAAGCACTACGTTAGTGGTGATGTCACATTTTATGTATCGGTTATGTACTTTACTCGTATAGGTGATAGGATTGCCTCTGAGTCAGGATAGGATATACATGTACCACCTCCTTCTCTACCACCACCTCCTCCAGTGGTCCCTCCTATTCTATCACCACTTCCTTCAGTCATCCTTCCTACTCCACCACGTAGTACGTTGTCTCATTTTTTGCCACATTTTTACATTCACAGGTCTCCCATTGTTCCTATTGCTTATGGTCCTTCCCCATTATCCAGCATGCCCCAAGTATGTTCTGTGCACATTGTTCTAATGACGACACTGGTGATTTGCAGGTTACTCCACAGGATGAGCAGGTGCCTTCTCAGGAGGCTAGTTTACAGGCTGAGGAGGATGTAAATGACCTTGATGTGCCTATTGTTCTGAGGAAGCAGATGCGTATGTGTGCTACGTATCCTCTCGCTGCCCACGCCTCTTTGGGGTGTGTTTTATACGATTTTAGGAGGTTTGTCGTGGGAGTATCAGCCGTAGAGATTCCACGAACACACCGGGAGACCATCGAGATAGTCAGTGGTGTCTTACCATAGAGGAGATGGCCACATTACAATCATGTAGCATGTGGATCCTTGTTACATCTCCTACAAGAGCATATGTGGTAGGATGCAAGTGGGTATTCACTGCGAAGTACCATGCAAATGGCAACGTTGATTGCTACAAGGCGATGCTTGTGGCTTGTGGGTTCACCCAAACATACGGGGTTGACTGTCAGGATGCCTTCTCTTCCAGTCATTCTACCGGATCCTTTTCTCAGTTGTAGTGATACAGAATTGGTCCTTATCTCATCTTGGTGTGAAGAATGCATTTTCCTATGGTGACATGTAGGAGGAAGTCTACATGCAATAACCACCCAGGCTCATTGTTGAAGGGGAGTGTTAAATGGTTTGCAGACTTCACAAGGTTTTTTATGACCTTAAATAGAGTTCCAGAGCATGGTTTCATAAGCTCTCGAACTTAGTAGAGCAATAGAGATTTATGAGATCGACGAAGGACTCGGAAAGGTATATTTGCTATAGTAGTTTATGTTGATGATATCATTGTTATATGAGATGATGCAGGTATCCGCGCGATTAAGGATTTCCTTGGACATAAGTTTGTCACTAAGGACCTTGGCGATTGAGTTTTCCAGGAATCAATGACGTCTTGTTATTACCTAGAGGAAGTAACCGATCTTCTCTGTAAGACATGCATGGTGGATTGCAGGCCTGCCACTACTCCCATGGCCCCCAGCATGAAGTTATATGATGATGGTACAAAGGAGGTAGACAAGAGGCGATACTTGGAGCTTTTTGGAAGGTCCTATATCTGACCATCATGAGGCCATACATCTCTTTTACAATAAGCATGGTCAACTAGTTTATGGAGCAACCTAGATAGGCACATATGGATGCGGTCCATATGATTCTGTGGTACCTAAAGTCCTCTCATGGTACTTGACTGTTCTTTAGCAAAGGGACATCCCTTGCCATTACAACAGATGCAGATTATGCAAGATGTCACAAGGACATGAAGTCTACCTCAGCTTTTACAGTGTTCATAGGGAGCTCTTTGGTGTCATGGAAGAGCAAGAAGTAAACTGTGGTTGCCAGATCTAGTGCATAGTCAGAGTACAGAACCATGACACAGGGGAGTACTGAGATGAGTGGGTCAGATCTGTTATGACTGACCTAGCTATATACGCGCCTCTTCCCATGCATCTATAATATGACAACCAAGTTGTTTTTTTCATTGCCAACAGCCCTGCCTTTCACGAGAGAATCTAACATATTGAGGTTGATTATCACTACACTCATGACATGATTCATAAGGGATTTACGTCTACTTTCCACATCAGCTCAGGGGAACATACATGAGATGTGTTCACTAAGGCCCCAGCCTGATGGCCATTCAAGAGGTGTTGTTTCAAGCTAAGCATGATTGATATCTATGCTACATCTTGAGGGGGAGGGGGGGGTGTTGAGAGGTGTTTTATTTTCCTGTTTTATGTATTCCTTTTTCTTTCCGTCTCTATTACATAATTTGCCCAAGAGGTTTCTCCTCTTATATAAGAGAACCCTAGAGTCTCAAAATGAATCAATTCATTATTCTCTTTCCACAATAATAATAGTGTAATGATATTAAAAATCCATTATTTACAAGATGTGTTGGAATAGTTGGCTAAGAAGTTGTGATGAGTAACCACGTGGGTTGGGTTCAACTCTCGTCATCGTTATTTTTTACCATTGTTTTTATTAAATTCAAATTTGAATTATGGTTCAATTTCAGTTGAATATGATTAAGTTGGGTTTGAAATAATAAATTAAAGCAGTGGTTTGACCGAAATCTAGAATATTCGAACAGAATCAGTAAAAACCGATTAACCCGATTGGTCCAACTGGTGAAACAAACAGGTAAAAACTAGTTAATCTCGACTATTCAAAATGCTGAGCTTAACCTAGAGCAATTGGTTGTGTTTCGTTCTAGTTTTGTTGTTTATAGTGAATGAAGTCTTGGGCATGTACAGGTTTATCACTTTGACTGATTTATAATTTAGAAAATGCCATAATTTGAGCCTTGTTTAAAATAAGAAAGAAAGAAATGTTTGCAAGTCATTTGGGTATAAGCTGATTCAAATGCATGAATTGACCATATAAAGTGCCATGGATTTTTGATCTTGGGGAGGTTGGTTAATGGATACAATGCTTGTAGCTTCTTGGTAAGCTCATGGATTGGCTCATTTCTATAGAGATCTGATTTAGAAGGAGCAACGCACTGAAGTCGACATCTCTCTCAGAGGAGGATAGGAACAACATAAATTTAGAATTTAGTCCTTTTAAGTTTTTGATGTGAAGTTGAGGAAGAGTCAGCTGCATATTTTGAAGATTCTTTGAAGTACATTGGTTGCCTTGGATAACAGGTGATGTGAGTTTGTTTCTTAATTCTTTATGCCTGGGGTTTGTAGCCATGTAAGTCAACACAGATAAACCTTAGAGTTTATGGTCTTATTCCTGTATAAACTGCATGCATGCATTACATAGACGGATTGCATGCTATAAAGCCTCAAAACAAGTATCTTTCTTAAGTATGATGTTTGTTGGATTCTGAACCCACCATTGTCTAGATCTCTTTTGCAGGTTGTCAGGACGTCAATGGATCCCACTTAGGGTCTTTGCCAGTTCAGATACTCTAACTTGGATGTTCTAGAAAATTTTTTGTTGTGGGGGAGAAGGCATGCAAGTCTTCTTCTTTTTCAAAAATCAGATGCACACCGATTGACTGGATGACTTTACAGATAGAAACATGCAGTTATGCACTCTCTAAATAAATTTTATGTCTTTCAATATACAGGAACTCTCATACTAACCACACTGTATATGTAAGGTGTAAGGTCCAAGTCTCTCTGACATATACCCTGAGACATCTTAGTTCGAGCACAAGCACCTAGCATTCTTGGGGAGGGTTTGTCTCCTGTGATGAATTCTGCGCAGCTTCTGAACTACTGCTTATGTAAGTTTGGTTCTCTTATTGTTTTATGAGCTGGCTCAGCTTTTTCCCTGGAAAATCAATTTTGGTTCCAAGTGCAAATGTCTGGCCTATTTGATTTGCGTGAGAAACTAGGGACAACGTAGACAGCCTTGCGGACTGTTGATCAGTGTGCGCCATGCACCAGTTAGGTCAATCCGTGGTACATATAGAAATGCATGAGCAATTTAATGTCTTGTGCGGCTCTGAGATCTACAAAATCTAGTCCAATGTCATTGGTTTGCTCTACTGTTCAGTTATTTTCCTTCATTGCTTGTGTGTGAAGGAGAATTACCATTATAGTAACGCAACGAGTGATTGATTCACACATTTCACTTTCCTCTCTATCAGGAGCAAGATGGTCTAGCCTTCTCTTTTGCCCTGCTTGGGTTTGCTGCCTTTAAGTCAATCGACGATCATCTGAATTAAGTAATGGTTTCTCCTTGCATCATTGCAGTTACATCAATTTTGTTCTATAGCTCATTTAACATTTTCTTCTTTTTTTCACCTTTGTATTGATGTTTAGTCTCTATGTTCCCCAAAGACATTAAGTTGTTCCTATTGAAAAAAATAGATGCACAATAAACCACCACAAAAGCACGTAAAGAAGATAATGGTGGCCAACCACCTCTCGCAGTCACGAGAGAAGAAAAATCACTAAGAAAGAGAACGAGTACAATTTTATCTATTCCATCTCTATGTTCCTCTCTTCTCCTTGTCTCTCTTTGTTTGGTGTGTTGTGTAAGGAGAAATGGCTGAACCTCTCTATTTTAATAGCTAAATACAAGACCATAGTTGTATCCCTATAGGGGCTTTATATGGTACAACTCTATTCTTGTTAGGATAAGTTGAACTTAATCATGATCTTCACTTTGCCTTCAATATGCACTAATCCATCCTCATCATCTACAAGCTTTTATTGCAAATACTTCTAGGTGTTGCATGTCTAAATTCCTGATGTGCCTCTTCTTGGATACATCCGCACAATTCAATGTTGTGCCTCCTAACTTGACACAAGAGTATCTCTCGTGATCCGAGAGCATGGCATCATCCTCTGACAAAGTGAATTTCGTACTCGCATCTTCTTCTTGCACGTCCCTGTAATAGAGATGCCAACAAGCTGCTACTCTCTTCTTGTTCATCTGAGGAAGGACTTGAGTTCCATCACCTGTCACAACCCTTCCCTCGAGCCTATTCACCATGTTTGGTATCCTCATTCTTCTTTTCCATAAGAAAAATCCTTGTTCCTCTAGTCATCACACATGCTTCTCTACTTACTTTAAGAACCGTCCCTTCAATAATAATAACTCGATATCATTGTCATTCGAATGCTCCAAGCAAAATCAGATTCTTTTTAGTTGTAGGCTCATGTTTGGCATCTTTCTTTATCCCCAACCAAGTAAATTATTTAGATTCCAACTCCTTTGATGAAGTAAATCCTTCTATTTGTTCATGATTGTGCATCACTGCATGCATGGTACGTGCTGAACTGATTCCCTGGATGAGCACACATGGACTCAACATGCTGAGTTCAAAAGCCATCCTTAATCCACCTTTGTTTCTCTTAAACATGTAGTACGTCACTCCTTACGTACTACAATGGACTCCTCTTGCTCCAAGTCTGAATGTAGACCTTCTTTATCCCTTTCTCTTCATATCTTAGACACATAGTTTAGCCCCTTTTGTCACAATAGAAGCATATGATAGGATCATCTGACTTAGATTGACCTTTGAACCTCTATCTAGAATATGTTCTCTTTATCTCTATACATGACTATCATCAAGCTTGTAAAAATCGGTCAACAAGGTTTGGGGGTGGGGTAGCCAACCCGACTAGGCCTAGTCGGTCGACCCAGCTAATCGGGTCGACTAGTCGATCGATTTTTAAATAACATTTTTTGATGTGTATTTTTTTTCATACTGCCATGTTACATTGTTGTATTTATATTGTAACTTGTTTATGTTGTATATTTAGTATATCATTGTTAGTAACTTATTTATGATATCATATTGTATTATGGAGCTTATATACTAATCCCAAATGGACCCTGCATGCAAATGGATCCGAATACCTATATAGAAAAAATTTCAGGGCAGGGGACGCTGCCCCTTGTAACCCCCAGGCTCACTGACCGGGCAACGAGACCCCCGTTGTGGTAGGGTATGGTGGCATGAAGGAGACATCAGACGGTTCATCAACTGCATTCAACAGAACAAATGGTTAGAATTCAAAGCATATCAATAAGTATGCTTTTTATATCTTTATGAATGTATTATAGTATTGGAACGTCTAAATCTATACAAATATATAAGAATATATGGATAAATGTTTATTCATATATTTAAAATAATTAAAAAATTCAAAACCAACTAAAGCCCGATTAAATCTGATTAGTTGCCCGACTGTCGATTGATCCTTAGTCAGCGACCCGACTGACCGAGTACTAACTAGTGACTACCGACTTTTGCAACCTTGGCTATTATTTATTGCTTATCTACCGACCTTCATCGAGATTCATTTATAAGTAATGAAGCGATCGTCTCGACCAATGTAATGGCATCCTTTCCATAAAGCAATGCCATCACATAAAATCACAAGAAGACTTAAGAGAATTTAACAAGATTACTTTCTTAACCTCATCCTTAAAGCGAGACTCCCTTTCTCAGACTTTTCTTGAAGTGTTAACAATGCCGGTCAATATCTTGTTAAAATCATCTAAGTACACCTTCAGCTTTGTCTTATCGATCATACTTAGACCGTATAACTTCATTTATTATTGGTTTGTCAGAGATTTGTATTTGTATTGTCCATCGAGCTTCTTCCAGATCTTTGTCCTATTATCTAGATTGATGATTTTATGAAGAATGTTGTTCATAAAATATAGTCGTATTTTACTGTTAATAAAATCCCTCATCTCCATTCATTCTCTCTTTCATTTTCTTCAACTTATTCTCTACTGCATAAAGAGCTTTTGCGATCCCTTTTGTGTAAGTGTATTCAATATCAATTGCTTCCATAAAGGTGAGATTTATCTTTATGTTGAAGGGTTCCATAGAGAATTATGCATCCTTCAATGTGAATTTATCATCATCTACACCTTATAGTGTGGCTTTCTTCTACCACATGGTCTGCTATGCCATGACCTCTCATTGATATCGGACCTCATTCTAATATCATTTATTGGAAAAAACGAATGCATAGACATGATATAAAAATGATCAATCACCTCTCATGACCATTGGATAGATAAATCACCAAGAAGAACAACTCTTTTTGGTCCTCGCTCTTTTCCCTCTCTTTGTTCGTTGTACTGTGTACACTGACTTCACCACTCTATTATAGCACATGTACAAGATCCTCATTCCTATCTATATAAGGACTTTACATTCCCATCTATACAAGTCCCGCATTCCTATCTATATTGAACCCGAACCGAGTGAAACTATCTAGGTTTGATTCGGTTCGTTTAGCTTATGTAATGTTTAAGTTCGATTCAAGTAGTGTTCAAGATATGTTCGGTTTGACCTTGGTTCATGATGGTTTGATTATGTTCATTAAAGGTTCGGTATAGAATGAATATCCCATGACATTCATTCTTGCTATGTTTAAGGCTTGTTTTAGAATATGCATTCAACAATTTATATACGTTTTTAACACAAACTGGAAAACATTGCTTAGACGATTGATCTCCCTCGACTCCCTACAAATGGGAGTGTTGGAAGAACAGAAATTCATAATCTAAATGAGACCCAAGGGCTCTCTTATATATGAAAAAAGCCCTGGGTTAATTACACAAGAGGTACATCAAGAAAACATAAAACATAAAAGACACCGTGAGATACAACTATCTCAACACTCCCCCTCAAGCTGGAGCATATATATCTACCATGCTCAACATGGAGCAACACCTCTGAAAGGGACCTCTAGCTAAGGCCTTGGTGAAGATGTCGGCCGTCTGATCTCCAGTGGAAACATGAGAGGTGGATATGAGACATTTCTGGATCATGTCTCTAGTGTAATGGCAATCCACCTCTATATGCTTTGTCCTTTCATGAAAGGCAGGATTATTGGCAATAAATAGAGCTGCTTGATTATCACATAAAAGCTGCATAGGAAGAGGAACCTCAATAGAGAGATCAGTCAACGCAGATCTAACCCACATCATTTCTGCACTTCCCTGTGCCATTGCCCTGTATTCAGATTCTGCACTTGATCTAGCCACCACTGTCCGCTTCTTGTTTTTCCATGAAACAAGTGAGTTGCCGACAAAAATAGCAAATCCAGAAGTAGACTTTCTGTTTCTGGGACAACCTGCATAATATGCATATGCACATGCTGTCACCTCAAGAGATGTATCCCTACTGAATATAAGACCCGAACCAGGTGAAGTCTTCAAATATCTCAAGATCATATGAACGGCATCCATATGTACCTTCCTGGGCTGCTCCATTAACTGACTAACTTTGCTTACTACAAAAGCAATATCCAACCTGGTGATGGTGGCGCATAAGAGCTTCCCAACAAGCTCTCTATATCTCCTCCTGTCAACCTCCTCAGTGTCCTCATCATACAATCTCATACTTGCATCCATAGGGGTAGTAGAAGGTTTGCTCCCTGTCATACCTGTCTCAGAAAGAAGATCCATAACAAACTTCCTCTGAGTCATCATAAGGCTACGCTGGTTCCTGGCGAACTCCAACCCAAGGAAGTAACGAAGATTGCCAAGGTCCTTAGTCACAAACTCTTGACCTAGGAACTCCTTGGCAGCATGAATGTCCTTCTCATCATCTCCTGTGATAACAATATCATCCACATAAACAAGAATAGCAACAATACCTCTCTGTATCCTCTGAACAAACAATGAGTGATCCGCAGTAGACCGCACAAACCCCTTCCGATAGATTTTGGTACCAAGCTCTCGGACTCGTCTTCAGGCCATAAATTGCCTTATGGAGCCTACACACCTTCTGGGACTCCCCCTCAGTAGCAAACTCTGGTGGCTGCTGTATATATACTTCCTCTTGTAGATCCCCATATAGAAATGCATTCTTCACATCAAGCTGGTAAAGAGGCCAGTCCCATGAAATGGCAACAGATAGAAGAATGCGTAGTGTCGAGTGTCTGGCCACTGGAGAGAAGGTATCCTGATAGTCCACCCCATAGGTTTGGGTGAACCCCTGTGCCGCAAGCCTGACCTTATAGCGGTCCATACTGCCCTCTGCTTTACCGTAAATATCCATTTGCAGCTCACAACTGAGGCACCTGATGGAGCAGAGACAATGCTCCAGGTATTACGCGACCGTAGAGCTGCCATCTCCTCTTCCATTGCAAGTCGCCACCTACTGTCCTGAAGCCACCTCCTGATATGTACGTGGGATAGTAACAACAGATAGTCCCACCACAAACTTCTTGTAATCCTCTGAAAGATGATCCAAGGAAACATGCGCAGCAAGAGGGTATGTGGCACATTGGCGACGAGGCTTCCTTAGGGCAATAGGTATCTCCAGGTCATCAGCCTCTTTGTCCTCTGGAATCAATTCTTCCTGTGTATCATTCAAAGCTCCAGTGCCATCAGTAGAAATAATATGTTCATGACATACCTGAGGCGTGGTGGATGATGTGGACGGTGCATGAGCAGAGGGGCGAGTAGAAGACCTGCAAGTATAAACATGGGGTAAAAACTTGGACTAGGTGGACGGAGGTGGAGGTGGTGGTGGTGAAGGTGGAGAAGATAGAGGAGCATCACGAAGGGTATATGATGGAGAAGACGGATGTGGAGGAACCACTACATCCTCTTCAGAACTAGCATTAGACAACCTGTCACCTGTAGGAGAAAAATACATAATAGACTCAGAAAATGTGATGTCAGCACTTACATAGTATTTTCTCCCTACAGGGTTAAAACATCTATACCCTTTTTGGGTACGAGAATAACCAACAAAGACACATTTGATAGCTCTAGGTGAGAGCTTGTCACGACCAAGAGTGAAGATGTGGACAAAGGCCACCGATCCAAAGACTGTGAGTGAGAGAGAATAGTTCTTTCTCGGGAAACGCAATCAAGAAGGGAACCTTCTCTCCAAGAATAGTGGATGGCATGCGGTTCACCAAGTAGCAGGTGGTGAGAACTGCATCCCCCAGAAAGAATGAGGGGTATGACTCTGTATCAACAAGGTCCTCGTGACATCAAAAGGTGACGATGTTTACTTTCTGCCACACCATTTTGCTGTGAAGTGTAATTGCAAGAAATTTGATGAATTATAGCATAAGACCTGAGAAATTCCGTTAAATGTAACGTGGGAAAATTCCAAAGCATTATCCGTACGAATGAATTTCACATGAGCAGAGAAGATGTTTTTGACCTCAATAAGAAAAGATTTAATGATAGCACCCACTTCAGACTTATGTTTTAACAAAAATACCTAAAATAGTCTAGAATAATCATCCACAACAACCATATAAAAACGATGCCCCTGATGATCAGGAACACGACTAGGACCCCAAATGTCAAAATGAAACAACTCAAAAGACTGACTACTGTGATGACTCGAACGACTCGGAAATGAGGAGCGATGATGTTTCCCAAGCCGACAGGCTCACAGTCTAATGTAGTACGAGTATATATATCTGCGGGAGGACATGAATCATCTTCTGAAGAGGAAGGTGGCCAAAGCGAAGATGCCACATGAAAGGAGAAACAGATCCTGAAGGAATAGAAGCAACCCCAGCGCATGGAGGTATGGCAAGCTTATACAAGCCTCTCTGCTCACGACCATGACCAATCACCCTGCCAGTTAGTATGTCCTGAAACACAAGAGAAAAGGGATTAAAGATGGCACGACAATGTAAATCTTTTGTAATTGGACTAATAGAAAAAAGATTCATTTGAAAATCAACAACATATAAGACGTTCTGAAGATGCATAGACGGGGCTAGAACAATCTCCCCCTGACCAATAATGGGTAGTCGAACCCCATTAGCAATGACCACAGATCTACCAGGTGGGATAGACCTGTAAGGGCTAAACTGCATCCGATCTCCACACATATGATGTGATGCTCCAGAATCCATAATCCAATCTGTCACATCCGAACTGCTACAACTAGTAAATGCATAAGGAATACCTGATGAACTAGATGATGCTCTGGCAGTAGCTACTGCATCTGAGGGACCGACAGTCGGAGTCGTAGGGGTGCTCATCATCTCTCAAAGCCTCGACACAATATCATCCAACCGTGTATCCAGAGTAGACGCAGACGAAGACTCAGTCTGCTTAGCAACACGCGCAGACGTTGGATATCCATGCTTCTGAAAGCATGTCTCCTCCGAATGACCAGGACGATGGCAATGGGAACATGGGCCACGCTGACGACCTCCTCCTCGACCACGAGGTCCGTGGCCACGAAACTGGGAAGACCCTTATCTGCCACGCTGCCATAGCAGAGGGAGTCATCTGGGTCGTAGGAGTGGAAGTGGTAGTAGTCCTGCTCAATCGTTTGTAGTCCTCCTTCATTGGTGGTATTGTCTCTCCAGTCAGAAGTTGAGTACGAGCTGCATCGTACTCAGAGTCAAGAGATGACAGGAAGACTCCCGTCATTGTAGCATTCCGATACTGCTGCTGCTGCTGCTGCTCAGTGCTGGTGGTAATGGGCATGAAGCTGTGTATTCGCACAAACATACCTCTTAGATGAGAGAAAAGTGTGTGGAGCGGTCGACCATTCTGTTTGGTCGAAAAAATGTTGAACTGCAGTTGAAGGATCTTGCTTTCATTCTTTGCCTGCCCGTACGTATCAGCTAATATGTTCCACACAGCCTTTGTTGTGGGCTGATTAACAATGTCGTTGGCAATCTCCATGGTAAGTGTCCCAGAGAGCCAGATGCGAGCATATGCATCATCTTGCTTCCAAGATGCATTAATCCCAGTCTTGTCCGCCAGTTCTGATTCTGTCAGAATGTGCTCTTTGTTATGACACTGCATAAGAGTACGAAAATGCATGGACCACAACTCGTAGTTGATTCCATCCATCTTCACGATGGGAGCCGGTCCTTTGAAGGCCCCTAATGAACAAAAGACGTCACTCTTGGTTTCTGACATGACACCAATAAGTAGAACCATGAACAAACTGAGGAGTAGACTGATTTGAGAATGTCTACACAATCATAAGGAGTGATTATATCTGTAGACTCATACAACCATCCTCATATCTTTTTTGTGGGGTTTAGAGGCGTAGGACGCGATTTAGTTGAGAGAAGTCACGTTTTCGAACTTAGATCAGACCGCGGGATGGCAGGAATAGCTTGTACGACAGCTTCCAGGCCGCAAAATTCTTGCTGCGGCACGCGGTAGGGGCTGGGCTGGATATGCCCAGTGATGGCGGAGGGTGGAGGCACTCAAAGGCGGCGCGAGTAGGGCTGGAAGGCCCTGGCTACGCAACGCAGTAGGGCTGGAAGGCCTGGAGGGGCGACGCAGGAGCCCCGGCGGTGTGGGGATGACGCGGGAAGCTCGTCTGCTGTGGCGGCGGCCCAGGGGGGAGGGCGTGTAAGGTTAGGGTGGGATACGGGAACCCCGATCTAGGACCGTTGCTCCGATACCATGTTGGGAGAAAAGAAATTTATAATCTAAATGAGACCCAAGTGATCTCTTATAAAGGAGAAAAGCCCTGGGTTAATTACACAAGAGGTACATCAAGAAAACATAAAACATGAAAGACACCGTGAGATACAACTATCTCAACAAGGAGTACGTGTGAATTGAGATCGAGGCAAGGAGCACATTGATGCCAACAGAAAAGCCTCTATCCGCTGCACTGAGCCAAGCAAGTGGTCAATGGAGGACCACGATAATGAGTCCTCCAAGTATATTTGGAATTTGACACGACCATGATCTTCTAAGACGGGTTGCCTGTGAACTCAAGAAAAAAGAGGAACCATGATCCTATCCCCCTCTATCTTGAGGCCAATCCACAACTAATAAGGCGGTGTTTAAGTCCCCACCCAGGAAGCTCCAGCAACCTTGCTCATGCCCACCACAACTTGTCCCATATCGCCAAACCTCCGGATGTGCCTGACGACTCATAAACCACGTAGAGAAGAAACCACCAACCATTCGACTTGCGGTAAAATTCTTGATAAAGTGTGCTTCATTTCAACATTATCAACCGGCTCCAACATGTCTCCATCAAACCAAAATGCCTCCAGAAGCTCCTATACACACCACTGCCTAGGACTCTGATAGTCTGAACCCATCTACGAACGCCCAAACAAAAGCATCCTAGGACTCCATCTTCGTCTTGTACCAAGTCCACATTTGCATACCATGCATCCAAAAATGAACAACTCTCCTCTTGTCTCCCCACCCCATTTAACATTCCATGAGATAATCCCAAGGTAGGATTCGGTATCGTATCGGTTCGTCTGGAAAAGGATATATCGAGGATATATCAGGATATATTGACGATATTGGTGGAAATCTCGAAAATGACACATAAAGTGATTTTTTCCACGAATTAAGATCATCTTAGTTATTAAACAATAAATAACATAGAAATACACATTTATATGCAAGAATGAGGTGTATTTAGCATACTAATACACATTATATCGCACATTTAGCTGGTTGTTAATGCCGAATGCTGACTGTTGAGATATATTCTGGACTTGTAACTCTAACTTGATTAATATTAGACATGTGGATAATTGCTATTCTAAGGCAATTGATCAACATTAGATTTGTGATTACCTAAATCTTCTGGTTGTCCATTGGACTTGTTGGAGACATCATTGCACGTTTTGAAGGTCTAGGCAATTGCTATTCTAAAGACCAATGTGGCTTGCAAGAAATGGTGTCATCTTTAGGGGGGAATGATATTATGCAGAGGTTGTCATGGAACATGCTAAGATCTTTTGAAACTCTTGTCTTTGTAATTTTAAAATATAACTCGTGAATATAAAGTCTTTTGGTGCCCACCTTTACGGCATTGCATTAGGCCTTTTTGCTTCAATCAAACTCTAAGGGTGTGTTTGGTTCGTGGGTTATCTGGGGGAGGATAACCCGTTTTTGTGTTTTGGTGTTCGGTTGGTGGGTTAAGGGTTGAGAGGGTTTGTGTGATGTGATTATATTGAAATTTGAAAAAGTGGGTAGTTATTATGATATGATTGTATTGAAATTTGAAAAAGTGGGTAGTTGTTGTGATGTGATTGTATTAAAGTTTGGAATAATGAGTAGAAGTTGAGTATTTTACGATTTTTAGATGATATGATGGTATAATATAATTTTTTTGGTGGAGAGAGAGAGTGGGAGTCACTAGTAGGTTAGGTATATGGCTTTTGGGGGGTAACCCCCCAACCGAACGACCTCTAAGGTTTCTATATGTGATTTAGGTCATTTGACGTTGATTAAAATCTATTAAAATCTATAAGAAATTTTGTATTTGATAAATAATAAGTGGTAACAACTATTATAATTGCATCCATACATATGTGCATACATTCATGCATGTATATGCAGATTGGGGCATACATATAATAAATGCACATGTGCTGACTAGTCGGACCTAAGGGAAACCTATCTTATTCAAGTTCTGTTGGAAGAAAAGAATTTGTTGTTTATTCCAGAGAACCCTAGGCTCTCTTATATAGAGAAGGCCTATGGATAAATTACATAAGATGGAAACAAGAAAATAAAAATAACATAAATGATACATAGAATATAGAAATATCTCTACATTCCCCCTCAAGATGGAGCGTAGATATCAATCATGCTCAGCTTGAAAGAACACTTCTAGAATGGCCCTCTGAGCAGTGGCTTGGTGAAGATGTCGGCAGTCTGCTCTCCTGAACTGACATGGGAAGTAGAAATCAAGCCCTTTTGGATCATATCTCTAGTATAGTGGCATTCTATCTTAATGTGCTTTGTTCTTTCATGAAAAGCATGATTATTAGTAATGAATAGCGCAACTTGATTATCACATTGTAGCTGCATGGGTAGAGGTACATCTATATGCAAATCTTCTAACACAGCTCAAACTCACATCATCTCAGTACTTGCTTGTGCCATGGCCCTATATTTAGATTCAACATTAGAGCTAGCCGCCATTGTTTGTTTCTTGCTTTTCCAAGAAACCAAAGAACTACCAATGAACACTGCAAAACCTAAAGTAGACTTTCGATCCTTAGGGCATCCTGCATAGTTCCCATCAGCACATGCTGAAACAGAAATGTTTGTTTCTTTCCTGAACAATAATCCTGCGCCTGGAGATGCTTTAGATATCTCAGTATCATGTATATGCATCCATATGTACTTGTCTGGGTTGTTCCATGAACTGACTCACCCGATTCACTGCAAAAGAGATATCAGGTCTAGTGATAGTAATATAGAGGAGCTTTCCCACCATCTCTATATATCTTCTCCTGTCAACCTCATTTGTATCATCACCATATAACTTCATGCTAGGATCCATAGGAGTAGTTGAGGGCCGACACCCAATCATGCCCGTCTCAACAAGCATGCCTGTAATATACTTCCTTTGGATCATCACAAGACCCTGCGCATTCCTAGCAAATTCCAACCCCAGAAAATATCGTAGAGTGTCAAGATACTTAGTAACAAACTGATGACCCAGAAATGCTTTTGCCATCTTTATCCCTTGTATATCATATCCTGTAACAAGTATATCATCAACATACACCATGATAATAACCGTACCTCTGGGAGTCTTCTGGACAAACAAAGAATGATCTGCATTTGATCTTTTGAACCCTTGCCTTTCAATTAGATCAGAAAGCTTCTGAAACCACGTCTGTGGGCTTTGTTTAAGACCATATATCGCGTTGTGAAGTCTACACACCATCTGACTCTCCCCCTCAGCAGCAAACCCCAGAGGCTGCTGCATGTAGACCTCTTCATGCAAATCGCCATACAAAAAGACATTCTTAACATCACGCTGAAACAAGGGCCAATCACGTACCACTGCAACTGACATGACACGTAGAGTCGAGTGACACGCAACTGGAGAGAATGTGTCCATATAATCCACGCCGTGTGTTTGAGTGAACCCTCTTGCCACTAGCCTTGCCTTGTAATGGTCAAGACTGCCATGTGCATGATATTTGACAGTAAATACCCATTTACAACTGACAACAAATGCTCCTGGGGGAGTGGGAACCAAGCTCCATGTAGCCCGCGACTGCAGAGCAACTATTTCCTCCTCCATGGCTAAACGCCAACAACCAACCTTCAAGGCGTCCTGATAATTCCGTGGTATTTCCACGACAGATATAGCCACAAGGCACACAACAAACCTCTGAAAGTCCCCTGTGAGACGATGAAAGGAAACCTGTGAAGCAAGTGGATATGATGCACATGTACGCTTCTGCTTCCATATGACAATAGGTACATTCAGATCATCAGAAACAATACTCGTCGCTATGCTATCCTCCTGCAAAGAACACTGCACTTGCACATTATCAGACCCATCGTTAGTAATAATATATGGACAAACCTGAGGCGTGTTGGATGATTGACGAGTACCATGAGCAGGAACATACTGACAGGTATAGAATTTCGGTAGAGGTGAAACTTGTGGTTGTGGAGGTGGTGGTGGTGATGGTGGTGGTGGAACAACAGGAACTAGAACGGGAAAATACATACACAAAGGAGGAGGTGGTACATAGATCTCATCAGCAGATGTGGATGAGGCCAACCTGTCACCTGCAGGGGAGAAATACATCACAGACTCAAAGAATGTGACATCAACACTGACAAAATATTTCTTGTTTATAGGGTCATAGCATCTGTAACCCTTCTGAGTTCGAGAGTAACCAACAAACACACTTTTGACAGCCCTAAGTGAGAGCTTGTCAAGTCCCGGAGACAACTGGTGAACGAAGGCAACAACACCAAAGACATGAGGAGTAAGTGAGAATAATTCCTTGTCCGGAAAAACAACAGAAAGAGGAACTTTCTCACCTAAGTCAAAGGATGGCATACGATTCACCAGATAACATGTCGTAAGGACTGCATCACCCCAAAAAGAAATGGGAGCACAACTCTGGATAAGTAGGGTCTGAGTGATATCAAGAAGATGACGATGCTTTCTCTCTCAACTCCATTCTGTTGAGACATGTAAGCACAGGTGGTATGATGGATAATGCCTCGAGACGAGAAGAAATGTGAAAGAGCACGAGTACAAAATTCCAAAGCATTATCCGTATGCACACATTTCACAGTAGAGGAAAAATATTCTGCACTTGATTTATAAGATTTTTTATCACATCCCCTGCTTCAGATTTATTCTTTAACAAAAAGACTCATAACAACCGAGAAAAGTCATCAACAACTGCAAGGTAAAACCTATGCCTCTGGTGATCAGGAACACGACTCGGATCCCAAATGTCAACATGAAATAATTCAGAAGGGGAGCTACTGCTCTGAGACTGACACTTAGGAAAAGCAGATCTATGATACTTTCCCAACTGACATGCTTTACATTGAAAAGAACTCGGTGAAATCTGAGGCAAGATATGACGCATCTTCTGAAGAGGGAGGTGGCCAAAGCGTAGATGCCAAGTAAATGGAGAAACTGGTCCACTTGACTGAGAGGATACACCAATATAGGGAGTTCATACCAGACAATAAAGACCATCCCGCTCACAGCCACGACCAATCACCCTACCGTAAGAATGTCCTGAAAAACAAGAGATGATGGGTCAAATGTAGCGCGATAGTGCAAATCTTTCGTAATCTGATTGATATATACTAGATTCATAGAAAAATCTGGAGCATGTAACACATTCTGTAGACGCATGGAAGGTGATAAACAGATCTCCCCCTGTCCAATGATGGGGGAATGAGTCCCATCTACTATCACGACAGATCGCCCCGGTGGAATCTTCCTATAGGATGTAAGCTTTTTTTGTCTCGACTAAGATGATGTGTCGCGTCGGAGTCCATAATCCAATCTGAAGCGTCAGATCGATGACAGGAAGTAAAGGCATAAGCACTACCTGAGGTGCTAGCAATGGCTGATGTACTGACAGAGGCTGAAGCAACTATATCCGAGTTACCTCCTTGAGAATCTGTAGAGGCAGGGGGCATAATATCGTGCAATCTGGCAACAAATTCCTCAAACCTCTGGTCTGAAGCAGATGCTGGTGGAGATGCAACATGCTCAGCTACATGCGGCTAGGCCGGAAAACCATGCTTAGAATAACATGTATCCTCCGCGTGACCTGGGCAATGACAAAAGGTGCAGGGCTGATGAAAGTGGCCGCCTCTACCACAAGGTCCACGGCCGTAGAACGAAGAAGAGACTCCTCTGCCTGTGGATGCCGCCATCGTAGAAGGAGGCTGAGTAGGAGCATTGGACGAGACTGTAATCCGGCTAAGCCTGCGGTAAACTTCCTGCATTGGAGGAATAGTAGCATTTGCAAGAATCTGCGAGCGAGCAGCATCATATTCAGGGTCAAGTGTCGCAAGTAAGACCCCCCATCATGGTAGCATTCTGAAAGGTCTTCTGCTGTTCGGGAGTCGCCTTAAGGGGAATGATGCTGTAGAGCTTCTCAAACATCCCTCGCAAGGATGTATATAAGGAGTGAAGATGCCGTCCGTTCTGCTTAACTGTAAATATGTCATGCTGGAGTTGAAGGATCTTTGTCTCATTTCACACATGTGAGTACGTTGATGCAAGTATGTCCCACATCGCCTTAGCGGTGGGCTGATGGAGTATATCATTAGCAATCTCCAAGTCAGTGTACCTGAAAGCCAGACTTTGGCGTACGAATCATCAGCCTCCCAGGAGGCATAAACCCCAGTTTTCTCTGCCGGCTCATTTTCGGTAAGAATGTGCTTCTTACCATTCTACTTCATGAGGCTCATGAACTGCATCGCCCAGAGCTCATAGTTCGTCCCATCCATCTTGACAATGGGTGCTGGACCTTTGAAAGCACCTATGGAGGGCACATATCAACCTTGCTTTCTGACATATTGCCAGAGATATGGAACTAGGGTTTGTAGACCAAGGAACAAGTGTCTACATAAACATCAGGGGATTTGAGTGCATATGTAGACTTATGCACTCAAACCCATTGGTGGCGTCGACGGGAAGACAGGAGGAGCTGGCGGCGGGAGGAGGGGCTTGGGGCCGGCGGCGGGAAGAGAAGGGAGGTGAGGGACCGACGACAGGAGGAGGGGCTTGGGGTTGGCGGCGGGTAGAGGAGGGAGGGAAGGGGCCGTCGACGGGAAGAGGAGGGGGCTGGCCGTGAGAGGAGGAGGAGGGGGGCGGCAGCGAGAGAGGAGAGGGGGTGGGGGCGGCGGCTCGGGTTTTGGCTCTGATACCATATTGGAAGAAAAGGATTCGTTGTTTATTCCAGAGAACCCTAGGCTATCTTATATAGAGAAGGTCTATGGGTAAATTACGTAAGTTGGAAACAAGAAAATAAAAATAACATAAAAGCTAAATAGAATATTGAAATATCTCTACAAGTTCTGTTCATTTGTACACATGAATTTAAACTTGTGTTGAGGAACAGTTCGTTTATTTTTGAACTGAATCGTTTGTTGAATTTTTAACAAATTAAACTGAGCGAATACCAAGTGTGATATTTTTTTGCAACCCTATATACAACTCTATTCTTGTTCCTGGGTTATGCTGCATTCTTCCAATCTAATTCTGAATAACAAAAAAATATCGTGTCTCCCAAAACTCGAGCATCTCAAAATAGCTTTGAAGCCCTTAATCATTACATGGATTAGGAATCTCACAATTCATTTACTTAGATGGATAATACTTGCTTTCTTTTTTATATACCGAGTAAGAGACGTTGGAACACTCGATTCCAATGTGCCTACTATGTTGCTCCTTTCTAGTAACAGATTGTTCTTCTCCTTATTAAAAAATATCTCATTGCAATTGTTACCTACGTTTTTAATTAAACAGTATCTGCCAAACATTTTGTCTGCATACATTCATACTTCCTATCCTAATACCAGAGCTTTGAAGAATGTGAATGGCACCTGTTCTGCTAACATCATTGTGATATCATGGCATTACTGTTCAGTTAGCGATATACTGTAAATTTTGTAAATTCAGCATTCATAGTCTGTCTAAAGTTTCATGGTCTGGATTCATTGGAAAAAAAGTATGCATCCCTTGCACCTCATACTTTTATTGTGATCTAGCTATAACTACAAAAACAAAATAGTACAGCAGAGCTGGCCTCATGCCAAATACATGCTCTCTGTCATGCAACAATGCAACTACCAGCTTGTATGATTAATACATCACATTCTCTCATTGTGGGTCAACCAGATAATGTTACCCACATGCTTTCCCTTGGGTACTTTCGATTAATGTATGAGGAGATTAAAATGCTACTTCATCGTGATCTCTATGCTGCAACTATCAGCAAGTTGTATAATCATATGACCTTCAGATGTTGCAGACGTATAAACATATCATGCCCTCTTTGGATACCACTAATTTACATCTGAATGATCAAATTGATATTTTTATACACTTCTTTCCAGCATCTCATGGTACCTCTTGAATGAGTCGAGCTTCTCCATCCTCATTTTCTTGTGGAATCTTTTTATGAATATGTCGGCGACATGGTCTATCTCATCCTCGAGCTTGAAATCTTCTCCTTGTTTCTCTTTGCTGGTCCTCACCATATCGATTACTGACCCAGAGAAACCTCCATACTCATCCTCATCATCAAACAGCGAGTGCCTGAGGTCGGGGTAGCGGTCATCTTCATCCTCTCTGTCGTACTCGTCGAAATATTCCATCTCCGGTGGTGGTTCCAGGGCCATTGTGCTAGGAAATTCTATTGCATTGCCATTTTCCTTGTTGTAACCGCTGGAGGAGTCGACGAAGTCCTCTTCTTTGTCCTTGAGATGCCCTTTGATTGCATGGATCTTGTGGGAGATTGCACCCATCAACACATTCTTGTTACGCAGGAGCCCGAAGACGACGAGTCGCGTTCTCATCGCGCTTGTCTTGCTCTTCATTGCGAGGGTCTTCGCCTTCACCATGGAAACCAAGACAGAGAAGACCTCCTTGAGGAACAAGGAGGCCTTCTTCATGCTCAAGCGAGTGTGGTTCAAATGGATGGAATCAAGAAGCAGTGAGAGGGTGAGGAGCTTTGAACCCTTCGGCATGACTGGTGGATGCTGGTTTGTGGGTATTTTACAGAGGCAGAAAATGCCGAGTTCTTGATGTAAACAGGCTTTGCTTGCAGGTGGTCTGGATGGGATGAGAGGTGCTGATGGGTATATATAGAGAGGGGGATGGAGAAAGAGTGACCACTAAGAAAAGATTTGGAGAGTGGTAAAAGAGACACCACAGCAGTGCACTGAGCAAAGGAGAGAGGTAAAAGTTTCGGGGCAGAGGGGTGACAGTTGGCTCTTTGTGTTGGCCATGGGATCCCTCTTTTTTCACTGAGATATTTTTGAAGTACAATAGTAAGTTCATGGAAGTTGCTGCCATGGTTCTTCGCATTAGATCTTGGTCTGCACTCTTGCAATTTGGCAGCTTATTTTCTGGGCATTTTGCAGTTTTGGTCCTGACGCATCTTAGCCTGTCTGGGGAGCTGTTCTGTTGTCTTGCCCTTTGTTGCATAGTGCTAATGGGTTCACCCTGGCTACAGCTTGTGGTTTAGGTGTCTTGTCTTAATCTTCTCAGCGAAGGTGATGGTTTTTATCGATAGCTCTGAATTTCAGTTGTGGGGGGGGGGGGGGTGTTAAGAATCTTTAGATGTTCTGGTGGTCTGGTTATGCCATTTATAATCTATGATCAGGTGGACGTATTTTAATTGGGAAAAAAATGGCTCCTGATTCCTGAACGTTGGAAGTGGACTGAATCAGACTCAACAGAGTTGGATTTGTGGCATTTTCTAATGAAAGTGGATGGTGCAAGGGGATTTGTTGATCTTGATAACTTGAAACTTTTCTGTAGTGGGAGAGCAGTTCCTGTAAAATATCTGCCACCGCGCACAGTTTTGTGTTTTCCTTCTAATTGAAGGAGTGCTGAAGCAAAATTAAAGAGACCAACATGGGCTTTATATCAGATACTGTCAACATGGATGGTAGAACAACTAGCTCTTGGTTTCCTTAAAGCAAAGAGGTTAGTATGATATCACTTGCAGTTTGAAATTTCTGTTCAGAGTTATTTTGCACAGCCCAAAACTTTGTGGTGTTTTTTAGAAGTGCCTTGTTACAAAATGTCCTAATCCAAAGCACTCCTTGCCTTCTAGAAAACCTTTTGGACCAGTGCATGAAACATCAAGGTGGCTTCTAATAGAGAAGGATGCCCACTTTATAGTTGTCATACACCCAATAGCTGCCATTTAAGTCACATGTTCATAAGTTTTGCTTATGGAGGCTGTCTACACAATAAAAGAAATGCCAAATTATACAAGCTGGCCCTTGTTGATGTGGGTTACATTAACATAATGGCTGTCTTAACCAAATTTCGCCTTTTCATGATTGAACCCGTGGGCGAAATGTAAGGGGCTGAAGATAAATTGTGGGCGATAGTCAGCTGCAATCTGTTGGTTCCAACTTGCTCTATTGTTGGAGTAAAAGGCTGATTGCGACCAACCACGTATTTGGTATGCTTTGTACCTAAATATATATCCTTCATTAACCTTTAGATAGATCGAGTGAGTTTGACATCTGATCTTTCAGTGGCAGATCTGTTTTTAGTTTCCAGAAATTGCTTGCTCGAAGGAACTAAAATCCTCATTATCATTTCCATCACTGTACCTGTGTATTCTAGAGCTCTTTCGATCTATCTCCAAATTTATGAAGAAATGAGTTTTTGGTTATTTTCTTCTATTTTTTTCCATTTTCTAGATAAGTTATTGTGGTAGAAAGGGATTAAAAAAATGCATAGGAGTCACTTCTCTTGTGATAGCCCCAACCATGATGGTCATGGTCCAATGTGCTTTTGATCCTTTTTGCTGTATTGTCAGCTTTAGTTCTACACTCTTTCTGCTGCTGATGATGTGTGCCCTAATATCTGTCCTTAACCAGTGTTGTTAATCCCACTTAGTTGTACATCATCATGGATCGATTCAAGACACAAAGATAAATGTTCAAATCTTACGAACTGTATTTCTGGAGGTGTTAACTTGTAATGTCTTTGGCCTAGACTCTTGTCGTTATTGAGGAAAACCGACACTGACAACCTGCTGATTCTGGATTTGATTGGAGCCATTGACCGCAACTCAAAATGTTCAAGCCCAGATTGTTGAGTAGTGATCCTCCACTATTATAAACCACTCCCATACTTTGTGAGTATTAGATGCAGGAGAATGATTGAAGTGTTACATAACTTGCAGGCTGTGCCAAAGGCAAAGTGAAGCATTAGTTTGATACAACATCTGAAGGTGAGGTGACCAGAAAGGTAAAAGCAAGCAGTGTGCTCTGTGGAGCTCTTTGCTATCTACCCTTTTCTGGGATATTTAGATGCCATCCCCCTTTTCCTTGGCCATTAAGGATAGGCAACTCTTTATTCCACAACGGCTAGAATAGATATGAAGTAGTATGCTAACACAGCCTTTTGACCACTAGTATGCTTTGCTTTGGACACTTTGGCATCCCATTTAACGATGGGATATTGCAGAGCTTTTATCTTTGTGTTTTTTACATCTAAACCCTAATATAGCATCAAGACATGCACATATGCTCTTGATGGAGATGGCATTCCATGAACCATATTGATTAATTTGGGAGGGAGATGATATCTTGATGTGGCCGATGGCACATCGGGGGCTGTTGTGGCAACAAGGACCATCGGATCATGTGATCGGACGGTACCGATCATCCTGAAACTGTCCGCCGCAGTAGAATCCACATTTCTTTCGAAATGATTCAAGCTGTCCGGTCACAAGCGGATGGTCCATGTGACGACAACAACTCCTCGTTGAGCTTAAGTTTATTTATGGTACTTGGCCTAAGTGGAAAACATTGATCATGCGTCCTATTAGAGAAGGCATAAAATGGGCCTGTAACAACAAATAATTTGAAGAATCATCGATACATCGGTGGTGTTTATCACCATCGATGAGTCTTACAACAATGTCTATCTGTTGTCTTTCTCAAGATTTTTTCTTCTTCTGATTGTTGTTAAAGTTAGCAATGTGTATAATCATTGTCATATAATATGCTGCTGGCAACAAATATTGCATTTTTTTATGAATTTTAAGAATTAAAGACAATCTCACAATGAATAATGCTTGTTGTTACATATAGAATGCCGATGATAGAATGAATGATTTCCAAAATTGGCGTTGGCATTGGTCAATTTTGTTGTCATTTCTAACACTATTAGTTTTGATGTTCCCCCCCAGAAATTTAGACATTTTATTCAAATTCTTTCAAACTTTTCCATCTTCTAAACTAAGGCCTTGTTCGTTTGGAAAATAAGCACTACAATAAGGGTCAATTCTCTACCTGGCACGATTCCCAAGAGTACGGCAATTCCCATCTACATCTCATCATTTCACCTTATTCCACCCTTATTCCTATCTTTATTCCACCTTATCTACTATTATTCCACCTCATTCATCTTATTTTACTGAATAAGATGAATGAGGAGGGTTACGTTAGGTAGTCGACAATCAGCGTAAAACAGTCGGAGACAACTTCTTAAATAATATATATTTTTTTAAAAAATATAATTTAGGATGTTGCCTCATGACAGTCGGATCTTTTCAACATGGATTTAAGCAAACATGCAGATTTCGTTGGGGCGTTCCCTGCTTGCGACGCGTTGCATCGCCCGAATGTAATGAAAAATTGACAAAGGCCGCTACATCACAGCCCGAATGTAGTTCAAAATTTGCAAGGGTTCTCGCATGAGGAACGCATGCGGGTAATTAAGCTAGTTCCGCTGCATCACCGCCCGGATGCAATCTAAAATTTACAAGGGTTCTCGCACAATGGACGCATGCGAGTAAAGAAGTTAGTCCAAAAGAGATTGCAACGGAAGTAGTGGATTGGTAGTTGGAATATTGGCACTTTGACTGGAAAATTGATGGAGATAGTGGATACCATGGAAAGAAGGAAGATTCATACACTATGTCTTCAAGAGACTAAATTAGGGATGCAAACGGACGGATAAAGATATGGATATAGGTATTACCATATCCTTATCCATTTTTGAATACGAATACGGATGTGGATACGGATATTGACAGATATTAAAATTATCTTACCATATCCTTAAAAAACTGATACAGATGTAAAACGGATACTGATCACATACGAGTAATGTTAGAAATACTCTATAGAATCGACTTGAATATATACAAATTGGATGGAAAACACATGATATGAATTTATTCAATGTGTTTTTATCATAAAAATTATACAAATATGGTAAAAGAAGGTATATAATTATGTTATATTTATGTTATACAACGAATAGTTTGAAGAATCCTCGATACATCGGTGGCGTTGTATATCACCACCGATGAGTCTTGCAACAATGTCTATCTGTTGTCTTTCTCAAGATTTCTTCTTCTTCTGATTGTTGTTAAAGTTAGCAATGTGGATAATCGTTGTCATATAATATGCTGCTGGCAACAAATATTACATTTTTTTATGAATTTTAAGAATTAAAGATAATCTCACAATGAATAATGCTTGTTGTTACATATAGAATGCCGATGATAGAATGAATGATTTCCAAAATTGGCGTTGGCATTGATCAATTTTGTTGTCATTTCTAACACCATTAGTTTTGATGTTTGCCCCCAATAATGTAGACAATTTATTCAAATTCTTTCGAACTTTTCCATCTTCTAAACTAAGGAAATTCGCTAAGAAAGTTCTGAGGATTTCGGGGTATGCATACTTGATTTTGAATCTGATACAAATTTCCTTATCTGTTCTGCAATTACACTTACGTCCTTATATTCTCACAAAATTCACAGTAGTACCTTTCTGTTATTAGAATTCTGTCCATATATTTTACACACAGAAGGGCACTACTATAGATTTTGTAAGATTACAGGGCATTAGTGCAATTGCAAAAAAAAGTATTTGAAAAGTTTTTCAAAGGTAAAAGTGTGAAAATCTCAATTACAAAAAGGTCGGTAGCTACCCAGCCTTCAAACTTCTGGAGAGGGATTTGTTCGGTCCTACCACATGTCGCTAGATACTTGACGCCTGTTGTGGGTGATGGTCGCTTTTTCTTCTTTTGGCAAGATGACTAGTCTAGACGTGGAGACTTTGCATCTCGGTACCCACATCTTTTTTGCATTGGCAGCAGACAACAACTTACTAGTGACGGAGGCTTGGTCTAAGGGGACTGGATCTCCAAATTTTCGTTTTGAGCTCTTCGAACTGCATGTGGTAGAGCTCCTGGATCTCATCGAGTCCATCTCGTGCATCACGGGGCCGACAGGGGGAAGGAACCATTGGCATTGGTGTGATGGTCTCTTTTCAAGGCCTACACGAAGCTGTATACTCTACTTGTTTTCGACCAGAGCATCATCATGAATTCATTGGGGCTTATCTGGGGGCTGAGGATCCCTCAGAGAGTTAGGATTTTTCTTTGGTTGTTTGGTCGGGATCGATTGATGGCAGGGGCTAGGCGAGCCCGACTCTTCAGAGGAGTGGATGGCATCTGTACAAGATGTGAGATGGGCCTTGAAAGTTTGGATCATCTTTTCTTCTCCTGTCCAAAATTGGCACAGATTTGGGTTGAAGCTAGGATTCCAAATGTTGATGTTGAAGATGCTGGGCAATTCTGGGTGTCGTTTGGACCCTCTGATAATATGTGGATGGGGGACAAGATTCGTGCGATGTCTATCCTTTGGGCTTTGTGGCTTGCTAGAAATGGTGTTGTGTTCAGAAGGGAGAGACTATGTAGAAAATATTTTGGTTCATGCTAAAATCCTTCAGGATTCTTGGCTCTTGTAACTTTATTCTAAACTTGTGAATATATATAGTTTTTTTGGATGTACGTCTTTACGACGTGACACCCTCTTTTCCTTAAAAAAATGTTTACATCAGCTCCTAATTGGGATTCTCATTTTTGAAACATAACAAAGAGCCATAATCTTTAGGGTTTAGGGTTAGTATATGATGAATACTCATTCATCACTCTTTATTCTTATATTTTAGCTACAAAAACCTTTGCAAATGCATGTAGATATGTGTAAATACAAATAATTACCAAAAGCATGCATTGTGTAAAAACTTATAATTAGCATGTTTTTGTGCAAAAATAAAAGAATAAAGATTAAAAAGAAAAAGAGGGAAATATTTAGAATAAATATTGAGCAAACTAACCCAAGGGAGGGCTCAGCATGGGCCTGACCGCATAAAAGCCAAAGTAGAGGGAGATAGGGGCTCATGTGTGTAAATATTTATGTAAATAAAATAAAAGTATTTTCCTCACAAAAATAGGCTTGTAAATATTTCTATATATTTATAAATGTAAAATCAATATAAAAATATAAAAAATAAAAAAAGAAACCAAAAATCTCATTCATGTACATGATCACCTTGTACATAGTTCCATCATCCCTATTTATTTATCCTTATAAATAAATAAAATTAATTTCCAAAATTTTTGTAAATATTCTGTATTAGTAAAAACAATTAAAACAAAAACAAAATAAAAATAGCAAAATTAAAAACACAAAAATACATTGTAAATATACCATGTATATAAATGTATATATGTATTTATTTTACCTATGTATATAAATAATAAAAATGAAATAAAAATATCCTTTTATTCCTAATTTTATAATATAAATAAATAAAATATAAAATGGGAATAAAATTGTATAAAAATAACAATTAAAAAATCAAAACAAAAAACCTACATAGTGTATATATACCTATATAAATATAACCCTACTATGTATATATCTTATTTTTATTTCGAAAAATTATTTAAAAATCACAAAAAATAGGAAAAAATAAAATAAAAATATTTCATGTTTTAACTTTTTGCTGAATCGGCCCCTAGCTACCCTAATTTTCACTTCTAAGATCCAGCCACGTGGCCGATCCCTATTGGCCCTGGGGATGTTGACCGCTCGGTCAACTACCCCCCCCAGGACCACTTCGCACGGGTCCTTAGCTGGTACCCATCTTCTCGGATTTTTCCCCGCTAAACCCGATCGCCTACCACCTAAACCCCGGGTCCGACTCCTTAATGCTACATCCGAGACCCTCGCCGGGGTATCCACATCGGGATCCGCGCGCTCGATCGCCCTACCCGACCTCTTCTAGCCGGGCCTGCACCCATATTTAGCTCGAGCTCCGCCACCTCGAAGATCATCTTTGGCCATTCGATTCCACCCCCTGTGAGCTCCAGCGTGCTCGTGAGAGTGACAGCTCGCGTCCGGTGCTGTTGAAGCGAGGAGAGGGAGCGTATCCACTGATCCGGCGAGCTTCGCCGCCGTTGCTCTGCCACCAGCTGGAGCTCGAGCCTCGGAGGTAGACGCTCCTCGAGGCGAAGACCCAGAGCTTCCTTAGCTCATCCCCAGTCTCCTCATCTACCCAGGTAGTCCCTTAGCTTTCTCTTTGCCTTTAATTTCTAGTTACCCCCAAATCGCCGCTCCGCCATGTTACGCCGATTCCGACCATTCCATAGCTCTGTTCGATCATCGGAATCCATATTCACCATCGCCTCCTTCCCGCGCACCTTCTTCATCTCCCCATCCAACCCAGCTCGCACAGGAGCTGGGATTCAAGCTCCACCGTCCCCCCTTCGCCGGAGCTCGTCCATATCGCCCCATCGTTCACCGTCACCTCGCCTAACCGGGTCGAGGCAGTTTGCCCTCGACCCGCGAGTCTCCTGGATTGTTTTGCAGGTTGAATGAAGGCCATCTGAGGTCCTTCGATATCGAGCCAGGAGCTCCGCCTCCGCCGACCTCGCCGGGGCTCTACAGAGCTCGACTGGGTCATCGGAGGACACCAGCAGCTGCGCAGCGCCACGCCTGAGCTTCTCCGATCCTCAGGCGCAGCAGGGGAGGTCAGGGGCGCACGCACGAGGCCGGCGAACTTCGCCGGCCACCTGTTCTTCCTCGACCTTCAGACGCCGTTCGATCAGCCCTCCTGCTCCAGTTCTTATCTGGACCGTCCTTTCCCGGAGCCGCCTTCACCGTCAGATCTGAGGAGGACCGATCCCAGCTGCCGATGCTTGTGGGTTAGCCAAAGAGAGCCACGACCGTTGATCACACCACGTGGCTGAACCCCGAGCGTCGGATCACTTCGAGGACCCCAGTGTTGGAGCGCCAGTCGATCCCCACCGTCGATCCCTCCACGTGGCGTCCATCCTGCGGTCCGCATTAATAAAGGGTAATTTACCCTTAGGCCCTCTTGTTTATTTCATTTCGTCTTTAGTCCTGTAATTAGTTAGTTTAGTTGTTTAGTTTTTGGTATAATTGCATAAAGACCCTGGTACTTTCATTTATTTACGGATATGCCCCTGTGCGTTGTATGACACGTGCATCGACACGTGATTTTCTGGTTTATTTGCAATATAGGCCCTGCAGTTCTGGTTATTCATTAATGTATGAAAGTTTTTAATTATTTGCATTTATACCCCTGTGCGTGATACATTTGAACATGTGCGTGATTTTTTTGGGTATTTTGCGAATAGGTCCCTGGACTTTTGGTACCTGTTACCAATAAGCCCTTGGAACTTATTTTTCTTACACATGGGTCCCTGAGTGCCCCAGACACGTGCGTAGCACGTGTTTCGCTGGGTTAATTGCACCAGACCCCCCAGACTCTTGGGTATTTGCACTTTGGTCCCTGTGCACTGTGCCCCTTCTTTATTTTTGGATAAAATAGCAAATTACCTCCAAATCCAACGAAAATTGTCACATGGCTCCTGCCATAGTGTAAAATTTTCGAGGATTTTTGAGGACATTTTTGTTTTCATTTGATATTTTTAAAAATTCAAAAACATCTATTTTCTTCATAGTCTAACTTTAAAAATCACAAAAAAATATTAAATAGTGTCTAAAAATTACAAAAAAAATTATCTACTGTCTATTTTGTTGTGTTTGATTTTCTAGCCAATTTTGGCTATTTTTCGTTACTGAAAACCACTAAAAATCGAAAAACACTAAAAATCTTATAAAAATTCTAGTAAATCGATTAAAAATCCAAAAACAATAAAATAGGTGCCTAAATTTTCCTTATTTTCTTCTCTTTACAGGAAAATTACCTCCCAGCTATTTTGGGGCTTTAGATATTTTATCTAGGCCCCTTTAGCTCGGCTGGACAATACCTACTGTTTTAGTCACTTTTTGATTTTTAAGAAATTTAATAAACATCAGAAAAATTCCAAAAAATCATTAAAAACACTAAAAATTATAAAACACATAAAAACATTTTTGTTAGAATTTTTGGTTGATTTTTAGTGTAATTAATAATTTGTTGAAGTGTGTAGTTCTTTAGCTTTGATTATTTTCTTAATACATTAAAAATCCAAAAAAATATAAAATATTCAAAAACCGCCAAAAACATTTTCTTATTTTATTTTATTTCCTTTTTGACTACTTCGTAGGCTGAGAGGCCAACCCGTGCTCCTTGTGTTCGACTCTGGTCGCTATACCAGGTTAATCTAATAGCGAGACCGCTATCGCATTTTTGATTGATTTTATCTATCTTGGTGGTCTATTTTTCTTGATTGTTCGCACTTGATCGCTCGGGTCGCAACGACCGCTGAGCTCCTTTATCCGAGTGGTCTTTTTGCGCTCATCAGTATACTAAAAAGGGTTAAGGAAGTTACGAACAGTCGCATTTGAGACAAGAAAATAGAGTAAATTACAAAAGGCCCTAAACTATACACCCGATTTCAATGTCATACCTGAAATTTAAAAAGTAACAATGTGGTACCTGAACTTTAAAATTTGTCTCAATGTGGTCCTTCACCGTAGAAATTTAGTTGACTATCTTGTCATTTTAACCTTAAATTTCAATAGCCATGGATCACATTGAGACAAAATTAAAAGTTCAGGTACCACATTGTTACTTTTAAAGTTCGGGTATGACATTGAAATCATGTGTATAGTTTTGGGACTTTTTTGTAGTTTACTAAAAAAAATAAGATTGAATCTCTTTTTATTACGTTTCAAAAAAAAACAAAGACTAACGGAAATTGATGCATAGATGGTCACTGATTTTTTAAATTTATCTTTTTTAAAAGAGATTTTTATACAATGACTCCTCAAATCTTGTCCAATTATACCACAACCGCTATAATCTTTTTGTAATTACACGACGATCCATGTAATAAAGGCTTGTAGTGCAATTAAGTATACAAGCATGAGGATATGGAAATAGATATTACCGTATCCTTATCCGTTTTTAAACACAAATACGGATGATGATATTGACATATATGAAAATAAATCACCATTTTTTTTGAAAAAAAGATATGATGTAAAATGGATACTAATTGCATAGGAATAATATTTGAAATATTCTATATATTAGCTTAAATATACATGTATTGCGTAGAATACATATGATACAAATATAGTAGAAGATATCAGATATGATGAAAGAATGCATAAAATTTTGTTATATGCAAATAAAAATAAATATGCAACTATATTTACATATGAAAACATGTGTGTGTGTATATATACATGAGAAACATCAAATGAGACGGGGTCTCAGTAATATTGTGGTGAGCCCTCAATTTCGTCCTTCTATTTTGGATCTCACGGCTGGATTTAATGACACATTAATTAAATTAACTTAATGTATGAAAATCTATTTTCGTCATTGTCACATTCTAAATATAGAATGTGACAACCATGGATCCTATTTTTATGGTAACTCGTTATGTTATTTCCATTCTCTCTCTATTGATTGACGACGACATTCCCTCCCCCCTCTCTCTGATTCGGCGACGGCGGCGCACATCCCTCTCTCGCCCCACTGCCTCCTTTCCAACCACTGTCCAGCTCCAGCAGCGCCGCGCAACCCATACGCGCGGTACGCCAGCGGAGCTTCCTCCATCGCCTCCTGACACCGACCCGCCGTGTGCGTCTGCCCTCAAGCCGCCGCTCCAGATCCTCTGCGGTGGCGGCGGCCACCCCCTGCTACCTTTTCTTTATCGGTCGGCGACGGGTTCCAGACGTGATGAAGGTGCTGCATCAAGCAATGGTCGGCGGTGAAGGCGGTTGTGGCCGCAATTGTGAGGTAATGCACGGATTTACATTGCGGTTTAATAATTTACATAATTGACCTTTTGATTTACATATTGATTCACTTTTTTACAAATCTCATTGGTTTTTTATCTTATTTTGCAGAACTCTCCGTGAATTTTAAAAAAGAGCGCGATACAGTTACAAAAGGTCACACAAATTTTACAAAATGAATATATACATTTACAAAAAAGACCGAATTTACAAAGAGGATAATTACTCTTACAAAAACTCATTGGAGTTTACAAAAGGAATGTACCCATTTACAAAACAGAATTACCAATTTATAAACAAAAATGTCAAAAACGAAATAATTAACGAAATTACAAAAAGAACATACATTTTCACAAAAACTATCGGGCATTTACAAAGATATAGTTTAACCCAATTCATTCAGCGCAATATTGGAAAACGAACAGTAAAGGTATGATTCAAAAATACCCAATCCAGAAAATATTAAATTGTAATTCAAATCCATTAAATGAAATTCGAATTTACAAAAAAAGAGATGATAGAAATACCCTTTTGGATAATATTTTTGATGCCACCGTCAGATTGTGATTTGACGAATCCGATTGATGGCTCACCACAATATTGATGAGACCCCATCTCATCTGAAGTGATATATATATAGAGAGAGAGAGAGAGAGGGGGGGGGGGGGGCTTATCCAGAGAGCCCTGTGCCCATTTGGGTTGTGGTGAGCACCAAACGTGGGCTCGCCACGTGTATGTGTTGGTTCTATTTGGAAGGGGACGGTTTTGGCAATAACAATGTGCTTTGCATTATTAACATAATAAGAATTCGAGTTAAATCATTTCCTTAAAAATAGGTGGTCAGTTTTAGTAAGATAAAAAATATACACATTTAAATTATTGCCAGCATACATTCTATTTATTGAATGATCATTCCACGTATAGATTAGAAAAGATAAATTACTGATTATAATTATTGATTACGTCAGTTACTAATGTTCATACAATAATTACCGATTACAAATATGCATATTACGGAACACATTATGAATGTTACTGAAGTTATAGTTATTTAGTACTTCTGTATATGTACTAGACAATTGAATAGATAAAATAATTATGTTAATATGAACAATTACTGAATATTCATGTCCATATTACTAACTCAATGTGATTAGTTACTGAAATTATAGTTACAGAATGATCAGTTACTGAAGTTATACTTAATAATATTCATATAGCAATTACTAATTACAAATGTCCATATTATTGAACTCATTGTAATTGTTACTGAAGTTATAGTTACTAGTATCCATACATCAATTACTGATTATGTAATTAATAGTGTCTATACAATATTTATTGATTACAATGTCCATATTACTGAACCCATTCTGATTGTTACTGAAGATATTATTTTATTATTACTGATCTCATAATAGCCATTACTTGAGAATTGTATAAATATTACTGAACATGTGCTATAAGATATAGATATATACATTACTGAACACACAACAAAAATTTACTTGAGACTTTATATATATTACTTGAGTACTGCCTCTAAATTACTAAATTCTATTCAAATTAATAACACATATGGAAATTACTGACCATTTGTTATGGTTTTACTGACTTCACACCAAGCACTTACTTGACCAGTGTATTCATATTACTGAAATATATACCATATAAACATGTGCTGTAATATATATATATAGATATTACTGAACACACAACAAAAATTTACTTGAGACTGTATATATATTACTTGAGTACTGTCTCTAAATTACTAAATTCTATTCAAATTAATAACACATATGGAAATTACTGACCATTTGTTATGGTTTTACTGACTTCACAACAAGCACTTACTTGACCAGTGTATTCATATTACTGAAATATGTACCATATAAACATGCGCTATTAGATATATATATATATAGGATTTTTATCTAATGCGCACAGGACGCATTTGATATCCTATGAGCCCAACATTATAGCCGTGCGATCTATCAACGTTCATCCCTTAATTTAAGCATCGTCGAATTTTATTAATAAATGAGTTTCTAAAAATAGCAATCATCTTGATTAGGCATTTGATCGGTTATTCGTAATTTTGTATTGCTCCCGTCGTTCGTGCTCGCCAAAACTCTAGGTTACTGTCGTTCGCGCTCGCCAAATTCTAGATTATTGTTCTTGGATCGGGTTCCTCCCTTCCTCGCATTCGTGATTTTCTTCCAGCGAAATCAGTCGTCGACAGCACTTGTCATAAAAAGGTATTGCATTTTTTAATAGTTGACGCTATTTGTAAAATTTATTCCTAATATCATTCTCAGTAGGTTGCATATATGGATCATTCGAGTGGACAATTTGATGGATCTGAAGAATTTATGGAAAACGAACTCATTGAAGATGATGCAAGTCGAAGTGATATCAATGAGTTAAATTTTGAAGAAGGTAATTTTTATATGCTATCAGGTATCTTTTATATGTATTTCAGTAACTTTTGATATTGCATCTGTAAGTTCTTTGTAATAGGTAATTCTTAAAGGTTCGATAGTATATATATGTAATAGGTAATTCTTAATAGGTAATTCTTAAAGGCTCGATAGTAACTTTTATATGTTATGTACTTTGACAGTAGAAATTTGTACTTTTGTAAGATGTAAATGATTACTTGCAATAATATTAGTAATTCCTGTCTTATGATTGGTAAATTTGGTAGGTTGTAAATATAACACTTCTTTGTTATATTAGAAAAGTAATTACACTACATATGCTTGGTAACACATATCATTTCGTTGGTTAACACTGTTAGCTTGTAAAAGTAAGCATTACGGTTCGTAATAGTTGAGAGAAAGACCATTATTTCAAATACCTCCCATTGTTAACTTATACGTAATGTTGTGAGTTCTTTCAGTAAAATTTACCATTTTTTTAGTAACAATGGTAAGTTGCAAAAGTAAGCAAATCATTTTGTGATAATTGACTGAAGTAGGAGTAGCATTCAATGGTTCAATGATTAATAGAGCAATGTTACAATCTCAAGCAACTCATGACCACATCCTTTCAAATTATATATATTCTTTAGATTTTTATTAATACTGAGAAGTCTATTAGTATAATTTACAACTTCGTTAAGTAATATGTAAAAGTTTATCAGTAATATATACCATTTCGTTAAGCAACTCATGTAACATTGACTGATAGACTATTAATTTTATTAGTTACGGTTGGTATCTTGAAAATGACCAGTAACATTGAGTGATAGACTAGTAATTTCAATAGTAAAGACCAGTAAATCAATTACTAGTGAACTTTAACTTGACATGCAGATGTAATTTTCGAGATAGAGGAGATGAATATGCTATGAATTTTTTAATATACTGATCATACATATGTTATGTACTTTGAGAGTAGCGAAATACGTTATATATTTTAGACGAATAATCAAGTTATGTTATGGTATTTTGTAAAACTTTCAAAAGTAATATTGATATTTTTTTCAGTAACGCATATCACTTCGTTTAGTAACAGTGGTAAGTTGTAAAAGTAAGAAATACGTTTTGTAATAATAGAGTGAAGCACTAGTTATTTCATTAATTGCGATTTGTAAATTAAAAATGAATGAATCAATGGATGTCCAGTACGAATATAATTCAATGGTTCAATGATTAATAGAGTAATATAACAATATCAGTAAGTCATAACCACAGCCTTTAGAAATTAATATATTCATTAGATTTCTGGTAGTATTGAGTAGTCTATTAGTAACATTTACGATTTCGTTAAGTATTATGTTGAAGTTTATCAGTAACATATACCATTTCGTTAAGTAACACATGTAGCATTGAGTGATAGACTATTAATTTTCCTAATATGTTGAAGTTTATCAATAACATATAACATTTCGTTAAGTTACGCATGTAACATTTCGTTAAGTAACATATGTAACATTGAGTGACGGTTGGTAACTTGAAAATGACCAGTAACATTGAGTGATGGACTAGTATTTTTAATAGTAAAGACCAGTAATATGGAGAAGTATATCAGTAACATTTACCTTTTGTTAAGTAACACATGTAACATTGAGTGACAGTTGGTAACTTGTAAATGACCAGTAACATTGAGTATGGACTAGTATTTTTAATAGTAAAGACCAGTAATATGGAGAAGTATATCAGTAACATTTACCTTTCGTTAAGTAACACATGTAACATTGAGTGACAGTTGGTAACTTGTAAATGATCAGTAACATTGAATGATAGACTAGTATTTTTATTAGTAAAGACCAGTAATCACTACAGGAAAAATACTCATAAATGACGGATATTTCCGACAACATATACTTTGTCACTAAAAAGTTACATTGCCTACGGATTATCCGTGGAGAAAAAATAGATTAATTGTGATGGTTTATAATAACATTGCCTAAGGATTGTCCGTGGTTTATAATATTTGGAATTGGCGGTCATACACAACTTTCCCCCCAAATAATTCCCCTTTCCCCCTTTTAGTAATCCCTCTCTTTTCCCAAACTTCCCCCGCCCCATCCCAATACTTGAATTAGGTTACGGCACCTTCGAATCCTCCTCCAGTGTCATCTACTTGCACGATCCCTTCTTTCGATTCGAAGCCTCCGGGGACGCAAGAGCTCAAGTCGCTCGTCTTATCGTCGGAAATCTGAGAAGCACCGCCTTGACGACATCAAGGTCGCGTCCGTGCCTATTTACCGGATCTACCTAGCCTCCGGGTCGCAGGAGCTCAAATCGCTCGTCCTATCGTCGGTGATCTGGAGAAACACCGACTTGATGACACCAAGTTTGCATCCAGCCATGTTTACCAGATCTACCTAGTTAGAGTGTGATGTCGATCCGGTGAGAAAGATTCCATTTTTCCTTTTTAGGTTCTCATTTTTTATTATTTAATGCGAATAGATAATTTGTAGATGTAAATGTATGATCTTTATTTAAAATAAACCAAAACTCAGATGTAAACATATGATTCTCGAACCAATGATATTCTTATGTAATTGGTGGATTTGATCAAAGAAATGTAGAATTCAGCTTGTGAGGGAATCTACAATTGCAGTTCGTTCATCTCTATATTCGGGATCATGAAAATAACTGGAAGACCCACTACTGTTAGCCGCCCTTCTAATGGTAATGCTATGATTTTTTTATTTGCATTTCATATAAGTTTAACCTTTAGCCATATTTTAATAAGTATGAGACTTTAACAAGTCTAGATGAAAGACCACATATATTTGGTATTTGGTTGGTCAATACCTTTCGATTTTAGTACGAAACTGATTACAAAGGTATATATTTACCAATTTTTTAAAAAAATTTGGTGGAGCTTCGGGGAAAACTTTTGCAACAAGAGGCTACGTCCATGTATCCACCGCCACCATCTTGCCGTCTCCACTTCCATCGACGATGTTGGTAAGGCCATGAAACACGTCATCAACTTAGAGCATAACCAATTGATCCTCCTAGCATGTAACACTGTTTAAACACATGGTTGATTCAGACTATCTTCAAAATTAATCTTTTCAATTGGTTGATTGTTGATGTTTTTAATTTGCAAGAGATGTAGGATGTGACCCCACATGTAGAGGAATTGCACAAGTTAAGCTCAAATATCGATCTTTCTGATTACAAGTGATGATTCATTATTTACTACATGGTGTTGATATTTTTCCCTTAATGATGTGAATTTTTTCGTTAGTTTGGTTTGCAATATGAATTTGAAACTATGTGGCTCTTCTAATTATATATCATAATCATGCATCAACGCACACAACAAGAATTAGTAGCCTACTATATGGAACTCTTTCATTATAAATTATTTGTTCCTAGAAACATCCATGTCTTGTTGTTCATGTATAGTTTCATGGTTTGCTACACTGGAAACACAATGATATTGGAAACATGATGTTACTTCCTTTTCTTTTATTTTATTCTCAGGTGTGCATCTCTTATTCTTCTAATCTAGTAGCCTTGCTTAGTTTCAAGTTTGCATTAAAATAGGAGCGCATATGACGGACCAACTAAAATTGTCCTCAAGCTAAAGCTCTAGTAAATCAGGTACCTTCTTTACCATAATTTATCTCTATAGTTTCGGTTATGTGATGTATGGATGAGTGTGATTCTATCAATCTTGTTGAGAAAATAGAAGTTGATGCAGGTCAAGCGATTTGTTGTTTGGAGAATACATAAAGCGAGATGGTCTGGTGGTGGTTGTGTTGCAAACTCCAACATCATTGTGGATTTCCAAGTTTTCTCAAGTAATTGTCGTGTTCTTGCATAATTAAATTCTAGCTATTTGCAATCCTATACATAGAGATGTGGTAGAATATGTGATGGACCTAAATAGTGATTATTATATTTCACCTCACTTAGTTCAATTGCAATCCATTAGTGACAAATTGGCACCACCCAACTCTTGTTTCCTTCTCACCACATGATGATACACCGTTCTTCCCATATTAATTCAATCAACATTCAATTGAATAAAGTGTGGTGTAATCATTGTGATAAAATAGAAATCGTGGTCCCACTTCATAAAAGGTTTACCCATCCACATTAAAGAGGAAATGCCTTTTTTGTTTTTTTGAGAGGGAAGTATGATATTCTTTAGCAAGGTATTTCTCATTATATAGAAAGTGACGGGAGACGGGCAACAAGCTGTGTCTATCACATGTTGATTTTCATGATGGATAGGAATCAAATGTTTTATTATTTTAGATGGTACGAGGCATGAGATTCGGATTTCTAATGAACTATGCCGCGGTTATCACATGTTGATTTTCATGGTGGATAGGAATCAAGGGTTTTATTTATTTTTGACTGTATTTTTTTATTCCTGTTTTTATTGGTTGTGTAGGGTCGAAGCATCGTGTAATACATTAGTTGGTGAAGGATGAAGTTTTTATCACGAAAGTAAAGACCCTAAATACTTGGTTAATGCATACTTCAAAATCTTTTTTAAGTGTTTGTTAATTGAAGATAGGTTTTTAATAAATTTAGTTTCCTCTTATATGGATGTCGGTTAATTTTTTTCATGGAATACTTAAGAACTTTCACATGCATGTAAAATAGAATAAATAAATGGATCATGCTTGGAGTTTTTTTCAATAATGATGAATGAGTTATTTGAGATATTTTCTCCGTATGATATATGACTAAATTGTAAATTATTTTCAATGACAGGATGGATGTCCGATCTTATAAAGAAGTAATAGAGCATGAAGATGGAGACAATATGTAATGCAATTGCATGCCCTGCAGCTGAAGAATTGGATGGCTCTTAGCTACTTAGCTCTTGTTGACTTCAGATGTTACTTTATATTGTGTCATGGCTATTAAGTTTGTCTAGATATAAGTTTGGATTGTATAATGTAATATGTACACTATAAGCTTCTTTAATGTAATTTGTACTTCTTTTTGTTAATGCAATGAATTTTGGGTATGCCAACGTTACCGAATTCTACTTATTTTCTTGCTGATTTGGTTCATGAAATGGGTTCATTAATTTTTAAATTTGTTAAATGATGTGTTCGTGTTTTAACAAGCATACTGTTAGATGCCAAACTTTAATATAAATAGTATAATTATTTTCTTGGTAGATTAGAAAATCATTGGGTAATTAATACCTTTTAAGAACTACGATTTTCCATTACAATCATAATGTTAGGAGTTAACTTATTCCTTACGGGTAATTTATCATAAATGACATCTAAATACAACAATTTTTGATAGTTTTATTGTGACAGATGCATTACTTTTTATGACTTTCAAATTGTCACAAATAGTATTTCCTACGGAGCTTTTCCCGACAGATTATTTCTGACGACTTAACCGTCAGCTGACACTTTTCATGACAAATTAGGCACTATTTGTGACGGAATTAATTGTGAGGTAAAGGCGTTTTTCTTGTAGTGAATATGGACAAGTATATCAGTAACATTTACCATTTCGTATAATAACATTTGTAACAATGGGTGATAGACTAGTAATTAGGTTCTTTACGAATGTTAAATTGAAAATTAAAGAACGATTACCATTTCGTTAAGTAACATTGAGTAATAGACTATTAATTTCATTATTTACGAATGGTAACTTGAAAATTACCATTAACATTGAGTGATAGACTTCTAAATTTAGTAGTAAAGTCTAGTAATGTGGAGAAACATATCAGTAATATATACAATTTCGTTAAGTAACCTTTCTAACATTGAGTGATATACTAGCAGCTTGATTCTTTAAGAATGTTGACTAGAAAATTAAAGAATGATTGGATGTCCAGTAACACCTACCATTTCGATAAGTATCATTTGTAGTTTGTTAATTTAAGCAAAATCTTTAGTAATTAATTCCTGAAAGGGAAGTAATTCATGTTCTGGCAAATGGTAATTTGTAAAAGATATAATTACTGGAAGATCATGAAGAAGAATCATTGAGTATGAATAGATCAATAGAACAATCTCAAGCAAGTCATATCTAATGTCAGGAAACATAATATATTCATTGTCATTAATTATACAAAGTAATGTTTATTTTTTTCCTAATTACACAAATCCCATTTCTTACATGTAAAAAAATTATGAACAATAAAATCGAAGAGCCTATTTCTTCATTTCTTTTCCCCGCACTTTAGGAGTTTAGAACCAATCTCCGCGCGGAATCTTGGTATATCTTCAATGTTAAACTTTGGCTCCGATCCTTGGCAAATGTACTCCATATACTTCATCACAAAAACACCGCAGTCTATCGAAATACTTGGTTGCTTTGGGATCCCTTTTGCCATAACCACCGGCCAGTTCTCAAGACGTTCGTCGGTGTAAAGTATGAAGTATTCGGCAAGCCAATCAACCTTCAAAAAAATAAAGAATGTAGTAATTAAAATTTAATTTCATTCAAACACTTTTATAATGATTGATTTGAGTTCAGAGTGTTACCCATTTCTTTACATCCAACCAGTGTTTTTTCATTCCCGTCAATGAATTGTATGAAATGAATTTTTTCGCTTCGAAGTCCGAAACCAGAAGATGCCAATGATTTGCAGTATGAATTACACAAAAAGCCTTCTTTATGTGCACGAACATGGTCTTTGTGCATGTGAATAAATTGTTTAAAGGCTCATAATCTTCTACAGACGCTTCATTCACCGTCTTCTGGAATAGTTGCTGCATTGTACTAAAAAGTTAATTTCTTCTAAATTAAATTAGCTAATACATATACATTGTTCATATACAGATCTCTAATATCATTTATGATAGTATTAATAATTGTATACTTGAAAGAAATGCAATATTACCATTTGTGCAGTGCTTGCAAAGATGTAAGGAGAATTCAATTCATTCACTTGATGAGTAGTGTATAGGACATACATGTACATGTCCAAAACCACATCTATCACCATCTTGTTGTACAATAGGTCTTCGATGTGCCTTCCTATGCAAAAGTTATCACATGGACTGTGGTAAGTCGCTCCAATACTGACCAAAAATTAATTTGTTAATTAAGAAACAACACTATAAGTTTATTGAAATTAGTAATATTAAAGATTACTTATAATCTTGTACAAAAAACATACTTGGCAACCGGATCCTTTAAGAATTCATGAATGATACTTCTATCAGCTTCAGAAATCAAATTATATCCGACATAGTCAATGCGTGTCACATTAAAAACCTACAGATAAATTATTTATAAGAAATTTGAACAGATGTTTCATAAATCCTAATAAATATTTATAAGTTTCATACCTCCAATGCCATATCATGGTTATCTTCTAACTTGCTAATTTGATCATCATCTTCCACTTGAAACACTTCGTCGCTTTATTTTTTCACAAGTTTTCCTCTTTTTTTTTTAATTTTTCTCTTGACCGGGCTCTTTGTTTCATTTTCATCTCCCATCTATGCTCTTCTAGATTTTACTCTTTTTGATAAACTGTTGGGAGTAATGCATTTCCTTCATCTTCCTCTTTTAGTTCCTTTTATTGTGTCCCTCTCCTGTTCTTGTAAATCCTTCTCAAATCCGAGATCAAATGAAGGTGAATCATTCTTTGTTTCTAGGTTGCCTTTATCCTCAATTTGATCATTTACATGTTCAGGCTCCTCTTTCTTGTTTGAAGCAATTGATTTTGCAAAGAAATCCTCAAACCATTGCTTTAGAACCAGGGGCGGAGCCAGAAAATTTTTATAGGTGGGGCCAAAATATATATGTACAATTCATGTCCAAGTCATAAACGAGATTGTCCGATTTGAGTCCGAATCATAAGGCACGTTATGAGGTCAATTATATGATAAAAAATATTGGTTGAAAATATAACAAAAAATGATAAATATGGTATACTGGTATGCCAACTACGGAGAGATGGAAAAGTGTAGTTAGCAGCACAATCATTAAAAATATATTATTACAAAAAATACAAATGTTATATATGGGAAAATTTGGGCTACCTGAACTAACTTGACTCTCCCGCCCCTCTTTTATTATTACTTTTTTTAAAAAAATGAATTCGTGAAAATTTATCACTATATCCCTATATTATGTCATCCAAGTTTCATGCGAAACAGAGATTCTTATAGCCTCCATCTAGACAGACGCTTTTTAACGATCGCGGAATTGTTAAAATCGGCTCCGTCTAGACGAAGGCTGTAGAAGTTTCTGTTTCATGTGAAACTTGAATGACATAATATAAGGATATAGCATTGAAAATCCACGGAAGCATTTTTCCAAAAAATAAAAAATTAGAAAAATGGGGCAGGGGAAGTATACATTCTTTCACCTATTTGGTATAATTACTATGATATAAATAGATTTAATACATCCAAATGATGCGCATCTTTCCAATACGTGTATATTTAAGCTAATATGTACAATATTTCTAACATTATTCACACGCGATAAATATCCGTTTAACATATGTATCCATCTTTTAAGAATATAGTAATATAGTTTTCATATCTGTATCCACATCTTTATTCGAATTAAAAATAGACAACGATATAGTAACACCTATATCTTTATCTGTTCTTTGCATCTTTAATAGAAATGTTAAGCTTTTACGGAAAATTGGAAAATGAGGAAAGGAATGGTGGTAGCACTTTATGTAAATTTAAAAAAAATGGGGGAAAGGAATTGCTGTCCTTTATAGAAATTTCAAAAAAAATAGGAGAATTGTTGTTAGAAATGGAAAATAGCATGGACATTTTAATAATTTACCAATTTGGGAGGGGGGGCCATGGCCCCTACCCGCCCCCCTCTCCCTCCGCCCATGTTTAGAACTGATATTTCGATCATAAGCTTCTCATTCTCCTTGATTGAAATATCATGTTCATTTTTTATTCTTTGAAATTCCTCTAAGGTTGGTAGTTGTGAAATGATATCCTCCAACTCTCTTATTCTCTTCTCATGTATTTCACAACTACATTCTCCACTTTTCTATATTTGATCGCTCTTCAAGATTGACATTGTTGAATCGTCTTCAAGTCTTTTTGTATGGGGAGATACAACACGCAAGGCGTATGCATTTGAAATGAAACCCTCGTTGATGAAGGTTTCATAATAAAAAATAAATTCGTTTGCATCAACCTTAAATATTTCTTTTTCATCATAATCCAAATGAACCATAATCTATAATGGAAAAATAATTTCATTCAGTAAAATAGTTATTACAACTGTAAAACAAAATTAATATCTTCAACAGAATTTAATTACAATTGAGAAGTCTAACTGTAACATTTAATATTTCGTTGAACAAAATATAAGAGACTATCAGTAACATATACCACTTCTGTAAGTAATACTGAGAATTATAACAGCAACATTTAACATTTGGTAACTTGAAAATCTAAGAATGGATGGAGGTCCGGTAACACAAGCATTGGTATCATTATCCCATACATTAGTAACTATAGACCCAAGCATTCGTAATTTCATTGAACTAAATAAGTAACCATTTAACATGAACAAGTAACACTATCGGCAAAAGGTTAAATTTATTTAGCCCTATTCGTAACATTGTAGTGGATGATAAGTAACCTTTTGGTAATCTTATATCAGACATTAGTAAGTATAGACCCAATCATTGGTAATTTTGTTGAACAAAATCAGTAATCTTTATTTAGAAACACAAGCATTGGTAACCTTATCTCAGACATTAGTAACACAAGCATTGGTAACCTTATCACAGACATTAGTAACTATTGACCCAAGCATTGGTAATTTTGTTGAACAAAATCAGTAAGCCTTTAACATGAACAATTAACAGTATCGGCAAAAGGTTAAACTTATTCAGCCCTATTGGTAATATTCAGTGGATGACAACTAATAAAAGTATTGGTAAATTTAAATCAGACATTAGTAACATTAGACCAAGCATTGGTAATTTTGTTAAATCAAATAAGTAATCCTTTAACATGAAATTATATCATTTTTATCAAAAGGTTAAACTGAAAGAATTAATGCATGACATAGAAGAATTACTTGCTATTAATTTATACTTCGTATTTTTAAATGTTACCTGGTCTTCATCCAAGCATAATAATTGATCTATTGAAACTTTGAATGGAGTTTCCCATTTCTGTATCCTCGGTAGCAAGTTTTGATTCAATGCTTGCAACGGAATGAGATGTTCTAGCGCCCATGTCTGAAATAGAAAGGTAAATTTATTATGAATTATAATTAAATAGAAGAATTTAACAATATCAAAACTTATATATACTTACATATAGACATGCAACACATCCAGTGAGGTATCCCACAGTGCATTGACCATCCATACTTGTTCGAATCTTGATTTTCTCAACTATATCGTCCATGCGGTTCATTATCATGTTACCAACCGCATTAGACCAATTGAAGAAACGAGTGTCTTCAATTAGGTCTATGTAGTTCAATAAAACTCTAGGGAAGCAAAAGTTGGTCTCCGGAAACAAGAAAGTACAAAACATCAAAAAAATTATGCATGTAATGTACATTCTCACAGAATGGTCATCTTCGAGGTTACGTAATGAATCTAGAATATCACAAATATTGTGACGATTAAGCGACATGTTTGAAATGAAAATCAGATCCTCTAAGGAACTAGGCCATTCAAAAGAAAACCCCCTTAGGTGAATTGGGAATCCGGATGTCAGTAATCCCAATATTAATCCTATGTCATTGTCCGTGAAGGTTACCTCTTTCTTCCCAAATCTAAAAACTCGATTTCCTTGATATTTCTGAATAATAAAATCCAATACTTGATAATTGATATCAAGTTTTGTGATGGAGACAATCCTTGAAAAGGCAGATCTTTCTATCAACTCCCTGTGTCTTCCAATCAATTTATTGTTTCCGAGATATATCACGAATTGTTTAATGTAGCAACGGTGCTGCACACAATATCGTGCTGCAAGAAGTTTACATAATTTTCAGTTAATTTTTATTGACTAATTTAAAATTGATAATTTATCAATTCCATAAACATTTACCTGGAACAGTTTCCATGCAAAATTTGGATTTTTTTGTATCTATCTTTGCAACTTCCTTCACATTTAATTGATTTTCTTGAGTTACTGCATTGTCCAAACATTTAATACATGGTATACTGTAAATTATCAAATAATGATGATATAACATAACATAATAGAATAACTTACATTTGGTTTGATCAGTAGCTTTCTCACCCTCATTGTCAATGCCTATATCCAAAGTTATAGTTATTTCGCATTTTAAAGAGTAAAAATGGTATAAATGTACATATTTTGTACCAAGTGGGCTTTCTTTTGCTGGAGGTGTCACAATGTCCTGCTTTCTCCTCTTGTATGATACCTGATAACCTTTTGATTCCTCCATTTTGAAGATATCTATTGATAAAAAAATAAAGAAATATTGGATCAGTAATCTTTGCCACAATATCTTATGTAAAATGACAATACACATGCGTTTGTAACATCCATGATACAATCAGTAAGATTTTTTTATTTATTAGTAACTTGTTACTGTAACATAAGTAAAAGGTTTTCTATATGATAGGGTAATTGTAGTAGAATAAATGGCTTTGATGGACAGGTAAAGAGTTGTAATACTCAAAGATGTATCACGCATGTCGCAAATATTCAAAATTGCTACCGTGATTTGTGTAAAAAGAAATGAAAACCATAATTGGTAACCCTAGCGAAACACAGATATCGCTCTATAAGCACATACACATATTGATCAACGAATTGTAATATAGTTTGCAAACGAGTAATTCATAGAAGATTTCATACCGATTAAAGGTTTCTTCTCCAAAACTCTGATGGCTATTCACCCTTGTCGACCTTCAACAAGGACGAAAGAAGAAGTATTTCCGCCACCTCCAAACGAGCGACTACTGCAAGAGCAAACTTGAAAAAAAAGTATGACCTAAAAGAAATAAACCCTTCCGTTGGTAACATCGTTAATATGAAATTTTATTTGATATAACTACAATATAAAAGAAGTAATAATATTATACTCAACAGTAATTTTATTACAAGCGTTGGTAAGAGTAATACCTACGATAAGTAATTTTGCAATGGTTATCAATAACTTATATTTATCGCAATTCTTTTGGCAACATGTATATCGTTGGTAACTTTATATCAGACATTAGTAACTATAGACCAAAGCTTCGGTAATTTTATATCTGATATTAGTAACATATACAAACATATACAAAGTTTGGTAACTTTATATTAGACATTAGTAACTATAGATAGAACCTTCGATAACTTTATATCAGACATTAGTAACATATACAAATTTCATTGTTTATTAAATCTGAAACGTTAGTAAGTATAGACTCAAGCATTAGTAACTTTGTATATATAAAATAGTAACAATTTAAAATATACAAGTAATTCTTTTGACAACATGTATATCATTGGTAACTTTATATCAGACATTAGTATCTATATACCAATGCTTCGGTAATTTTATATCAGACATTAGTAACATATACAAACATATACAAAGTTTGGTAACTTTATATCAGACATTAGTAACTAAAGAACAAAGCTTCGGTACTTTAAAATCAGACATTAGTAACATATACAAACATTGGTAACTTTATATCAGACATTAGTAACATATACAAACATTGGTAACTTTTTATCAGACATTAGTAACTATAGACCAAAGCTTCTGTAATTTTGTTGAAATAAACCAGTAACACTTTAACATGAACAAGTAACACAATCTTTTAAAAGTAAAACTTATAGCCGCGATTCGTAATATTATAGAAGATGTTAAGTAACTCAAATATATACGAATGGTATTGTCAGAATATGAAATTACATTAGTAATATTACTAACCAAAAGTGAATTTCTTAAGAATCAAAAGTGAAACGTTTAGTAATACTTTGTGTTGTAGAACAACAAATGCGCAAAAGCATATGAATTAAGGTCTTAAAGCAAGAATATTAAGACGTATTAGCGATAATTCTGAGATCGAAAATACATCTTTAGCAAAGATTAACATCATCTTTAATCTGAGATTGAAATGTTTGCGATTGTGTAATATATCGTTTGTAGTAGATTAGAACAAAATGAGCTAAATTTAAAAAACAATAAAACTTACGTATATCGTCGATGAACTCCAACACAATATCGCTCTCAAAGAAGAAGTAGGGTTTCTAAGATGGTCGTCCGTGAATCGCCAAGAAAGAAGCCTCGATTGACATTTTTGGTATTAAACATACGTTAATTACTCTTCAAGGAAGGAAACTAAACTCCGAGGATTTCGCGCGAGCTGTTATCAATTTTCTATTTTGGCATTCTCTATTATTAAATTCTGAACCATACGATTAGGATCTAACGATTCTAATCATGGGCTCATTTAGTCTAAAATGTGCACAATGCTCTCTAAATAAGCCCTCTATATATATATATACACATTACTGAACAAACAACAAAAATTTACTTGAGACTGTATGTATATTACTTGAGTACTATCTCTAAATTACTAAATTCTATTCAAATTAATAACACATTCTGAAATTACTGACCATTTGTTATGGCTTTACCGACTTCACAACAAGCACTTACTTGATCAGTGTATTCATATTACTGAAATATGTACCATATAATAAAATGAATGTAAATTACTAACCGTTATTTGGATATTACCGATCTCGCAACAACTATTTACTTGACTATTGTATATATGTTACCAATTCCATTTGCAGATGTTACGCACAATATATAAGATGTTACTTATTGTTCTTACAAATAGGTCGATGATCTATAAGTTACTTACGTAATTTAACAAATTACTTGTTATACACATCATGTTAATGATATTAATACAAAATTTACTGATATTAACACAAAGAATGTCTGATTACATCTAATGATATCATTTTCAAAAGATGGAACAACAGAATCTCGTGTTCTGTGGATGTAAACTTGTAAGCAATCATATTGCTTTCATGATCCAAATATAATTGAAAGTCATCCATCATCATTCCTTCTCATATGATGTTCTCACGATCGAAATCCAATCAAGAATCACCATTCGTCATTGCTTCTGAGATTTCATGATCCAAATCCAATGACAAATCGAGCATCGCATTTGAAATTGAAATCGAAAATATAAAAACAAACGATTAAACTGAGATCATAATATAAACCATCAATGATAACTCACGAGCAAAAATAAGAGGAAACATAAATTTTACAACGAACGATTGATTAAAAAAACTTCTACAAAAATACCTTCGAAGAACGAAACTCCTGCAATTTCAGAAGCTTGGTCGTCGTGCGAGATCAACAAGAATGTGTTCGAAATGACCATATCAAACAAAATAAGAAAAAATCAACGGACGCTAATTTTAGAAAGTCTGCAAATACCATTTTTAAATAGACACCAAATATTGTGACTTGTGACGTGATCCTAAAATTTAGGGATTGATACTAGTAATCCAACGACTGTGAGGATGGGCTCATTCCATTCAAATGGGCACAGTACTCTCTGGATAAAAATCCTATATATATATATATATATGCGGGTATCAATCATTATCCATTTTAAAAAGGATACAACTACAGATGTTAAAATCTATGCAAAGTGAAAATGATAGTAGATCGGATATCCCTATGCATTTGCATCCATAGGTGCAAAAGATATAGATTTTAGAAGTCATGTCTTAAATCACTATTTTGATTTCAATGTTGCAGATGAAGCGCACGTGGCACTATTTTATGAGAACATATCGACGGGAAAAGAATCATTCCATGTTTTTTTGAAAAAAGCGGACGTTTATGATTAAATAATAATAACAACAACATATTATAAGCACGTCCAGCCGTAACCTATTGACACATATTGATGTTACCGGATTCAACATGATATAAAGTAAATAATAATCATTCAGTTTCGTATGATTTGTTTTAATAGCATAACATCATATCAGGATATTTACCAACCATTCAAGAATCATAATCATATTACATATATTAAACATGAACTGATTCAATAGTCCATACAACATATTAAGGCAAGATCGAAACATGCCAAAGCAATAAATCGCATATGCCAAATAAAACAGTAATGGAATTTGAAAAGAGATCATCGAAGCATCCATGAAGGCTTGTCCTTAGAGATGATATCACCTCCACAATATTAGTGCTTAGGTACTACGATCTGCTCTCAGGATGCGACGGCACACGATCTTTGTTTGCATATACCGACGAGACCGTCCTCGAAAGAACCTCAAAGAACAACAATCAAGCGATGAGAACAGAAAGATTTTGCGGTGGAAGAACAAAGAGCGAGAGAGAATTCTTACAAGTTAAAAAATCACGTCTGGGGAACTACTTCTTATTGACCTCCTCGTGTCTCTCCGAGATTTGTAACTGCCCATTCAATGGGCATCATTTCAGCCTGAGCTGGAACCGGAATCAAAGTGGAGCGCGTATGTGATCCTCTATTCCTTCCTCTCTACTGTAAAGCAGCCTCTGTGACCGCGTGGTCACGCAACCGCCTCCAGCGGTTGCGGTGAGGTCGAGTCTCACGGAGACTATAACTGCAATGGCGTGAAGGTTGGGGGCGGACGTTGCGAGGGCTCATGCCCTATAAAAACCTCCCACAAGGAGGGGAACACAATCGATCATTCGGAACCTCGCTATACGGGAGCCTCCATCCCTCTCTTCCTCTCTCTCTCTCTCGTTCTCTATAAAGACGGTGACATACCTCGGTGCATGACTGGTATCAGAGCTTCCTCGATCACGGCTGCTAATCCATCCTCGCGTCATCGTTATTGGTTGTGTGCTGCTGGGAACAAAGAGGAGCCACCACGCCGTGTGCTGCTGAAGCGTTGAGAAAGAGAGCCGCAACTCTCTCTCTTTCTTTTGGAATCGTCAAACCCTAAAAGGGTTCAAGGTTAGGTTTTATTCCAATATTGCCCCTGCCTATCACATGCCTTGCTAAAAAATAAAAAAATACAACGTGAGCCCGCTTACTTTTTCAATCACGTGAACACCTCCTCCCTGTTGTTTTTATTAAAAAATCCAAGAAAAGTTTTTAAAATAAAGAGATTCCTAGATTCGTTTAAAGAGTTTTTTTAATAACGTTTTTTGTTTAGAATTGAATTCTCTTTGTTTGTTTAATAAAAAAACTTTTTGTGAGATTAGTTTAAACAAAGTATTAATAATTGTTCGATTCTTTTTTTGTTTGAAACTCAAGATTTATGTATTCCTTGTTTGTTTACAATTAGATGTTTTATTTCATTAACTTGTTTTCCTAATTTTTTTTGGTAAATAAGTTGTTACTGTCTTTTATTGTATTAGTTTTGCAAAAGGTTTGAAGTTTTCTTATTGATATTAAATTGTTCTTTTTTCCGGTAATATTGCAAGTCAGTCATCTAATTGTCGTTATTTTTTTAATTACCAAGTGCCTTCGTTAAAGTTTTTTTGTCCTGTACTCTTTTTTTGGCATGGACGTCAAGGTCCAGTTAAGTTTTTTTAATTCTTAATTTCCTGTATCTTGGCTACACGTTTTTTCCTTCTGTGGGTTCTCATGCTCACGCATATTAAATAGACACTCAATCCACTAGATTTCATGCCTTAAGGTTAGCCTGGTTATACATTTTTTTTATAGAGGGTCTAATTCATTACCTTTTTTAAAAAAAATTGTATTAAGTTTTTTTTTAATTCAAGATTGTTTTAGCATTGAAATAGGTTAACTTAAGTTTTTTTGCTTACTCTTGTTAAATTACACAATCTCATACATAACTATATTTATTTCGTTAGATCAACAAAAATGACAAGCAGACAATTGCCACTTAGGTGGGAAAAATTGAGTACCTTAACGGTACTAATTATGAATTGTGGAGTAGAAAGATCTACTTTGGCTTGTTACACGATAGCATCCACTCCATAATAGACAAATCCAGCTCAACCTTATCTGAGAATCCAACGGTGGAGGAAATTAAGTCCCGCGAACAGTGGGAGACGACAGATAATAGGGCTAGAAGCTTCATGCTGACCCACATGAATTTGAACCTGATTCGGGTCTTTGAGACCTGCGAATCGGCTTACGAGCTCTAGACCGCAGTCAAAGAGAAATATCACTCCAAGTCGGAAGTGAGCGTCCAACTTCTTTTACACAAGTACAACTCGTGCAGAATGAAGGAATCTGAAAGCGTCCTCGAGCACGTGAACAAAATGATCGTGATGGCCAAGGATCTTGCGGCTGTTGATTGCGCAATTCCGGAGAGGATGCATATCACAGTCATACTGGGAAGTCTCCCTCCATCATTCGACATGGTTGCCACATCTCTGAGGATGAATGGCAACATTAAGTCTGTGACGGACCTACCTGCACAGCTGGCAATTGAGCAGGACCTCTCTAAACAAAGATCAAAAGCTGAGATCTTTGAGGCCGAGGAAGAGGAAGAAGCAAATGTTGTGCACGCGAAAAAAAGACTGGACCCCTCCAAGGCGAATTTCAAGGGAAAGAGTGGGAAATACCCACGTGGCTCTTGCTACGGCTGCGTGATGAATCTGCGATTCGTCATCTTTATTCATTTATTTTAGCTTAAAATCCCTTATAAAACACCCGCATATAACGCTTACTTCATATTCTTACTAACTTGCATCTGTGTAAATATTGTACATTTCTGACTAATTTTAGCCTAAAATAAATAAAGAAAGAAAGAAAGGAAAAATAAAGAAAAGAAAAAAAATAAAAAAAAAATAAAGAAAAGAAAAGAAAAAAAAGGAAGACTGTATACAGGCTGACCCAAACTCCAAGAGAAGGTCAAGACTTGACCTGATCGACCAGGAATAAAGTAGGGGGAGATAGGGTCCTTAACAAAAAAACAATTTATATCCAAAAAAAATTGTGTGTTCTCCCTTATTTTGCATATATGTATATCACTAACACTAATTTATTTATACCTTAATTGACCTCAAATCAAATAACATTCAAAACCAAAGTTGTAAATAAAAATGTGTTCTAAGTACTAAAATTGATTGTACAATTAAATCATGTACAGAATAAAAGTAGCCACACTTGGAAAAAGCCACTAAGAACTAATTGAAAGACCAATTCTGGCTCCATATGAGCTCAAATTGAATCAATCTCAGTTCCATTGGACTCGAAATTAAATTATCTTTAAAATGGCTGTATTTTCATAATTTTTGGAGTTACGGTTGAAAAGTCGATTTTCTGGGGTGGTTTGTGCAATTTTCCCATGTATTTTGTGCATATTGTATTTGTATATATTGTAAATTAATTCCACTGATTTTTTTAATAAAAATAAAAATTTAAAAAATAATAAAATTTTTAAAACACAAAAAAGGGCTAATTTCGTCATTTATCCTTGTATATAGTGTCACATATGTATATAGTATATGTATATAGTTGCTATTTTTAATTAACCTTTATAAAAAAAATAAAAAAATAACATTTTTTAATTCAAATAATTAAAGTGACGAAAATTAAAAAAAAAGATAATTTTGTAATTATTTTGAACCTCTTTTATTTTGCCTCTTATCATCTCATCTCTTCCACCAAAAAAATTGAAAAAAAAATCATTTCAAATTTCATCTCTTATCTCTTCCACCAAAAAAATCAAAAAATTCAAATTTCATCTCTTCTATTTATATGGCTCCTTCTCCTTCATTCCAACTTGATCAATCTTTAGAGAGAGGAGCCCAATCTTCGAGAGAAATTTCGTCGAGGAAGTTGCCTAGCCTCCAAGCCGTCCGGTGACAGCGAGTCGGCCTTGTCGAGGCGATCACGGTCTATTTTCCGCTCCTAAGGTGAGATCTGCATTTTTCTTTGCACTTTTATCTTAGTTTAATCGCTTTTTATTTTGTCGTATTTTTTTATCGTCGTTTTGTTCTTCTAGATCATAAAAAATTCATCACGATTTTTGATCCGCCACCGACTCGATTTTTCATCTCATTTTCTCAATCTCTCCACCTTCATTTTCTATCTCTCACGATCTATCAACTCCGACCACGTACGGTGGCCGGAGATCGGATTCGAATCCCTTATCGTTCGCCAAATCCCCATGCACTTCTAGATTTTGTAGATAAATAAATTTTTTTTCTTTTAGTTCTAACATTTGTTTTGCAGAAAATTAAAAAAAACACAAAAAAAATTCTCTATTCTATCTAACGTTTGTTTTGCAGGGAAACATTACAAAATAAAAAAATAAAAAAATCTTTATCCTTTATTTTCTGATTTTTGAATTTACAAAAAAAAATAATTTTATATTCATTTTTTGTTTTTTTGTTTACATAACTTAAAAAAATATAAAAAAACAAAAAAAAGCAAGCAGCAGGCGGCAGGTCATCACCCCCGCCACCCGCGCCTGCTGCGCCACTGCGCCGCCGGCGTCCCCGCCTCCAGCATCTTCCCGCAGCCCGGCTGCGCGCGCCACCGTCGCGCCCTCCCGCAGCACCGCCTCCTCTATCAACGGCGGCAGTGCCGCCCTCAAGCATCCAACCCGCAACAGCCACCGCTGCTGTGCGCGCGGGCGCGCGCGACGCTCCATCTCCAGCCGACCCGCCGCTCGCGGCTGCGCCAGGCCGCGCCGCCCCCCAAAGCTCTCCTGCGATCCTCCATCGCCTAGCTGCTCCACCGCGCAGCCCGCGCGCGGTTCCGCCCCGCCTTCAGCGCCCCGGCCGCGTCCACCGCCGATCCACCTCTCTTCCCGCAGCCACTTGCGGTCCCGTCTGCCAGCCGCCGTCCCTCGTACCGCCGAAGAAGAAGGGTGGAGTCAGCGTCGCCTTGCCCCTCTTGTCCCTTGAGCAAGCAATGAAGAACCCTCTAGGGTTTTGATTCATTAAAAAGGGGGCAAAATTACAATCAAGCCCTCGGACATTTTTCAAATTGCATCAAATCCAGAGCTTCAGATCGGATCACATGATTATGGGTAATTTACGATATTCACTCTGAAATTCATTTTCATTACATTTCAGTCCAGAACTTTTTCATATTTACATTTTAGTCCCTGAACTGCAGAATATTGAATTTACTTTGTCTTTTCATTGAAATAAATATCAGTTGTGATCCAAAAATTTTGAAAAAATTGTGCTATGCTCCTGATGTGATTATCTTCTTAGCATAAAATTTTCATGGCATTTTGATTCCATTTATTATTTTTTAAAAATAAAAAATATGTCATTTTTCCTTATTTGAAATTCAAAAATTCATAAAAATTCGAAAATACCTCTAAAAATTCCAAAAAATTAGAGTAGTTGTATTTCATTGTCTTTTAATTTCTAACCGTTTTCACGCATTAATTATTTATAAAACCCAAAAAAAATTGAAAAACATCAAAAATCTTCTAAAAATCATAAAAATTTCTACAAAAATCGAAAAGTTGTGATTTCAGTTCATGTTTGTAGATATTTGTTTCTAGTTTGTCTTAAAAATAATTGCCAGGAGTTTTGGGCATTTAAAAAATTTTTAAATTGCAAATTTCTCCAGGATGTGCACATTTTCTTATTTTCTCACTGTTTGATTTTTAGAAAAATACAAAAATATCTGAAAATTCCAAAAAAAATCTCATAAACATTTCAAAACTTTTAAAACCCAAAAATATTTTCTTTGGATTTTTCTGAGCATTTTTGACTAATTGAAAAATTACAAAAAGAGTTGGTGTGCGTGTTTTTAATCTTGTGAATATTGCATCATGTTATTTTTGAAAATAAAAAATTGAAAATCAAAATCACTAAAAATTTGAAAATCAGAAAATATAAAAAAATTAGAAATAAAAAAAATAAAAAAAATAAAAAGATAGAAAATCACAAAAACCAAGGATAGTTGTCCTTTGAGATTCTTGTTTTCTTTTAATTAGTTTCTGATTAATTAAATAACCCTCGGAAATTGTAGCCTCCCTGAGTTCGACCCTGTCCGCTATATAGGTTAATAAGTAGCAAAAATTTAAAAAAAAATAATCTTTTGTTGACACGGGTTTTGGGGATAAAAAAACAACAACCATTGACATGTCATTTTTATCATTAATTTTCCAACCCCCGGCAATAAATTCCTTGCTCAATAAAATTTTGTCGTTGCTGGAATTAAAAAAATTCAAAAATCCCTCGAATTCCGACTAAACACTGCGGTAAATATGGTCGTTTCAAGATCAATTGTCCCAACAAAAGGAAGCCAGGAAATTCTAATTTGCCTGAAAATAAAGGCAAGAAGAAAATAGAATTCGCGGTTGTCGTAAAATGCAACTCCGTCGTCACGGACAGTGACGGATGGTGGATCGACTCTGGAGCAACCAGACACATCGCCAAGACGAAGGAGGGCCTGGTGGACTTCAAGGAGCTGAGCAAAGGAGAACATAGGATCTTCATGGGAAACAACACCTACTTGGATGTAGAAGGTGTTGGGACATACATGCTTGACCTGGGGGATAGCATTATGGTACTGAATGATGTACTATACGTCCCAGGGATACGTTGGAACCTGATCTCAGTCCCAGTGCTGCTCAAGAAGGATTTTGAAGTCCGTTTTTAAAATAAGTGTGTTTCTATTAGCAAGAATAAGAAGTTTTATGCGATGGGAAAGTTTGTGCCTGAGCATGACCTATTTTGTCTTCCTGTAATAAATTTTAGTGAATCAATGAATGTCACTTCTGATTATTCCTTGTGTTGTTTGTCTGATTATGACTTGTGGCACATGTGATTGGGTCTTCCAGGAAATTCTAAAATGGATTAAATGATGAAGGCAAATCTATTGTCTAAGATCATGAGTGCAAGGACATTACCCTGCAAACACTGTTTGACCGGTAAAATGATGAGAAGATCCTTCTCAACCGGAACTCGGTCAACAGAGTTACTAGGTTTGATCCATTCAGACATATATGGACCACTGAGCGTCAACACACATAGAAATAAGGAATACTTTATAAAATTCATTGATGACTACTCGAAGATCTCCTATGTCTATCTCTTAGGAAGAAAATCAGAAGCACTTGAAACATTTAAGAGATATAAGGCGGAAGTGGAGATAAGATTGTGAAAATCAATCAAGACTCTTAGGACAGATAGAGGTGGGGAATATACCTCAAAAGAGTTTGAGGATTACTGTATTCGGACAGGCATTCGTAGACAGACTACAATGCCCTATACATCACAGCAGAATGGTGTAGTAGAAAGAAAGAATCGAACTTTGATGAATGCAGTAAGGTGCATGCTGTCACACTCTGGACTCTCCAAGAAATTCTGGGGAGAGGCATTGTCGACTGTGAACTATATACATAATATGATTCCCACCAAGTCCGTAGAATCAATGCCATATGAAATATGGAATGGCAGAAAGCCTGAGTTGGGCCATCTCCAGAAATGGAGATGTGTAGCACATGTTCTGTTACTGAGTCAGCTTAGAGAAAAGCTAGACTTCAGGATATTAAAGTATAAGTTTATAGGATATAGTGAGAATTCTAAAGGATATAGGTTCTTCCATGAATCGAAAGGTCTGATCAAAAGTCGTGATGCTACTTTCCTTGAAATTCATCAAGAAAAGGAGTATGAAGTAGAGCAATCAGATCCTTTGATTGTCCTACAGGACAATGAAGATGACTTGAACATTAGACAAGAACTTGAGGATGATATCGGTCATCCCAATGTAGAGAATGGACCTATGGAACATAATGATCCTTTAGAAGAAGTGGGTGGACCCACACAACGCATGAGTATAATCGGCAACAAGAGACCCAGAACACGACCCACATGGATGGAAGATTACCATTTCTATGGATGCGAGGCGTCGTGTTACACTGTGGATGAGGATGTCGCGGATTGTACAGATCCCATATCCTTTGATGAAGCTATGACTTCGTCTGAATCAGAATCATGTTCGGACGCCGTGAGAGACGAGTTGGACTCAATCGAACGAAACAGTGTATGGGAATTATGTGATTTGTCAGAAGGTAGGCAATCCATAGGATGTAAGAGGGTATTCAAGAAAAAGTACCGAGTTGACGGTACTGTTGACAAATACAAAGCCAGATTAGTTGCCAAGGGTTATACTCAGCAAGCTGGAATAGATTTTCAGGAAACCTACTCTCCAGTGGCTAAGTTTGCATCCATTCGAATGATCTTAACCATAGTCGCATATATGGATTTGGAATTGTTCCAAATGGATGTGAAGATGACCTTCCTTAATGGAGAATTAAAGGAGGAGATTTATATGTGACAACCTGATGGTTCTCAGGTTGAAGGTCAGGAGAAAAGGGTTTACAAGTTAAGAAAATCATTATATGGCTTGAAGCAGTCTTCACGGCAATAGTATCTCAAATTTCATGAGAAAGTTATCCAATTTGGATTTGTTTCAAATAAATTGGATAACTGTGTGTATGTCATGAAGAGTGGGAGCAGTTTTACAATCATATCATTATATGTTGATGACATTCTGCTTGCAGGTAATGACATACAAATTCTCGATGAAATCAAACAGAAATTGAGTAATGAATTTGAGATGAAGGACATGGGCGAAGCATCCTATATTCTTAGAATTCAAATAACAAGAGACAGGGGCTTAGGGACATTGAGCCTTAGTCAGGAAAGATATTTGCATACTATATTAAGGAGATTTGGAATGCAGAACAACACTCCAGCTCCAACACCACTTGTGATGGGAAAGAGACTCAGTAAGAGTCAGTGTCCCACAAAAGGGGCAGAAACCTTTAGATGTACCATATGCACAAGCGGTGGGAAGTTTAATGTATGCAATGATGTGTACTCGACCTGATTTAGCTTATCCAGTAAGCTTAGTTAGTAGATATCAAAACAATCCAAGTCCAGCACATTGGGAAGCTATAAAGATGATTCTACGATATCTGAAAGGGACGGTACATCTGAAACTTGTGTATCAAGCAGAATCATTTGAAGTGGTAGGATACTCTGATGTCGATTTTGGAGGGGATGTGGATGATAGAAAATCCACATCGGCTTACATGTTCATGTTTGGTGGCGCAGCTGTTTCTTGGGGTAGTAAGAAAAAAGGATGTGTATCTCGACATACACAGGAAGCTGAGTACATTGCATGTAGCATGGCCACCACTCATGCTGTATGGATCGGACGTTTTCTAGAGAATTTAAGCCTCGAATTGGTCAAAGGGCCAATTGAAATGTATTGGGACAATCAAGCTGCGATAAGGTTGATCAATAGTGGGGCTAATAGTTCTAAAGGAAAACACATTGAGATCCAATATCACTATATACAAGATATAATGGCAAAGCAAGAAATTACAGAAACCTACATACCCGCCAGTGACATGTTAGCTGATTCCCTAACCAAGGGAATAACAACATGAACATACGTTAACCATGTTGGTTTAATGGGACTCAGGAATGTATGAGTCACGGAAGAGGTTTTCATGAATAATAAACCTCAATGTAGACATCTCTATATATTACACGAATAGTGGGAGTGTAAAATAGTTTGGACCACTGCGGTCAAATGGGAGATGTAAAGCAGCCTCCGTGACCGCGTGGTCACCGGCGGTTGCGGCGAGGCCGAGTCTCACGGAGACTATAACTGCAATGGCGTGAAGGTAGGGGACGGACGTTGCGAGGGCTCGCGCCCTATAAAAACCTCCCACAAAGAGGGAACACAATCGATCATTCGGAACCTCGCTATACGGGAGCCCCCATCCCTCTCTTCTATCGCTCCCTCTCTTTCTCTCTCTCGTTCTCTATAAAGACGGTGACATACCTCAGTGCATGACTCTATAGTTAGAAAAGCTTGAGGTGAGGACTCATTTTATTTAAGTCCACCAAAGTTTTAGCATTACTCTATATGGTCCATAAACTTCACCCAAACTCACATTATTTCAAATTTGAAAACTCCCATCTTTCCCTCCAATCCAATTGACTTTCCACTTAAAACAAATTTGATTACCAAAAGTAATTACATATGTTACTCAATTAAAATCTAATTACATTAAAATTAAATACAACACATATTTCTCATCTTTGAAAGGGAAGGTCATGATATCATTGATAGAATTGGTATCGTATATCTCCGTCAACAATCTTTAGATTTTTTCATGACGAAACAACTAAAGTTGTACAAAGAGAGAATAGAGACTTTTCGAGATTCCAACTAAAGCATAGAGAAATTGAGCAAATAGATATGTGTCGACTGCTTTGCTTATAGGATACTTTACCAAGGAAGGAAAATACACACAAAATGGATAGAAAGTAATATAAATCGATTTTTCATTTTTCCTAATATTTTTATATATCTTTTTCTTTCATGTATTTTCTTAACATTATAAATAAAGATATTTCAATTTCTTTATTTACAATCGGTAAACGTGGTTAATTACGAATCACTGTACGAGCATTATTAGGTTACACTCTATGAACTGAAAGCATTGAGGTAAGAGTGTTCATGAAGTGGGTACCAGACCCGTTCATTCGTTGACTCACCCAGCCCCATCATTATCGCGTCATGAATCGACCTAATCTGTTCCAACAAGTACTCGTATTTACGAGTACACGAGTCATTTGAATGAGCAACGGGAATCCGTGGGTATCCTTGAAATATCTTATGCTTGAGTACAGCCGAATTAATTACCATATCTGTTTCATCATATTTTATTGCAAGATTGTTCAATTAAAATACTATTAATAACTTATACGATAAAATTAATTATAATCTCGAACATGTAGGCTTGTGTGTTTGATTTATTACAGTATATGTTTATTCATATTTTATAGCAAGAGTGTTCAATTGAAATATTATTAATTATTTCTATAGTAAAATTATTTATATACACGGATGTGTATACTCGAGTGTTTGATTCTACTATTAAATTAATTATTTCTGCTGACGTACATATAGGATAGACTGTTCGATTCATTATCGTATTCATTTATTCATATTTTGACATCTACATCTATTATCCATTTCAAAATGAATATGGATACAGATATTGATATTTTCATAATTGTAAATCATTCAATACACTTAAATTTAAAATCTATTTGTATTATACTAATAGTCCTAACAGATCCGATTAATTTTGTAACGTAGACATATTTATTATATGGTATTTATATTTTTCATATACATTGATATATGTATTCGTATCTATGTTACTACTATAAAAAGATAGCAATAACGCAACAACTATATTTGTATTAATATTAAATCTTTTGCATACTTTTGAATCCATGAGGATATTGTAAGCTTCCAAACAGGTAACCAACAGGTACCTGCTATTTCACATGGGACTTTTGGATAGGGCAAAGGTCGGTACATAGAAGGTACCCGACCCGGTATTTTCAAATTGGTATCGTGGCTTTAGGGACAAAATATGCACAAATCAAGCTAGGTACCCATTTGACCTGGATATTTTGAATACTCCTAATAGAGAGCAAGAAAAATATGAAATGAGAACTTGAAAAAGATTTCAACTCTATTCTCTTGAGTCCTCAAGATTGTAATAGACATTGAGTTAACAATACAACAAATTTGACCTAAGGCAATGAATAGTTCAACATTCATTGTCACATCATCCGTAGTTAAATATATAGCAATGAATAATATTCGTTACTTGCTTCTTTAAATTTATGACGATTATTGTATTCGTAATTTCATTGTTATATTTTTAACAACAAATCATATAACAATGGTTATCCGTTGAAGCTTTCTTTTAATTGTTAGCAAATTTAGCAACTATAATATAAATTGTAAGGGATAATCAATGTATAAATTGTTGTTATATGAACCTTTAACAACGAATATGATATTTATTGTTAATTACAAGAATAAAAGCTAATTTTACAGTGAATAATAGTCATCGTTGTATATTTAACATCGCAATAAATGTTCAAATTATTTGTTGTCTTAGGACAAATCTCGTGTAGTGTAAGTATGTTGACATATATCAACTAGGACCTATTGGTAGTATTTAGATTGATGGTTAAGGTACAAGATGATTAGTTGAATTAGTTGTAAGTCATGTTTTCTTAGAAAAATGTTATTGTTAAAGAATCGACTGATATAATTGATATGTTCGCATCATAACAACGTGATTCAGCCCCTTTAACATCCTTACATTCCAATGATGTATGATGGTAATTTTCAATGGTAGATATTTAATCAAGCTAATTTGCTATTAACTTTGCAAGGAAGCAATTGAGTATGAATAGGAGATGAATCGCATGAACTTTAAATAAAGTTTTATATTTTACAAGTTTTATTGCGAATCGCGGAAGCAAACATGCACAAACACGATCAAACAAGCAAGATGCAAATACAAGGATTTACAAGGTTCATCCGTAAATGGGCTACGTCCTTGGGCGGCGACGATCTGTTTCACTATATGGAGAAAAAGGTAATACATAGGATACTGAGAAAATACAGATATGGGATGAGAAACAAGATCATAATGAGGACTGCAGTATCTGGTGGCCCTAAAGCCTTTTTTATACTACAACAGAAGAATATCATTTGCATTCAACAATCTATCCCAATAGCTCTCAGCCAATCAGAAGGCAAGACATGGATCAGACATGTCAGCAATCCTGACCCAACAGCTCTCAGCCAATCAGAAGCCAGGACACAGATCAGACATGTCAGCAATCCTGACCCAACAGCTCTCAGCTAATCAGAAGGCATGACACATATCAGACATTTTAGCAATCCTGACCCAACATCTCTCAGCCAATCAGAAGCTATGACATAGATCAACCACATAGCCCAACAAGTGATTAGGATTCAAGTCATATCAACAATCTTCACCTTGAATTGAATCCTCATATAGCAGAATGAATCAGTACTATTACTCCACCATGAGTTGAATTCTCCACTGGCAGAATCAACCACTGCTAGACTCCACCGGGGTTGAATTCTCATATAGTAGAATTAACCACTACTATACTCCACCATGAGTTGAATTCTCCACTAGCAGAATTAACCACTGCTAGATTCCACTATGGTTGAATTCTCATATAGCAGAATTAACCACTACTATACTTCACCACTTGAAAATTCAGATAACATGAATCAAGGAATTATAAACAGTATTCACCTTGAAATTTCTCCTTAGAAAAGCTTTCCAAGCTTCATCATGCCGCCACCAGCCCCTCCTTGGGGCTATTGCCAACTGTTGACATTGAGCAAGTCCAAACGACGCTTGAACTTACTTACAGGAACTGTAGACCCTTGCAAGACATATAGGGTCTTTGCTTATTACCCTTGATGATGACAACCCCAGATTTGGTAACCTGCATGACTCCACCTTCAGCATTGTACATGTATCTTTTAGAGTCCAAAATTCAAAGGGATGTCAAGTTTTTCTTCAGATCAGAAACATGTCGTACTTCTGTCACAGTCCTGACGACTCCATCATGCATCTTGATCTTCACAGAGCCGATCCCTACAATCTTGCACGTTGCATTACTCCTTGTGACGATGTTTCCATCGTCTATCTTCTCATAAGTGCAGAACCAATCTTCATTAGGAGTCATATGGTAAGAACAACATGAATCAAGAATCCATGTGCCATCTGTCGTCTTTTGATTTGTGACGGTGATAACAAAATCATCTTTAGAATCTCTGTCACCTTGAGCCAATGCAGCAATTGTGGCCTTCTTTGGGAAGTCTTTCTTCCAATGTCCAAGTTCCTTGCAGTAATTGCAGATGTCCCTAATATTGTAATGCTTCAACTTAGACTTCTGCTTTCCATTCTTTGTGTAGTCATAACAGACATGGCTCTTCTCATGAATCATAACCAAACCTGCACTGTTAGAGTCTTGCATCCCAATAGCCATATATCAAAGTTCACGAGTATGCAAACTTGCACGAAGTTCCTCTAAGGTTATGGATTCTCTTCCCATAATGAATGATTGAACACAATTCTCAAATGATAATGGAAGAGAAACCAATAAAATTAAGGCAGCATCCTCATCTTCAATCTTAACATCTACATTTCTTAAATTCATCAATAATGCATTTAAGCGATCTAGATGTTCTTTAAGAGATGTACCTTCATGCATGTAGAGAGAGAACATACGTTGCTTCAAGAGCAACTTGTTGGTCAGAGACTTCGTCATGTACAGACTTTTGAGTCTCAACCACAAATCGGTCGCAGAATCCTCATCGGCAACCTCCCACGATAATCTCATCTGTCAAACATAGCATGATCGTCGAGTGCACCTTCTCTTCCTGCACCATCAACTCGGACGGCTCGAGTGCCTTCGCCCGCTCCTCATCTAACAGTGCCCAGATGCCCTGCTACTTCAGAAAGACACACATCTTGATCTACCATAGACTGAATCTGTTCTTCCCTGTGAACTTCTCGATCTTCAGATTGTGTGATACCATCTTACTGAATGATCTTGATGAAACCTGACGCTCTGATACCAGTTTGTTGTGAATCGCGGAGCAAACACACACAAACACGATCAAACAAGCAAGACGCAAACATAAGGATTTACAAGGTTCACCCATAAATGGGCTACGTCCTTGGGTGGCGGCGATCGATTTCACTATGTGGAGAAAAAGGTAATACAGAGGATACTGAGAAGATACAAATATGGGATGAGAAACAAGATCAGAATGAGGACTGCAGTATATGGTGGCCTTAAGGCCCTTTTTATACTACAACAGAAGAATACCATTTGTATTCAACAATCCGTCCCAACAGCTCTCAGCCAATCAGAAGGTAAGACATGGATCAGACATGTCAGCAATCCTGACCCAACAACTCTCAGCCAATCAAAAGCCAGGGCACAGATCAGACATGTCAGCAATCCTAACCCAACAGCTCTCAACCAATCAGAAGGCAGGACACAGATCAGACATTTCAGCAATCCTGACCCAACAGCTCTTAGCCAATCAGAAGCCCAGGACATAAATCAGTCACATCAGCAACCCAACAAGTGATTAGGATTCAAGTCATATCAACAATGTTGATTAATCTAGAAGTAAGTCGATTTATGATATCCTTGTTAAGATTGGGAATTAGCCATTAGGTTAGAAAGTCATAAAGGAATTAGATTCCTAATCCTTTCAAAATTAGAGTTGTATTCTCTATAAAGACTTCATGGGAATAGAACTACGGGTTTTTGTATTTGGGCTATATATCGATGTCTGAAGATAATAGCTTCCATACAACACATAACAACCATAAGAGAGAGGAAACATAGATAATTATACTTGTTCTTCTTCTTAGTGAATTATCCTCTCTATTGGTCATATGAGGCGACCAATGTCAATTATATCATGTGTCATTTTTTTTTCATGTGTTCATACGGTGATTGATTTCACATCCATTTTATCAAACAACTAGTATCAAAGCGAAGTTTGATCTTGATGAGAGGATGGAAAATTATGGTAAGTATTACTCAAAAGTCGTGCAGGATTCGTCCAATGACTAAAGGTGAGATCGTGTGAGGAGACACGACTACAGAGTGATCAATAGAGATATTAGTTGCATGAGCCCATAAATATATTAGCTAAAGTATCGAACCATTGAGATTGGAAGCATTCGGAGTTTGAACAAGGACATCGTACATCTCCAAGTGAGGTAGGATAGTATGAATATGGAAGATTTGACTGAATCTACAAGATTCAACTTTGATTTTTCAAATCAATCAGAAATCTTGATTTTACTGTTTGCAAGGCAATTGGTGGAGATCCAAATCAAAGTGATTAGGTGATCGGTGGTAGACATATATGATGGCAAAGTTTACATGAAATGATGCATCATCTTCTACTAATTCATGAAGGTATCCTTAATCAACATGTTGATGTCAAGTGTGCTCATTCGAGGAGCATTTCAATACATTACCAAAATATAATAATAGCACAATCATGTTAATAGGTAAAGGTTTATGCGTCAAAGCAGTTGGATCAATGCAATTTTGCATATTTGATGAGATAGTGCGAACAATAAAAAACATTAGACATGTGCCTACTACCGCTAAAGAAGTTGATTTGGTTGGGACAGTTGAGTTACAAGAACATCAAGTTACCATCATAGAGGTATTCTCCAAGTAAGTAGAGGAGCATGCATATGTTGGATTTTCTTTGTATTTCAAAACCTTTTTTAAACAAATATTATTTTTCCCACGATTTGTTTTAAGTCTATGCAATTTCCAATTTGCGCACAAGTACCCAACCCAATAATGATCTCGAAAATGAGACTCATTAAAAGTTGAACAAGTACCTAACGCAATAATGGTCTCAAAAATGAGACTCATTAAATTCAGTTGAACAAATACATTCTCTCTTTTGTATCCAAGTTCATGTAGACGCTTTTGGTATTAAATGGGTCTCCTTGGTAATGTTGGGTGCATCCAACGAGACCATAGGAACTCGTTATCACTTATTGTCTTGATGGGAGATGAATGGCTCTCTTTTGGCTCCTTGTTAACAGGCAGTCCGTCTATATAAAGGATTTTACTCTAAGCCTTTCAAAAACACACAACACAACAGAAGCATTCTGTTCTCCACATCCATCTGCTCTCCACCACTTCTGCACTCATTATGAATTCACGTAGGCGGATTCTGTGCTTTGTTTTTTTACGACGACGAGGGCCAACGGACGTTCGACGCTGCTCTCTTACTAGCACCGAGAGACAACATCTAGTTGGGAGGTGATTGAATCTGGGAGCTAGGCCGCTATCAAGCTCGTGCATAGGAGTGGCGGAATCTGTCTTCACGACAGCGTCTTTCGATGTGCCTCCATTTTCAGGCTGGATCTTTCAAACTAATATTTCTGTGTTCTTATTTTGATCGTATTTGCTTGCCAATCTAAAAACAAATTATCCTCATAAACAGTGCTATAAAACTATAGTATTGTCCAACATTGTGAAGACAAATCCACAAGTTTTCTATCTATTGTTTGATTCTGTCTAAAATGGATCCTAGATCCGCTAAAATGGATCCTAGAGCAATGATGACTTCGGAAGACATTGCTACTCTCAGATCTGAAAATTTTGTAGGATTACATTTCCGTAGATGGCAACAAAAGTTGAGGTTTTGGCTAACCTCTCTAGGTTTAATCTCTACTATAACTCCTCCTAAGGAACCCAAAATTCCTATCACTCCTGTAGATAATGTTAGCTCTGTCCTTTTCTCAATAGGTGCTACCTACAATGATCCACTTTCTTCTCCTATCTCGTCTCATCCAAAAATATCTAAAGAAATAAGCCTGTCTCCACACAAGTTCTTGAACATCAAAATCTTATCTCTAAGTCTATTGCTAGGGGCTATAAGCTCGAGGAAAATGTACAAGTAGCAGCTCTAATCGAGAAACTCCCTTCTTCTTGGAAAGATTTTGCTAAATCTCCCCGTCATAGACAAGAAAAGATGAATATGTCTTCTCTTGTAAAGTCTCTTCAAACTGAAGATCATCATAGAGCAAAAGACTCCAAGTTCAACCCTCCTATCAATCTCATAGAACATGTCAACTCCAAAAAGAAACCTCATAAATTCCACCCCAAATCCAAACAACCTTTCAAGAAAGGTAAGCAATCTGATCAGAATAATAACACTGATTCTAAAGGCCAAAACATCTGCTATGTATGCGGCAAACATGATCACCTTTCAAATGTATGCAAGAACCGTACGGGACAAAAGAAACAACCTCCTAAGAATACTGAAGTCAACATGATTTCTGTTGGGGCCGGCACTCCTGACAGTTTAGAAACTAACTCAACTATTCCCAATATTAGTTATGTCTCCTATGATAATTGGTGGTTGGATTCTGGAGCTGTATCTCACATCTGCTATGATCGCTCTTCCTTTTCCACCTATCAGGTCAATAGCAATCGTATCATCTCTTGGGGTGATGATGTCTCCGTGAAACACATCGTAGGCTTCAGACGCATGGATTTGAAGCTCACATCAGGAAAAGTCTTGAAGCTACATGATGTTTTACATGAACCTGGATTTAAGAAGAACCTTATTAGTGAAGTCTTAATTATGTCTTCTGGTTACTCCTTATTGAGTCAAGGAAATAAAGTTGTAATCTCTCATTTTGGATCTTTTATAGGTGTAGGCTACATTTGTAATGGCCTTATCAAGCTTAGTGTTGAATCATGTAATGGTTCTTCACATATTAATGAGAATTGCATTAGAACTCTTTCTATTATCGTGTCATCCGATCTTTGGCATGCACGCTTACGACATGTGAACAAAAATACAATGAAGCGTATGGTTCACATAGACTAATTCCCAAAACTGACATAACGAATAATGAAAGATGTAAAATTTGTGTGCAAGCCAAATTACCAAAAAAATCTTTTAGATCAATAGAAAGAAACTCTGCACTACTTGAACTAGTCCATACTGATGTATGTGACCTAAACCATGTTCTCACTTGTGATAACATGCGCTACTTTGTGACTTTTATAGATGACTTCACGAAGTACTGTTGTGTTTATTTGCTAAGATCTAAAGATGAGCAAATAGATTAGTTTAAAGTCTACAAAACCCAAGTAGAAAACCAAACTGATAAAAATATAAAAAGTATTAGATCCGATAGAGGGGTGAATATACTTCAAATGAATTAAACCAGTTCTGTGAGGAACATGGCCTTATACATGAAACCATTGCCCTTATAACCCTTAGTATAATGGTGTGGCTCAAAGGAAGAACAGAACAATTGTCGATATGGTCAATGCCATGTTAGCTGAATCCGGTATTAACCAACGATTGTGGGAGGAGGCCCTTTTAACTGCAAACTATGTGCTCAATCGCATCCCCTTCAAACACATAGATAAAACTCCTTATGAACTTTGATTTAACAGGAAACCGGTTCTAAAATACCTTAAAGTATGAGGATGTTTGGCCAAAGTTAAGATTCCTGAAAATAAGAAGAGGAAGTTAGATCCTAAGACAGTGGACTCTGTTTTCATAGGATATGTAGAAACTAGTAATGCTAATAGATTTCTAGTTATAAAATCTGACATCCAGGAAATTAGAATAAATTCAATACTAGAGATTAGACCCGTAGATGTATTATACTATGAAAACATATTCCCTATCAAATCTTCTCTCCCTAGACAAGCTGGTGAAGGAACTACAAATTCTGAAAACCTTGAATCCCCTCAAGATACCCCACAAATCATTGAAGAAGCAGAACCCTTAAACCAAGAAGTGGCTGAGCCCCCTAATGACCTAGGTCGAGGTAAAAGGACTAGAATAGCTAAGCACTTTGGTCCTGACTTTTATACTCTCTTAGTAGAAGAAGATCCCAAGATCTATGATTGAGCTATGAAATCCATATATCATAGTTTCTGGAAGGAAGCAATTGATAATGAAATAGAATCTATAATGAACAACCACACTTGGATTCTAACTGACCTTCCCTCAGGGTACAAGACTATTGGATGCAAGTACGGCTGGCTATCGATCCTAACGAGCCGAGTCAGGGTTGGGCTCGGGATTGGGCTCGATAATCCCAACTAGGCTCGGGCTCGATCGAGCCCAGCCGAGCTGGCTCGGGCAGGCTCGATAAGAGGCTCGGGCTCGATAAAGGGCTCGACTCATGACTTATCGAGCCCGAGCTGGAGCTCGAGCTCTTGAGTCGAGCCCTTTATCGAGCCCGAGCCTCTTATCGAGCCTGGTCTGGGCTCGAGCCTATTCAAGCTCGTTAAGGAAATAAGTGTTTTATTTGGTGAAAAAGTGTTTTGCCTAGGCTCGAACCCAAGACCTCCTTTTTAAGGATCATCCACCTTGCTAGTAGGCCACAATCCAAGATGTATATAAAAGTTAAATTATAATATATATTGTAACATTCTGCTTGTTATTAAAAGAGAAAAATACTAAATATCTAACTATAACCTAGATTAACATAGATAAAAGGTAGAAAATCCAAGTCTACAACATATTCCACCCAACATCGTTGTTACATAAACAACATAAACACGCAATCCACCATTAATAATGTTGCAAAACTAATATAAATAAAAATAAAAATCATTATAGTTTCACAAATAGAATATATATATATATTCCTTATCGAGCCTGTTATTGAGTTATCGAGCTGAGCAGGGCTCGGCTCGATAAGCTATCGAGCCCAAAAATCTGGCTCGGGCTCGGCTCAATAGCTTAATTAGCCAAGCTCACGAGCCCTTGTCGAGCCGAGCTCGAGCCTGGCTCAACGAGCCGTGACTCAATAGCCAACCCTAGATGTAAGTGGGTTTTCAAAAAGAAGTTGCGGGCAGATGGTTCTATAGATAAGTTTAAATCTAGGCTAGTGGCCAAAGGTTACAAACAGAAAGAAGGGTGTTGATTATTTTGACATGTATGCCCATGTAACTAAAATCACCTCTATTCGTGTTCTTGTCGCGTTAGCTACGATTCATAATCTTGAAATCCATCAAATGGATGTCAAAACTGCTTTCCTAAACTGTGACCTTGAGGAAGAGATTTATATGGATTAACCAGAGGGGTTCGTAGTCCATGGACAAGAACACAAGGTTTGTAGATTAGTAAAATCTCTATATGGACTGCAACAAACACCCAAGCAGTGGAACGATAAATTTGATAAAATAATTTTATATGTCGGCTTCACTGCTAATGAATCTGGTAGATGCATTTATTCTAAGACTTCTGAAAATGGTTTTGTAATCATATGCTTGTATGTTGATGACATCTTAATCTTTGGATCAAATTCAGCTATTATCTCTGAGACTAAATCCTTTCTTGATAAAAACTTTGATATGAAATATTTAGGAATAGTTGATATTATACTTGGCATAAAATTAAGTAGATCTACTTCTGGCTATACTTTGAACCAGTCTCACTATGTAGAAAAGGTTTTGCATAGGTTCGATATGTACCATTGTGTGTCTGTCAATACTCCATATGATTCTTCCCTACATCTTAAGGCACACACTGGTAATCCTGTGGATCAGTCTAGATATGATCAAGTCATAGGAAGCTTAATGTATCTATCCAACTGCTCAAGACTTGACATAGCTTATGCCATCAGTAGGTTGAGTAGGTACACTAGTTGTCCTAATGCTGATCGTTGGAAGGCCTTGGTCAGAGTCTTTAGATACCTTAAGGGTACTAAGGAATACAGTCTCCAATACACTGATTTTCCAGTCATATTGGAAGGCTACACAGATGCAAATTGGATTGCAGACTCTGATGAAACCAAGTCAATGATGAATACCCATTCATCACTCTTTATTCTTATATTTTAGCTACAAAAACCTTTGCAAATGCATGTAGATATGTGTAAATAGGAATAATTAGCAAAAGCATGCATTGTGTAAAAACCTATAATTAGCATGTTTTTGTGCAAAAATAAAAGAATAAAGATTAAAAAGAAAAAGAGGGAAATATTTAGAATAAATATTGAGCAACCTAACCCAAGGGAGGGCTCAGCATGGGCCTGACCGCATAAAAGCCAAGTAGAGGGAGATAGGGGCTCATGTGTATATATTTATGTAAATAAAATAAAAATGTTTTCCTCACCCAAAAATATGCTTGTAAATACTTGTATATATTTATAAAAGATAAAAACAAAATAAAAAGTTAAAAATCAAAAAGATTAAAAAGACCCCTTCATCATGTACATATATCACATCTATGTATTTATTTAACCTTGTAAATAAATAAAGTTATTTTCCAAACTTTTTGTAAATATTCTTTGCTATATATTGTAAATAAATAAAATAAAAAGAATCAAAACCAAAACAAAATAAAAATAGGAAAATTAAAAATACAAAAATACATTGTACATATACCTTGTATATAGTTGTACATAACTATTTATTTTACCTATGTATATAAATACTAAAAATAAAATAAAAACACCCTTTTATTTCTTATTTTATTCTATAAATAAATAAAATATAAAATAAGGATAAAATTGTACAAAAATAATAATTAAAAATCAAAAATCAAAAACCTACATATTGTATATATACCTATATATTGCTATATAATGTAAATACCTTATTTTTATTTCCAAAAATTAATTAAAAATCACCAAAAAATAGAAAAAAATAAAATAAAAATAGTTTGTGTTTTGAGTTTTTACAAAATCGGGCCATAACTACCTTAATTTTGAGCTTTAAAATCCTGCCACGTGGCCTGACCCCATTGGGTCCTGGGGATGTTGACCGCCCGGTCAACTGGCCCCCCCAGGACCACTTTCACGGACTCGAGCATCGGACCCATCTTCTCGGATTTATACCCGCTCGACCCGATCACCAATCCACCAAGCCCTGGGTCCGAATCGTTCCCCTTGCATCCGGCATCCTCGCCGGAGCCGCTCCCTCGGGATCCGCGCGCTCCTGAGCTTGCCCGGACCCCCTCTTCTCGGACCCCTAGCCATATAAAGCTGGAGCTCAGCCGCCTTCCCACGCCATCTTTGGCCTTTGCTTCATTCTCCAGTGAGCTCCAGAGAGAGAGAGAGGTGACAGCTCGCGCCTCGACCTGTTGCAGCGAGGAGAGGAGGTGAAAACCATCGATCCGGCGACACACCCGCCGTAGCTCCGCCACCTGGGCGAGCTTCGAGCCTCGGGCAGAGACATCCCTTGAGGCGACGACCGGGAGCTTCCTCAGCTCCGCCACAGTCTATTCCTTCACCCAGGTAACCTCTTAGCTCAGCCATTTCATCTGATTTCCATTTTCGCCCAATCTTCACCGTCATCATATTTCTTCGATTCCTCCCGATTCCGACCACTATCCGATCATCGGGCATAGCCATAGCCCTCGCCTTCCTTCCGCGCATCTTCTCCACGTTCCCATCCAACCCAGCTCGTACAGGAGCTGGGAGTCGAGCTTCACCGTCCGCCTTCGCCCGGAGCTCGTCCGTTCCGACCCACCGCTCACAATCACCCCGCCTAACTGGGTCGAGGCACTTTGCCCTCGACACGCGATTCTGCTGGAGTGTTTTGCAGGGTCATCCGAGTCCATCTGAGGGCTCGGACCGTTTGGACCAGCAGCTGGGTCTCCGCCGACCTCGCCTGAGCTCCTCGGAGCTCCGTCGAGCCATCGGAGGCCACTAGTCGACGTGGGAGCCTACAGAGCTTCTTCTCCGATCTTCAGAGGCCCGCGCGGAGACCGGGAGCGCGCACAGCAGGCCGGCGAAGGTCGCCGGCCATCAGTTCTTCCACGACCTCCAGACACCGTCAGATCGACCTCGATGCTCCAGATCACATCCTGACCATTCATTCACGGAGCTGCAGCTGGCGTCCGATCAGTGAGGACTGATCCCAGCCATCGATCTAGAGAGGCGTAGCAGCGACGCACCACCACCGCCAGATCTTCCACGTGGCTACGCCGTCACCGTTCGATCATCGCGAGTAGCTGAGACTTGGAGCGCCAACCGTCCTTCACCGTCCGATGCACCACGTGGCGCTCATCCAGCCGCTCGAGTAATAAAGGGTAATTTATCCCTTAGGCCCTTAGCTTTAGTCTTGTTTTGTTTCAGTCCTGTAAATATTTTTCGTATTTTATTTACGTTGGTACATTTGCACTTTGGACCCTGTCTTGTTTTCTTATTGCATGTATGCCCCTGTGTGTAGTGTGTCACGTGCTTCGACACGTGTTCTTTTGGTGTATTTGCAGTAGATGCCCTTGTAGTTCTGGATGTTATGAAATGAATGAAACTTTTTGATTAATTGCATTTATACCCCTGTGCGTGGTTGTTTTACGCATGTGCGTTATTTTTTGGGTAAATTGCAACTAAGCCCCTGGACTTTTGGTACGTGTTACCAATAGGTCCTTGGGACTTATTTTTATTACATATAGGTCCCTGAGTGCCCCAGGCACGCGCTTGGCGCGTGTTTTGCTGGGTATTTTGCACCGGGACCCCCAGAACTTTGGGTATTTGCATTCCAGTCCCCGTGCACAGTACCCTCTTGTCATTTTTGAATAAAATATCAAATCACCTCCAAATTCGACGAAAATTTGACACATGTCTCCTGCCATGGTGTAGGATTTTTGTGAATTTTTGAGGACATTTTTGATTTCGCTTGTTATTTCTAAAATTCAAAAACCTTAGTTTTTGCTACTGTCTAGATTTAAAAATCATAAAAAAATATAAAAACTCCCCTAAAAATTCTATAAAAATTAGTTACTGTTTAGTATGTGTTCTTTGATTTTCTAGCCAATTTTGGCTATTTTTCATTGCTTAAAAACCTTAAAAACTTAAAAACCCCAAAAAAACCATAAAAATTCTAATAAATACATTAAAAATCCAAAACAATAAATCTGGTACCTAAATTTTCCTTATTTCATCTATTTTATAGGAAAATTACCTCCAGGCCTTTTTGAGGTCCTTAGGTATTTTATCTAGGGACTTTAGGCTTGGCTGGACAATACCCCTTGTTTTTGTTACTGTTTGATTTTTAGAAATTAAAATAAATATCATAAAAATCTCAAAAATTCACCAAAAACATAAAAAATTATAAAACACACAAAAATATTTTTGTTTTCATTTTTGGTTGATTTTTGTGGATTGAAATAATTTGTTGAAGTGTGATTGTTTTTGTTTTTATTATTTTCTTTACATATAAAAAATCCAAAAAAATATAAAAATAATTAAAAACCACTAAAAATGTTTTGTCTTTTATTTTATTTGTTTTTACTACTTCGTAGGCCTTCGGCCAACCCGTGCTCCTTGAGTTCGACCCTGGGTGCTATACCAGGTTAAACATATAGCAGGACCGCTTCTTCCTTGCTTTGATTGATTTTATTTTTCGTGAGTGGTCGATTTTTCTTGTTGACTTGAGTCTGAGTGATTGAGGTCACAACGACCTTTTAGACACCTTTGCCTTAGTCATTCAGTCGGTCATCAGTCAACTAGTGGTTACGTGTTTCGTCTAGGTGGTGCTGCAATTTCTTGGAAATCCTCCAAACAAATTGTTAGAGCAAGATCCACAATGAAGGCTGAATTATAGCCTTAGATTTAGCTTGTTATCGGGAAGATTGGCTAAGAAATCTCTTAATGGATCTGCCCATTATTTCAAAATCATATCCTCCTATCTCTATTCATTGTGATAGTAGATCTGCCATAGATAAAGCTAAACAATCTAAAGGTAATCGGGAAAACGCTTCATGAGATTGAGGTATGAAGAGGTGAGAGACTTCATTACCCAAGGTGTAATATCTCTACAATTCGTAAAATGCGTAGAGAATATTGCTGATCCTCTCACAAAGGATCTAGTTAGAAATCTAGTACTCAGTGCGTCGAGGGGGATGGGTCTTTTACCCATTAGTTGAACACCATAGTGGTAACCCAACCAATCCAAAACTGGAGATCCCATGAGGAATGGTTCAAAGGGACAACTAAGCTGTGTTAGTGTTCGATGGAAGCATAAACTTAGGAGTTTTACTCCTGACCTATCCCTATGGCGCGTAGTGCTTCAATGTTGTCTTGGTAGAGGAAGAGTTTTGCTCTGAATGGAGTCAAGCCATATATGGCAGGGTGTAGGACCGGACAATACACCCTTGGAGATTCCTACTATGTGAGTGTAACCTCAGATCGGGGTTTTTGTGAGTTGGGTATTCTCGCTAGAGCACTCATGAAACAGATTCTTGAGAAGGCCGTAACGTGCACACCAATATGAACGTCCTCGTGCCCTCATTTATGTTTGCATGATTTATTGAAATCCGAATCAGAGAGTCTGGTTCAAGACAAGGTTTACTATGCTTCTCCGGATGAAGATGAATCATTGCTAGGCAAGGTTTAAAGCCACAAGCTACCTATGCTGAATGACATAGTTCAGTCGTATTTTATTTTGTCTTAATTTTATCTTCTTCTTTCTTTCTTTATTAATAATTCTTAAAATTTTATTTTCTTATTATTTAAAAGGTTTATGAAATATGTGGGGGAATGTTGGATTTCCTTTGTATTTCAAAACCTTTTTTCAACAAGTATTATTTTTTCCAAGATTTGTTTTAAGTCTATGCAATTTTCAATTTGCGTACAAGTACCTAACCCAATAATGATCTCGAAAATGAGACTCATTAAAAGTTGAACAAGTACCTAACGTAATAATGATCTCGAAAATAGGACTCATTAAATTCAGTTGAACAAGTACCTTCCCTCTTTTGTATCCAAGTTTATGTAGACGCTTTTGGTATTAAACGGGTCTCCTCGGTAATGTTGGATGCATCCAACGAGACCATAAGAACTCGTTATCACTTAATATCTTGATGGGAGATGAATGGCTCTCTTTTGGCTCTTTGTTGACAGACATTCCGTCTATATAAAGGATTGTACTCAAAGTCTTTCAAAAATACACAACACAACAGAAGCATTTTGTTCTCCACATCCATCTGCTCTCCACCACTTGTGTGCTCATTGTGAATTTGCTTAGGCGGATTTTGTGCTTTGTTTTTCTACGACGACGAGGGCCAACAGACGTTCGATGCTGCTCTCTTGCTAGCACCGGGAGACAACATCCAGTTGGGAGGTGATTGAATCTGGGAGCCTAGCTCTGCCATCAAGCTCGTGCATAGGAGCGGTGGAATCTGTCTTCACGGCAGTGTCTTTCGACGTGCCTCCATTTCCCAGGCTGGATCTTTCAGACTAATATTTCTTTGTTCTTATTTTGATTGTATTTTCTTGCCAATCTGAAAACAAATTATCCTCACAAACAGTGTTAGAAAACTATAGTATTATCCAACAACATGATGGTTCAAAAAATTAGGACGTCGAACAAGGTGTACATGCTTGAGGGAAGGGTCGTGATAGCTGGTGATGGAGTTCCAAATTTTCCCTAGAGGAGTAATATGAGAATAAAGCATAAGGTTGTCGGTGTCTCTGTTAAAGGAGCATGAAAGAAAGGCAAAGTGATTGAGATTTGGTTTGCTAGAGGACGATGACATTTTCTTTGGTCATAAGAGATGTTTGGCTCCACATAAATTGTTTAGGTATAGTCAAGAGAAAGAATGTTGAAAGCACCTAAATATGGGGGCAACACCCAGAGACCGAGATTTCTTATAAGAATGCCTATAAATGATGAGGACGACCTAATATAGACTCAAGACAACATGAAGATCATGATGGACTTCTATTCAACAGGGAGATTGCTAGGATTACAAGCTAACTATTAGGATAGGCATTCGTAAATGAATTAGAGTCCTAATCCAAATAAAATTGGTTCGTGTTCTTAAAATCCTTTTAGGAATCGGACTATGGACCTTGTACTTGGGTTATATTGAAGGCATGAAGGCATTACCCCACAACACAGAATAACAAGAGAAAGAGAAAAGGAGAAGAGAAGAAGAGAACGGGAAATTTTTAACAATATTCTTCTTAAGTCATTGTGAGAAGTGATTAAGTCATTGTGAGAAGTGATTGATTACCATTATATCATGTGTCTTCTTCTTTATATACTTCTATGATTGTTGATTACACATCAGTATCTCCAACAATCCAATCACTAAAGTAAACAAACTATTAATCAATTCGAGAGTTGGTTATTTAAGTCAAATGAACGGTATGAACAATGATTAACAACTAATAAATGTTGAGAGTTAAACATTCAAATGTAACATTGTCAACTTTATTTCAAGACATTATAAGAGAGGTGAAATGAATAAAATTTCTATGGAAAAAACATAAAGTGAAGTAAATTCGTGTAGTCTCAAGTCTAGGCAACAGTTTTACTGGCATCCTCTTGCTTTTGCAATGATCGTAGCTTTAAGTATTGATCATCAAACTCTTGGAGCTTTAGTAATGCTTTGATTGATCATTCACTTTGTCTCCCGAAAAGTTATCCTTGTGCAATTATATATCATTTACATATACAAGTAAAATAAAATGATTGTAATCAAAAGTACAAGAAATATTTCCTATGGCTTTATCTTTCATAAGATGTTATGATTAAGTTGTACCTACACTTTCTTCATCCATCTTCTATTCTGAGTAAAAGATCAATGATTAAGTGTGAACAATGATCCTCTAGATAGAAGACATGCTGCTCGAGCTAGGGTGTAATCGGATTGAACCTGAATGAACCTACATTTTTTTAGGTTCAGTTCATTTATTTGGTCGAACATAAACTTGTGTTCTGATTCGGTTCATTTATTTTCAAAATGAATCTGAATTGAACCTCTATTTAATCGAATTGAACCTAGATGAATATCGAACTTGAGAATTCTCTAATAAGAGAGAGTGAAAAGAAAAGAAATGGAAATATGTATGTGCATTTATAATTAAAATAAATATTCATTCAGGTTTTTTTATTTAACTCTTCTTCATCTTTTGAAAAAAATAGATCAATATGGATTCGTCTCTTTGAAAAAAGTACAATTATAAAATATTTTTATATTCGTTCATATGGGGATAACGAATAATGTGGTGATATGCGATAAGTAAGGTTTATATTGTTCCGTTGATTTGAGGATAAAAAAGGAAAAAGTACTATACACATAGATGATGGATAATGTAACCACGACATGACTATTTATTTTGAGATAGTTTGTACCGAGATGAAACTTACTTATTCTGTAAATATTCACTTATCTCCAGACAAAGTTTGCTTATCGTAGGATAAAATACACTTATCTCAAAATAAGGTTCACTTATGTGGATAAGGATTTATAAATATGTGTGTGTGTGTGTATGTGTGTGTATGTGCTTATCGAGCTTTCAACGAATCGAACCTTAACGAACCTATGATTTTTAGGTTTGCTTCGTTTATTTACTCAAGCCTAAAATTCTGTTTAGGTTCGGTTCATTTGTTTCCGAACCAAATCCAAATCAAACTTTTAACAAATTGAATATGAGCGAATATCAAACTTGAGAATTTTCTGACATCCCTAGCTCGAGCTGTAGCATATGTTCATCGCACGTTTGTTCTTTTTGAGATCGACGCACCGAAATCATCGATCTTCTATTCCACCAAACAAAAGAATCAAAGCAATATAGAAAGGTAGAGAAAGGGAGCCCTTTTGAGATCCCATCTATAATACCACCTAAAAAAGGCTGAGGTGGGCACTAAAAGACATCAACTTTAAGGTCCATAATAGTTGGTAGTGTATGTGCAAATTATATCGATCTTGAGCCTCCAACCCAACAATTAGAATGTGCTTCACACCTCTCACTAACTTAGCTTTTTGGGGTTAAAGATCGATGGCATTATTGTGCACATCAACAAAGAGGGATTTTTGGGGTTTATGTGATGACGTGTGCAATTTGAACGTCTAGAATGCCCGCACCACTAACCCTCCATCTTATTTATTTCAAAAGCTTGAGGACCCCCCTCTAGATCTCGAGGACTCTACATTTTTTATTTATTGCCAACATGTGGGTTCATCTAAGTATCACAATTCTACATTTTTATCTCGAGGACTCTTAGTAGTTAATATTCTTTTAACATTAGTCAACGAGGGTAAAACAATATCGATATTAGTCATATCAATTTGTAACAACCCAACCTCCAAACACAGATCCACATCTGAAATTCACGAAGTATAGGTGTTGATTATAAATGTTGGATATTACTAATTGACAACTTGGATTTAAGCATTTTGGGTGGTTGTCAACGGATTCAATTAGGTTCGAACTCAACAAGTTGTGAGTATCAGTTTTCCGCGATAAAAGACCATGGATCTAAGCATGAGATGTTATAAATGGTATCAGCAATGTTTTTAAAATCGAACCGGACACTGAACCAGAAACCTTATCGAAATGGTCGGATCGAGTTGAACCATGTAATCAAACTGGTTCAACCGGATGATGACATCATCATTATTTAAAATCGGATTAAACCATATCGATGAGAAAAAAGTGGTTGAACCGAATATTCAAACCTAAATGAAATAATATATATATATATAATATACACTTAAATATACTTGAAATATAAATAAAATACATAGATAATGTATATATTTCACACTATACATAAAATATGTTTTCATATGCATCATCAAATGGCGCACACACACATATGTATGTATGTATTATTTGGACCAGTTGCTTTATAAAGCAGTAATAGTTTAATAATATTTAAAATCCATTGCATGTAAAAAATTATGTTAGTGTAATTGGTTAGAAGTTTGAAATTGGTATCTTAAAGGTCATGGGTTCAACTCTTACTACCAGCATTATTTTTAAATAAATTAAAATAAATGTGGTTCAACTTTGATTGAACCTGGTTAAATCGTGTTAAAAAAAATAGGTTGAACTAGACGGGTTGTTTAAAATTTGAAATTCGAATCGAACTAGTTAACCGCACTAGTCCATGCCCGGTTCACCAGTCGAATCGGCCGGTCCAGTCCAGTTTCAAAAACACTGAATATCATAGCCCATTTCCCCCTCATAGTAGAAAAGTCTACTTGAGAGGTGGATCCATCCCTAAAAGAGTTACGAGTAAATGACTCCCATCTGTCAGTCTCTGGGGATAGACCATGTTGCAACGAGGATGTTGCGAATATAAGCGGGAAGGTTGTAATACTTTAACCTCAGACATAGTCCCACATCTAAAACTCATAAAGTGTGGGTGTAGGTTATAAATGATGGGGATTAATACTAGACAACTTGGCTTAAAATTTTTGGATGGTCATCAACGATCTATCTGTAGGAGTGGATATTCGATCGATTTGAGTGGTTTGGGTCAATAAAATTCGAGTGGTATTCAGTTTGATTTAAAAAATGATCATCTATGATCCAATCAAATAAAATTGGGTGAAGTAATTCAGGTTGTGTTTGGACAGATTGGATTGAGTCAAAATCAAATTTTAGAAGTTTAATTGTGATTTTTTAAAATTTCATATTAGTTTTATGTTATACATTTTTTCTCACAATTCATAAGCCTCGAAATTATAAGATATGAATATAACCAATTCATAAGCTTGTCACAACATCTAGTTCATCACAAGATGTTCCTAATATGTCATTAATTGATACAATAAGAAAATCCAGCACAAAAACAAAAAAAAATGAAATGGAGTAGTTCAAGTACCAAAATATAGGTCTCTTTTTGCTACTCTCACCATCAAATTTTGGTGTACAATCATGGATGGAGGGTATTTGATTTACGGAATATAAGAGGCAACACACAAATAACAAAACGACAATAACATTCATAAGGTGGTTGGGTTAAGTATATTAAAATCAAGATTCGCTCAAATTAGCAATTCGATTAGGTGGAACACCTTGAACCCATCATCCAACCCAAAAATCAAATAAATATTATGATTTGAATCTAACCCGACCGAAAACCTGGATAACACATTCAATTTCAATAATTTTTGAAAGATTTATGTGAGATATTGGACGATCCAAATAATGCATAGCCTCATCCATTTATGCATGAACTCACAAATTGTCAAGCTACTGTTGTCGATGATACTGTACCATACTGGTTTATTTAACAAAAGCACATATTTTCTTCAATTACGGACACAGACGACATCGATTTTATTTTCATATTTGCCCCAAGTTTGCATCACCATAGCTCGTTTTTTACTTAAGCTCCAGCTCTAGTTTCATCTTTGTGAGGCTCTCATGATCAAATCTTTCCTTTTTCCTACTCTATAATCCTCCCCACGCGCAAGAGCAACACATCAACACGCGTTTTTTGACACGAGGAAAGATCTGCACATCACATGGATATAATCATAGCTTGAAACAATGTTGAGACAATGTGTATTGGAACATTTCTCTACAATCAATGCTTCTTCCTCGTTTTTCTTCCCAAAAAAGAAAGAAAGAAAGAATGTACAAGTTACCGATCGGGGAAGAAGGATGTGAGAATGGAATCAGGGAAGCATCCACGCTCTCCTGATCTGGACATCAACACCGTCGCCGAAGCACTGCGCCCTCACCAAGCAAAAATGCGTGCTTGCTCCGATGGCCGATCTGACACGGCAGGTATCCAGTACGTAACAAGCGCTGCACTCGGCCGCCCCCCTCCCCCGCCCCTGCACCACCACCCCCCACGTCCTCTTCGACCTCTCCGCCTTCTCCGTCGCCGTACCGCCGCTCAGCTCCTCCACAAGTATCACCCCGTCCGGCGTCCTGCTCCCGCTCTCCTCCCATCTCCTCTTGATCTCCCCCCAATCTTCCTCCCCCGCCGTCTTCTCCTTCTCCAATCTCACGGACTCGTCATCGAATATGTACGCCAGAAACGGCGCTTCCTCGATCTCCCTTACAATCTGTCACGTTAAAACGAAAATCAATCGATCGGATTGTCATCGAAACGTCTGGTGTGTTACAAGCCTACCTCCGTGACGGATTCGCGCATCCAGAGGTCGAGTTTCTCCGGGGAGATCGGGGCGGGTCCATCGTCCTTGGGACGTGAAGCAGGGGCGGATGCGCTCCGCGGGCTGAGGCGGAGGGTGTCGGCGGAGATGGGTGGCGCGTGTGAGGCCCTGACGCGGATCGTCGAGGGCGGGATCGATTTGGAAGGAGAGAGATCGGAAGGGATGTGGAGACGGGAGGCGGCTGAGAGGGAAGAAGAGGATGCCATGCGGGTCGCCTCTCCTCTTCCTTTCCTGCTTCTCCTTCTTCTTTGGTGGTTGTGGAAGACGGCGGCGGCGATTGTGAAAGAATCGCAGCCGCTGGGTTGTAATAAGGATGGGCTGACGTGTCGGCGCGTGATTGGAAGGAAGAAGGGCACGAGGCGCCACGAGCTCAGCGGAGCGCGGGAACGTGCGCGACTGCGGGGAGGAATGGTCGGAGCTCTTGGCCACTAGGGTATTGGGTGACTTGGCAGGGAGGTCAGTGGACACGTCGGATATACACGTGGCAGGCGAGTGGCGTTATGCTGACGGGAAGGGCTTGGGAGGGTAGGGAGGATGAAAATAATATGGATATTATTTTATATTCTGTGACACTTTATGCAAATTATTTCTAACTTTTCCTTCTTCTAAACTAAGGAAATTCGTTCAGTAAGAATTTGGAGTATCCATACACAATTTTGAATCTGATATAAATTTCCCTAATCCCATCCAGTAAAATAGTATTTAATGGGTTTACCTCGAGAGGTGAGCCAGTTTGGCTCCATTCATCCTTTTTTTTATTAAAGTTACTTTTTCAAAATATATGAGGAGATTTAAATAACTATATTACACCATGTTCTCATTCAAATTTCGGCTCAATTCGAAACTCCCATCACATCCATCAAGCCTGTTAAATTTTAATGATCTTAAAATTGCTGAAATCGATCCTTTAATAGATAGACAGTTAGGAATGATTGTTTTACAATAAATTTGAATGAGAACATGACGTCATATAGTGATCTAAATCTCTTTGGTATTTTTAAAAAAATACCTTGAGAAATAAAAAATAAAGATATGTATTGCCAAGTTAGCTCTCTCGAGAGGGTAGCCCATTAAATCCTTTAAAATATACATCAGACCTCAACGAATTCTCTTTGGGGTTCGTTTGGTTGCAGGGTTGGGCAGGGTTGGGTTGAATTGGGTTGGGCTCGGTGAATAGTAAACTGTGAGGAGAGAGTAACCCTATGAATAGTACCCCAACCCAACCCAACCCTGCAACCAAACGAACCCTCGGGGTAGTCAGAATTTTTTGGGGGGTAAATCACAAAGGGATGTAGACACTTTTGTCGTTTCAAGTTTGTTGGTAATATGTGCCTCTATTTTCCCCACAATTACACATGCGCCTGCAAAATTACCACTAGTGCCCTTTCATTAATTACACGTGTTCCCATATATTACATGCACAAAAGGGTACTAGTATAAATTTTGTGAGAATATAAGGCATACGTGTAATCGCAAAAAGCTAAGTATTATTCGAAAACTCGGAAAGGTAGACTGTAAAAATCTCAATTACAAAAGACATATTCATTTTTATATTGATTTATAGTTAAGATTGTTATTTTGAATTGATTCATAGTTAGGAATCTCATTTTTGAAACATTACAAAGAGCATCCTAAATCCTACGGTTTAGGGTTAGTGTAAAAAAAGTTAAGGAAGCTTACAAGCTGATATAAAAATTAATAAATAAAATCGGGTCTCTTTTTGTTATGTTTCAAAACAAAAAAAACTATTTTTTTAGAAAAAAGTTTTTACACCATGCCTCCCCTAATCTTGTTTAATTACACCATGTCCCCTTGCAATCCTTGTAATTGCACCACGACCCATGTAATCTCACATAGGCTAGTGGTGCAATAGATATAGATTTCAGAAATCATGGTGTTAAACAAGGGATTTTATCACTTATGCTCCTCTTAGATATTACAATATCAATTATACCTCTTTCCTTTTTTTGAAATATCAGTTGTGTCCCTAACTTCTTGTTCCGTCATCAGTTGTGCCCTTTCATAAATCTGGCCGTCAATGAGGTGAACTAAGTCATGGTTTATTCAAACCATGTTGTGGTAAGAGGGGTAATACTGGGTATGTGCACAAGCAGTTGATATTTGACCTAAGGGATCTCTATACGTTGCGGGTGAAGTCCTAATTCCACGTCAAGTACAATCACAAACTAGGAGTGGATCCCAACAACACGGGTCAAAACAGACCCAATGTCCAATCCTTATACACACACACGAGATTCCAAACGAAATTCAATGGAAATCAAACAATTATTACAAATTTATTTACAAAATAAATGTGAAAAACAAACCAGTCTCTCACTCTCTCAAAATAAAAATGAATCTTTATGCACCTCTGCAAGGTCAACTACAAGCCGACTGCCTCCAGATCACTATCTAAATCTTCGACGATCCAGGCCCTCGAATAAAAAGAAGATAATGTGTATTAGAGAGAGTCAAAGGTATATAAAAATAGAGAATAATAAAATAAAGAAGAAAAAGGCCCAAAAAATAAAGAGAAATACATACAAGAAGGGCTCAAGGATCATCCTACTCGAGGTATATGAAATCAGAACACTAAGTTTTCTAAAAAATGATCCTAAATCAATTGCTCCCTTGACAATGATGCCATTTGATTATTCACTTTTCACCCTAAGTTAGTTATGTGAATTGTTATTGTAGTCGAGAAAGAACAATTGATCAAAATAAATCGCATATAAAAATCAATCAAACAACTCAATGTTTGCGGTTCTATGTATATTTAGCATGGACAAGCCACATGATCGACACAAGGGTTAATTAGCTGGTTTGAACAATCTAGAGGTCAATGAATTTGACTTGGTGATATGCATGCAATTTTTAGTGATTTTTTATGCAAGATTATATACAACAAAATGAATGGAAAGCAAATGTTATGTATGCCCACACAATCACAAATATGCTCCTGAAATTAATGTCTCAAACTTAAGCTAACACTTAACTGAAACTAATCAAATCCGTATCAAATTTAAGCTCCGATTTCAAAGTTAAGTAAAATGTACATGAGAATCTAGGTCCTTTAACATCTCAATACATTTACAGTACTAAACATGGAATTAATCTACACAAGTCGGTGATCTAATTCCATAATGAGCTTCTAGATGAACTAATGATTCCATGGCCTATTTATTTGCATAAAACATGTCGATATACAAATTTTAGCAATCAAAACAAGATCTTACAACTCACTGTATTTTCTGATATATAGTTAAAGTTATTCACCTAGGCATCTAATCAGAAAGCTAAGCATTTCATTAGAAAAGAACATTAAAGTAGCTTTAAAAAGAGACTAATTTCACATCATTTGGAATTTGGTAGCTCAAAATTAAGGCGAGTGGCTCATCTGTAAATAAAATAAGCCAGGAGGGCTTCTTGGCAAATTTTCAAGTGTGCGAGGCCAGATCTGAGATTTGGAGGACCTGAAGGTGCATAGCTACAAAATGCCCATCCACATGCCTGTTGCACTTGCGGGCGGAGGCTTGGGCAAGGTGCAGAACGCGGCTGAAGCTCAAGTCCATGTGGCATGGTGAGGTGGCTCGGACTCTCCGAGCTTGCTGTTATGGAAGAGGAGGCTCGGAGTCAGATCTCAATCTAGATCGAGAGATCCAAGGGTCAAGATCAAAGCACATGTATATGGGGTGGATCCACTAAAGGGGTGATTTGGCAGCAGAAGTGGCAGTTCTCATAGGACGTTAGATCAGGCAAGGGGCCAGATCCTATGGCTACTACTATTCCTCCCTCCTTCGTGCACGACTAGGAGTGGCAGCGCTCTAGTGATCTCTAGGAAGCTCCTCTAAGTCTCTACTGCTAGGCTAAGGCTTCGGGAAGGCTGAGGAGGTGCTGAAAAAGGTCAGAAGGTCTACTGGAGATGAGGTGGTGTCCGGATCAGTGTGTAAGTGTGGGTTCATCAGAGATGGAGCAGATGATCGGAGCAGCATTCATGCATCTGACCTGTGAAGGTGTGGGCTATTTGCAGTGTTAGGACATGTTCATGAAATAAACGTGAGGTGGTTGGGAGTGAATGGAACCCTGAAAGAGGTGACCGGAGGTGGAGGGTGTTGAACAAGGGTCTGAGCCGGCCTAGTAGTCTACACAAGGCGAGAACACTATCGATGTGGCGATTGTACACAGGCCGTAAATTCAAATATCAATCAACCCACACAGATGAATAAGGCAATCAAAGTGATGCTCGTCAAATTTTATTATAACTTTATAACAGATGCATAGCGATAAGCAGCAGAGTATGGAACACAAGGAGAAAAAGGAGCGGAGAAAAATTGAATAGCCTACTTAGGTGTTTTTGTGTGTTTTAGGATTTTTGTTATTTTTGTGGGTTTTTGATATATTTAATTTTTAGGGGTTTTATTATATTTTTATATTTTATTTTTTTAACATTTTTTATATTTTTGATTTTCTTTTGTTTTTAGTATGTAATAAGTGTGTATACATAACTATATATGTATAATACAAATATTGTGTATACGATATAGATATATAGTAGATATAAACATTTAAAAAATATAAATAAGAGCAGACTTTTTTATTTCAATGGTTTCTAAATATTTATAGGTATTTATAAATATAAGTAATAATTATAGGTAATATATAGTAATAATATGCATAAGCTAGGGATGAGCATTGGGCTAGGCCGGCCCAGCCCGAACCCGAATTATTTATGGGTCGGGCTTGGACCAAAGATGTAGGCCTATTTAATAATTGGGTCGGGCTCGGGCTTACCCGGCCCAGCTCATTAGGCCCGATAGCCCAGCCCAAATAGAAGCCCAAAATTAGGCCCGTTAGGCCCGATAGCCTGGTCCACATAGAGTCCATATATGTCTAGACTTTGATCTCTCACTTTAATACATTCATCTGGATTTAATGAGGGAGTTGACGATGTCGACATATTATTCCACTTGAAGTACATTTTCAATATGTTTGTTTACTATTATTTGCACATCTTTCTATAATATCTCTATGAAACTCTTTCTATTAGATATTGTAGAATCATAGATATGACCAAATCCATACAAAACAGTAGGATAACTAAATAATAAAGACCTAAATAACTAATAAATACTTAATAACGAAGATTACAATTAAAATAACCAAATGAGGGTGTGCCAAGTTTATGGGCTCACCAAGTCTAGACTCATAAGTTTTGGGCCGATCCAAGCCCAATTGATTTTTGAGACATTATGGGCCGGGCCGGCTCAGGCCCGACCCATAATAATTGGGCTGGGCTTGGGCCTGGGCCTTGAAAACAATAGTGGGCCTAGGCCCGACCCAAAGCCCACAAACATAAATGGGCCTGGGCCTGGGCCCCGTAGGGCCCGGCCCAAGCCCGGCCCATGCTCATCCCTAGTATAAGCTATATAAAGGGTTTTATATTTATAAATATATTTAAAAATATTTAAATTTTGCAAAATACTGTATTTTTATCTTTTTGTATGTTTCTCTATTTTTGTGAATTTTTATGTGATTTTTACTAATTTTATATATTTTTAATTGATTTAAAAAGGCAAAACATGGAATAAAATAATAAACCGAATGTTTTAGGGTTTTAAAAATAGGTAAATAGGTCAAATTCGGTTGAGAGCCATATTCATTTCTTTAGGATTTTAAGTTAGTTTGTGACAACCTGTCCCATCCTCGTGTTAGTCAGGACTACATTCATTTGAGAGTCGCTCCCTTTGCCTTAACATATAAGGCCACTTACTGATCAAAAATTCTAGGGGAGGTGGTCTCAAAGTGGGCTATATTCATGACTCTATTCTTGAAGAAATTCTACCTAGTGAGCAGAACTGACCAAATATGAATCAAGATCACAAGTTTGCTTAGTTTTCCAATGAACCATTTCGTGAAACTTGGGAGAGATCTAAGGACTTAATTGAAATATACCCAAGACATGGAATTAACAAGATGATGTTGGTCTAGAGTCTTGTCAGTGGCTTGAACCCCAAATGAAGGGGTTGGTGAGCACTTCCTTTGGAGGAAGCTACATGGGTCGATATGAAGACACTATATGGAAGGTGTTCAAGAAGTTAGCCGAGACAAGCCGCGCACAGACCACTAGTTGGGCATACTTGTCTAACCCCATTATATTCTTATTAATAGAAGGGGCAAAGAAGATTTTGAACAATCTATCCACCATCCAGAGCTCCGACGTGGGGCTCATAACATATAAGCTCACAATGGTCGAACATATTAACAAGAAGGTGGATAAACTCTATAAATTCACTAATATGGATAGTCTATCCAAACTACCCAAGAAGATGGAGGATCTAGCCTAAAGGATATCTAAAATCCAGATACTTGCCCTGACCACATCCCCTACCCCAGTTCATTAGATTCATTACATTCAAGGACAAGGGATGGGGCAATCAAGCATCTGGGGTAGGGACCAATCATTCACCCATCAGCATCAAATCGAAGAATCCTTTGTACGACAATCTACGAGGAGATTCCACAAATCATGGAGATAAACGGAGTTTGGTACAATCTCGATCCCGCCAGCTGACATGACTCCAACTCAACTCCGAACCCTCGTCCACAACAGTCTCGTCTTGTCTTCCAATAGCAGCAACAACAACATCATCCATACCAGCAGTTCTGTCCAGGCTACCAGCAGTTATAGCAACAGTATTAGCGCTAGGGCCATCGAGGCCAATACCATCCCAACTACCAATGCCAACAACCCTAGGCTAGATAGAGCCAAGGGTCTTCTGCTTTAGCCTCTCTCGAACTCCAATGAATTCTAGATAAATTACATGATATGAGAGTCGATGTCAATCGACTCTCAAGATGGAGAGATGAACTCACGGCACCACATATTGTGATTCCAGCTCAGGTCCAGGATAATCCCAATAGCCTTGGATACAAAGATAAGGTATTATTCTCAAATTATTCTTTACCTGAATACAAGATCTTTTCACATGATGTCATCATTCATATTTCTTTTAGGAGCGGAAAGACCGTAATCATGCCTGATCGTGCAAGGGAACGCAATGGCATAACCCCAGTCTCAACACCTGAACACTTCTAGGAAGGAAGAGGAAGAGAGGCAGACAACACCGGCACTAGAGAACCTACATGGAGGGGATCGGAATCCCCAAAATCAACAAAAAAAAGCAGGAATTTAAAAAGAGAAGAAGCACAACCCTAGAGTCAAGTGAATCATACTCCGAGGAGGAACATACACCGCATCCGAAGGAGGATACACCTGAGAAACAACTCCCACAACAAGAGCCATTGTTTTCTTTTCAGAATCCAAGTTAGAGACATGTCATCAATCCATGTCCGAGTCATGTACAGAACTTTCTTTTCAATAAAAGTGAAGTTTCAATTTTTGAACATGTCCACTCAATTCCTTTCCCCCAGATGCTCTAATGGATGGAAAGAAGAAAAATTTTAAAATAAAAAATGATAAAGAAATGGTCCAAATATGCAAAGAAAACATCAAGGTCACTTTATCTCTAGACGAGATAATAGAGAGAGACTCTGCATTCACAAAATATCTTAAGGTGAGATGCACACTGATCATGGTTAGCAAAAAGAACCCGAGCATAACAAAGAAAGATATTTTCTCTATCACAACATATCGTTTAATCCGCAATGAGCTCCTCAAAAAGAAGAGGGACATTGGTGCACACTTCATGACCAGTCAGATCAATGATATCTAGTTTGTTAGAACCTTCTTAGACAAATGTTCCTCCAACAATTTCATGCCCACCACCTTATTTGGACATCTAAATATGGGTCTTCTTAATAAGTCAAGAGTCATACTTCAATTTGCAAATACGTCAACTAAGAGATCCAAGGGCGAGATTAGGAACATTGTAATCAACATCGATGGACAGGATTATCCGGTGGACGTCACAGTCCTAGACATGGATGTACCTAGAAATTAGAAAAATTCTCAGATGAATTTAGGGAGGCTCTTCCTTAGAACCGCATGAGACCTATTTGACTACACTCTAGGAAGATCCAGTTCAGAGATGTTGAGCTAGAAATGAAGCAGACAAGATTTCAAAGTAATAATTCAGAATCAAGTACCGAGTTCGCTTCTTCCAGGTCTGACGAAGATTGCAGCACAGTTATGATAGTTGGACCTTAGAGACAAAACATGACCATGGTAGAAGAATCCCTCTCATTTGGAGAGGATATTGTCGACACTGTAGTTTGCCAGTTCATTCAAGACAACACTCTCTATGCACCCCTACACTCCTGGAGACTTAGAGATCTATCTTGATCAGTTAGTTCCATTTCTCTCGGTACAATCCATGGGCTAGGAAGATGGGTCAGACGCAACTTTGTCAAAATAAGACACATCTTTGACGATCTGACTCCCGAAGCCGTTCAGTTGGTGGTAGCAGAAATCACACAGGATCCAGTCATATAAGCAACACAACCAGATTCAACAATGATAGAGCCAGATTTCTTAGATGGTACAGATCTACCTGAGCTCAAACCATTGCCCCCTACAATCAAATATGCATTTCTTGCAGGAATTAAGGTAAAGTTTCCGATCATTATCAGTTCACATCCGACCGAAGAGCAGGAAATCTGCCTGCTAAAAGTATTAGAGAAGAACCACAAGACCATAGGTTGGAGATTGTCGGACCTCCAAAGGATTTACCATGCTATATATTCACACAGTATATACCTTGAGAAGAATGCCCAACTCTCCCGTGAATTTCAACATAGGCTGAATCCAACCATAGAAGGAATGGAGATGCAAGGGATTAGCTCGTGGAATAAAAATCAATGAAATTTTATAAAATCTATACCAAAAACTGTCACAAAACTCTTGAATTGCTGGGTTGGGTTGGGTTGGGGTAACCCTGTGAATAGTAAACTGTGAGGAGGGTTGGGAGGGTTGGAAGGAGGGGTACACCGGTGTACCCCAACTCAACCATGCAACCAAACGAACCCAGGAATAATGCGACCTGTCTAGTGACCAAGACCCCCCCCTCCCTCCACCTCCCCCCCCCCTCCCTCCACCGCCTTCCACCTCCGCCCAACCCCTCCCTACCACCTCTGCCCAATCTCTACTCCCCTCTCTACTTGAGGTGTAAACGAGCCGAACCTGAGCGAACCAACACAGGTTCGATTCGTTTAGCATACTTTTAGGCTCGGGTTCGGTTCGGCTCGATAAAATGAAAACTGTGATCTGATTCGGTTCGGCTCGGATAAGGTTCGTAAAGGTTCGGTTCGGCTCGTTAAAGGCTCGTTTAAGAATAGGGCGGCATCGTAGCCTGCAGGAGAGGGTTTTGTGGGTGTTTCAAGAATAGGGAACAAGGACTTAGGGAGTGGATGGTTGGATGGGTTAGGAAAAATAAGGGAATAGCCCTTATGGTATGATAGAATGTCTTTTTTCCTTATATATACAATATGTATGTATATATACTCTTATGTATGTATATGTGTATATAATCGAACTTTTAACGAACCGAACCTGAGCGAACCTATGTTTTTGAGTTTCGGTTCGTTTATTTAATCGGGCCCAAACTTGTGTTCAGGTTCGCTTTGTTTATTTTTGAATTAAATCTTAATCAAACTTTTAGCGAGCCGAATCTGAGCGAATGTCGAACCTGAGAATTTTATGACAGCCCTACTCTCTACCACCAACAACCTCCATCTAGTAATGAATAAAGAAAAAAGAAAGATCCTCTAGGATCTTGGTGGCAGCTGCACTACCCCAATGGAAGCGACGAGCGGAGGCAAGGGGTCGTCGTTGGCCCTTGAGGCTACAGCCTTGTAGCATACTGACGATGGGGTTGAGCTCTTATGGTGCATGCCCGGCTGAGGTCGAGTTGTTCTCGGCTAGTACTCAAAGATGGTTGGAGAGACCCAAGTCGGAGGCATGAAGGTGATGGCCAGATCTTGAAGCTCCAATGATGAGTATCTTGGGACCGAATCACTGTATGATGGTGGGGCAATGAGGGGCGTGTATCTGCAAAAAAAAACCTTAACGACCCTATTACACCAGTCTAATTATCCTTGTATCCCAAAGGCTAAAGTCCATCTAAGACGTGGATGGACGGCAACTTACGTGAGGGGTACAATTGATAATTGTGGAAGAATTCAGGAGCACAAATGATACTCCAAAAAAATAGGTATAACTGATATTGCAATATCTAAGAGGAAAAACGTGATTTTGATTTCAAAGTTGCAGATGGACGCATGCAGGGGCGGAGCCAGAAAATTTTTATAGGTGGGGCCAAAATATATATGTACAATTCATGTCCAAGTCATAAACGAGATTGTCCGATTTGAGTCCGAATCATAAGGCACGTTATGAGGTCAATTATATGATAAAAAATATTGGTTGAAAATATAACAAAAAATGATAAATATGGTATACTGGTATGCCAACTACGGAGAGATGGAAAAGTGTAGTTAGCAGCACAATCATTAAAAATATATTATTACAAAAAATACAAATGTTATATATGGGAAAATTTGGGCTACCTGAACTAACTTGACTCTCCCGCCCCTCTTTTATTATTACTTTTTTTAAAAAAATGAATTCGTGAAAATTTATCACTATATCCCTATATTATGTCATCCAAGTTTCATGCGAAACAGAGATTCTTATAGCCTCCATCTAGACAGACGCTTTTTAACGATCGCGGAATTGTTAAAATCGGCTCCGTCTAGACGAAGGCTGTAGAAGTTTCTGTTTCATGTGAAACTTGAATGACATAATATAAGGATATAGCATTGAAAATCCACGGAAGCATTTTTCCAAAAAATAAAAAATTAGAAAAATGGGGCAGGGGAAGTATACATTCTTTCACCTATTTGGTATAATTACTATGATATAAATAGATTTAATACATCCAAATGATGCGCATCTTTCCAATACGTGTATATTTAAGCTAATATGTACAATATTTCTAACATTATTCACACGCGATAAATATCCGTTTAACATATGTATCCATCTTTTAAGAATATAGTAATATAGTTTTCATATCTGTATCCACATCTTTATTCGAATTAAAAATAGACAACGATATAGTAACACCTATATCTTTATCTGTTCTTTGCATCTTTAATAGAAATGTTAAGCTTTTACGGAAAATTGGAAAATGAGGAAAGGAATGGTGGTAGCACTTTATGTAAATTTAAAAAAAATGGGGGAAAGGAATTGCTGTCCTTTATAGAAATTTCAAAAAAAATAGGAGAATTGTTGTTAGAAATGGAAAATAGCATGGACATTTTAATAATTTACCAATTTGGGAGGGGGGGCCATGGCCCCTACCCGCCCCCCTCTCCCTCCGCCCATGGACGCATGTGACTCTATTCTATGAGAACACCTCGACAGGAAAAGTGAACCATTCTATGCTTTTCGAGGAAGCGGATGTTTGTGATTAAATATATAAATGCAAATATAAATATAAATATATAAAGAGGAAAGGGAGCCTACTTTGTGAAGTAGGTAACTTACCTACTTCACATTCTATTTTTTGCAATTTTTATTTTTTTGAAAAATACCACCGTGTATTTTCATAATTATATCCCTCTAATATGTCATTCAAATTTCGTCAGAAACAGAGACTCGCACGGCCTCCATCCAGACAGTCATTTTTTAACGGTCACAGATTTGCTGTATTTTTCATGTTCTGGATGGAGGCCGTATGAGTCTCTGTTTCTGACGAAATTTGAATGACATATTAGAGGGATATAGTTATGAAAATCCACGGTGGCATTTTTCAAAAAAAATAAAAAATTTGCAAAAATGGAATGTGAAGTAGGTAAGGTTACCTATTCACAAAGTAGGCTCCCTTTCCTCATATATAAATATAAATATAAATATAAATATAAATATAAATATATATAATATAGGCACGTTCATCCATAAGTTGTTGGCACATATCTCTCATAAGTGGAAATGGAAGCTAGTTTTCATAGATATTATATGCATAGGTTGGTATAGTTGACATGTATATCACTATCAACACTTTATATTTTCTCACCAAACAACAAAAGTTGTTGAAAGAGAGAATAAAGAGCTTTCGAGATTCCAACTAAAGCATAGAGAAATTGACCATAACTAAAATGAAAAGAAACGATTTCTTTGTTTCATCGATTATTTTGCATGTGTTAGTGATTCTTCCTTAAAAAATTCCTTAATTTCCTTATCTTTTTATATTCCCCGCAACTACATATTCAAGGCCTCGAGTCATACGGAAAGGTGAGGTCTTAACTATTGCTTCAAGCCGAGGCCCGGGGAATGAATGCAGGAATGCCCCAAAGGTCATAGTCAAATGGATATGTCGAATGTCTACGAAGAAAATGCTAGGAAGTCATAGAAAGAAAAGGACAGGGAATGGGTCAAGGGGATGGTTGTCGGTAGGAGACAACAAATCAAGAAAATATGAAGTGAGCACTTGGAAATTATTTCAACCCTATTCTCTTAAACTCTCAAGATTGTAAGATAGATTCAGTTATGTATGTTGTCATGTATTAACTAGGATCTATTGATAGGATTTTAGATGGATGGTTGAGACCTAAGATGACTTGTTGAATCTATTATAATTCATATTTTCTTAAGTAATTGTTATTGTTCGAGAATCGATCGACTGACTTGGAGTTTCAATCAACTAATTGGTTATGAGGTAGATTTAAGTTGGTCACTATAATCTTTCAAGATACTTTAGGTTAATATATGCAAATTGCTATTATATTCAAATATTTGAATTAATAAGAGTCGTGCCCAAGAATCGTGGTTCATCATCACGTAAAATGAGAAAGGAAAGGACATATCGATTAGCATGGCCACGTAATGACAAGTTTATGTCAATTACAAAAAGTTCAATAAAGCAACTAAGAAATATCATTTTCTCCACCTAACATATCATTTAGAGATTTGTGGAGAATGATGTCTTTTGATTTCTTGACTGATACTCCCATTACAATCAAGTTGATATTCATCTTAAAGACCATGAGAAGATCATATTCACATGTCTCTTTGGCATGTTCGCATTCAAACAGTGAGCACTCATACTAATTACATTCCAAGGATGTATGCCGGTAACGTTGAATGACAACCAACTAATAAAGTTAATGCGTAACTTTGCAATTACATAATTGACTATAAATAGGAGAAGAATTTCAATATCTTTGAATAAAGTTTATATTCACTACTTGACTAATCTAGGAGTGAGTTGATTTACGAGATCCTTGTTAAGATTAGGAGTTAACCATTAGGATAGAAAGTCATCAAGGAATTAGATTCCTAATTCTAATAAGATTAGAGTTGCATTCACTATAAAGTCCTCACAGGGATATAACTATGGATCTTGTATATATGCTATATATAGAAGTATGAAGGTAATAATTTCCATACAACACATATTAACAACAAGAGAGAGAGAGAGAGAGATGACAGAATAAATAGAGAGAGTTGTACTTGTTTTTCTTCTTAGATATCTTCACTGGAGATGATGTGAGGTGACCAATCACCTTTATATCTTGCATCTTCTTCGAATTCTTTATAGAGCCCCTCATTGGAAAGAATAAATTCACCCCATGTCATCAAGAAACGAAGAATATACTCATATGAGAGGGGTTTATGAAAGCTCCCCATGCAACAAAGAATAACCATAGAAGATGAATAAGAGAGTGTGGAAAGAGATTAGGGATCTCGTGAACAGTACAATACAATTGTTCTTGATGTATAATACTCCTCATAATAGACTGGATGATTTGACAGAGGTGTAGAAGAAGCTTAAGGATCGATACATGTTCAAATCTTTGACAAACATGCAATTATTGAAAAATAAGCTATATGAACTAGAGATGATTTGCAAGAAAAAGTTGGAAGTACATTGTATTGAGTTCAACAATATTGTGACAGATACATTTACACTTGAAGAAAGGCTGAGAAATTTGAGTCCATCTTTAAGGAGGAGGATAATATAGTGATGTTGTTTAATTCTCTTTTCATCTTCTTATGATCATTTGTGACAATATTGCACGGAAACATGACCATTACATTGGACGAGACAATTACTTCATTACTTGTGAATGAGTCTCGATGAAGGATGATAGATGGGGTAACATATGATGAAATCATGTACTTGTGACAAAGCACAAATGTTGTAGATCAAAAAAGATAAATATTTAGAGATTGATCTGAGTCATGGGATATATTTTAGATGTTTCCATTGTAATAAGGAAGGTCACGAAGTTGTTGATTGTTTAAGACATAAATTGTATAAATAGAAGAAAATAAAGATATGTGATTTAAACTCAGACCAATAAAATTCCATTATAATATGTGAGGGAGACTTTCTAGCATACTTAAAAGAGTAATAAATGTATCTAAGCTCATGTGCAGGTCATGTATTCTCATTCGAGGAGCTTTTCAACACATCCAAGAATGTAATAATAACATGACCATGATGGTAGTATAGAGGTTCACCACATCAAAGATGTTGGATCAGTGCAATTTTGCATATTCGATGAGATAATGCAAACTGCACTAGGTGTTAGAGATGTGCCGTGCAAAAAAACTGATTTTTCTAGGAACAATTGAGTTACAAGGACATTAAGTTACCATCAGTGGGGGAAATGTCTAAGTAAGTATAGGAGCATGCATAGTGGTTCAATAAATGAGGATGTCAAACAAGGTGTACATGCTCAAGGGAAGGGTCGTGATAGGTGGTGGCGCCCTAAGTTTTCACTTGATTAGTAGTATGAGAATAGAGCAGACGGTTGTCACCTTTTCAATTATAAGAGCATGAAATAAGGCAAAGTAAGTGTGGTTTGCTTTGTTAGAGGATGACAGTAAACCTTTGGTCATGAGAGATACATGGCTCTATGCAAAAAGTACATCTTTAAATTGTTTAGGCATACTCGAGGCGAAGCATACCAAGAGCCCCTAGATATGGAAGCAACACCCAGAGACAGAAAATTCTTACAAGAAAAGGTTACAAATGGCGAGGATGGATCAATGTAGGCTCAAGATGACATGGAGACCATGAAGGAATTCTATTCAAGGGAGAGATTATTTGGATTAGGAGTTAATTATTAGAAAATTAGAGTTGTATTTCATTTAAAGTCCTTATAGGAATAGGACTATGAAACTTATACTTGGTTTATCTAGAGAAGGATGGAGACTTTACCTCATGCAATAGACAGTAGCAACACAAAAGAAGAGAAGAAAAGAGAGGAAGATAGCAAGGGATTATGTCATCTTAAAAAGTGATTGATTACCATTATATTACGTGCATTCTTCTTCGTGTTATGTGATGATTGATTAAGCATATGTTTCTCCAACAATCATGTCACTCAACTAAACAAACTATTAATCAATTCGAGAGTTGATTTCTCAAGCCAAATGAATGTTAAACGAACAATAATTAACAACCAATAAATGTTGAGAGTTAAACATTCAAAAATAACATTTGCAAGGAATTATAAGAGAGGTAAATTGATGCAAATGTTTAAATTTTGACCTGTTTTTTAGGTTCTTTTACATAATTTTATTGGGAAAAAACATAAAGTGAAGTAAATTCGTGTAGTTTCAGTCTTGACAACATTTCCACAGACATCCTCTTACTATATTCTTTTTGCAAAGATTGTAGCTTTAAGTATTTACAACCAAATCCTTGTAGCTTTAGTAATGCTTTGATTGATCCTTCACTTTGTGTGATTGTGTCCCCAAATGTAATCATTGCACAACTATATATCATGTATATAGACAAACAAAATAAATGATTGTGATCCAAAGAACAAGCAATATTTCCTATGACTTTATCTATTAGAAGATGTTATGGTTAAGTTGAACCTACACTTATTTCGCATCTTTTATGTCCGAGTAATAGATCGATGATTAAGTTTGAACAATGATCCTTTAGATAGAAGACACACTGCTCGAGTTGTAGCGTGCATTCGTCTCACGTTTGTTCTTTTGAGATCGACGCATCCAGATCATCGATCTTCAATTCCGCCAAACAAGAGAATCAAAGCAATAAAGAAAGGTAGAGAAAGGGAGCCCTTTTGAGATCCCATCTATAATCCCACCTAAAAAAAGGTTGAGTTGGGCACTAAAAGACATCAACTTTAAGGTCCATAATAGTTGGTAATGTATGTGCAAATTAAATCAATCTCGAGCCTCCAATCCAACCTTTATAATGTGTCTCACATCTCTCGCTAACTTAGCTTTTTAGGGTTAAAGTTCGATGGCATTATTGTGCACATCAACAAAGAGAGGGATTGTTGAGGTTTATGTGATGATATGTGCAATTTGAACATCTAGAATGGCCGTACCACTAGATCTCAATAATTTAAAGTGTTTGAGGGTCCCCCTCTAGATCTCGATACATCCCTGTAAGATTCTGTGCCTATTTTTTGCAATAACTATTGTGCCTATTTTTTTCCTACCTTTTTGCAATAACATTTGTGCCTATTTTTTTCATAAAATTTGCAGTTCTACCCTTTTGTAATTACATCTAATTGCAAGAACGACATGTGTGTAACTATAATTGTAGAATTTTGGAAGGACACAAGTGTAAAAACCTCCCTTTTTTTGTCTGCTCTTGCGGTGTTATACTGAGGATGTCATGTAGGAAGACATTTTCGAGGTAATCTTCTTCTTGAATTTATGGTCATGATTCCCTAATGGGAAGAAGACTCGCTGCGAGGATTAAGGTACAGAGATGGCCCCTTATGAGAGGCCAGTCTCTTGAAGAAAAACGATAAAGGGAAGGATGTTTCCTTTATCATTTTTCGATGGAGGTCGCGGGAATATGCTTCTTAAATAAATAATGCTTTATCTCTTCAAGGGAATAGTCCTATGGTCATGTTGCTAATCTCCTCAAGAGATGAGATGACAGTGTATTTTAATATTATATCTCCTTCAAATAAATAATTAACATTTAACCATTATTTGCGAATTCTGTCGCATAATAACCATAACTTAACACACGGTTCAAAGAATGCAGTCCAAATTGAGAATAATGAGTAACTCAAGTTTCTCATTGCAATTATCCCATTCTCTCCTTTTTGGTACCATTTCATAATCACAAATCTTTACCAATGGGATATCACATTTTCCATATACTTTTGATTGATGGGATATCGCATCAAATCAAACGGGTGATGGCTTCCTTAGGTTGTTCAAGTGGCAATTCGGTGGAGGAAGGGTGGTGTAATTATTTTAAATTTTTAACTAGGCAACTAATTAATTTTCTGAATTCCACGAGAGAAATTTGCAACTAGCCCAAGCATAACATACATGAGTATTCAAGTAAGAAATCCGAGGTAGGACATACTACAACAATATAGAAGGGACAATTTGAATGTGCATGTAGGGTGGAGCATGGGCCGAGCCCAACCTAGCCTAGCCTAGGCCCATTTAGAAAATTGGACCCACTGTCCAGGCCCATGCCTGCTCATTTTTCAGTAGCTGGGCTTAAGCCCGAGCCCAACCCGACTCATGATGGGTCGGGCTTGAGTTGGGTCAGCCCATGAATCCCACAATAGTTGGGCCAAGAATGTGTTTTGTGGGGAGGGCCTCATGGAGAGAGGGATAGGGAGGAGATGGAGTTATGGTGGTTGCCAACACTGGGTGGAGTCCGTGGGGAGGGAGGGAGGAGGTGGCGTGGTGGCGGTGGGTGGCTGGGTTGGGAAGGGAGGGAGAGGGAGGAGGCAACGCGTTGATGGTGGGAGGATGGGGGTAGGGAAGGAAGGGAGGGAGAGGGAGTGATAACCGGAGATTATCGAGGGTCTAAATGTGTCGATGTGGCGACCCTCAATAAAATGCGATTAATCAACAATTAACCCACACTAAGATCAATAAATTAGAAACAATGTGGAGTTAAAATTTATTTTTAACTCTGCACAAATGATGTAAAGGGCAAGTATGCAGAGAGTTCGAACACAGGGAGCAAACAGTGTAACTCAAGCAAATGAATGCACAAGTGTGTGAGTGTGTGAGTGTCTACACTAAGCAAGCAAAGGAATTTTTGTGGGTTTTTAATTTTTTACCTTTTTTTTTATTTTTAATTTTTAATTTTGTATTTTGATTTTTGATTTTCTGATTTTTATATTTTATATTTTATATTTTTTTTATTTTCTTTTTCAATGTTGGAAAGTAAAGGCAATGTAATACAAGGCAAAGTAAAATATTTATAAAAATGCACAAAAATACTCAACAATTAAGAAATAAAATGTTTTTAGTCTTTTTAGGGTTTTTTTTTCCTGTTTTTGTGATTTTTGGGGATTTTTCAAGTTGTTTTTGATATTTTTAAAAACTGAAATATGGCTAAACAGTGGAAATAGGGCTGGCTGGGAATAAAATGTAATTTAAAAATAGCAACCAGTAGCAAAAATGTTTCACACTATTTTTCAAATAAAAGTAACAAAATAAGGAAGAAACAGAAGCTGAGTTTACAATTTTTGGGTTTTTCTACTATTTTCTATATTTTTTTGAAGTTTTTGAGAGTTTTTAATTTTTTAGTGTTTTTCTTTTGAAATTTTTAATGATTTTTGGACTGACACTAAAAGATAATAAAATAGACACTAGGTGAATTTTTGGGAATTTTTGGAGGTATTTTGATATTTTTTTGGTATTTTCTAATGTAGACAGTACACAAAAAGGCTGTTTTTGATTTTTAATAAATACGAAAATAAAATAAAATCAAAAACTAAACAGCTGGCGTTAAAGTAAAGGTGCACAGGAGCTTAAGTCTATTTTTGTGGAATTTTTGGGCTTAAAATGATCACTCAAATAAATACAACAAGCATCCAAATATTAAACAGGCCTGGCAGGGGCATATACGCAACATTCAAAACTTCCAGGGGCATACATGCAATTTTCCACAAAAATATACACTTTATATTCAACTTTTGGAACTAAAAGACAATTAATAAAACCGCCTGGGCCTCCTGGCAATTTACCCACCAGGGCGCGTGACTTGCACGCGCCTGGGAGGGACCAAAATGTAATATCGCAAAAACCTGGGGGCCTACTTGCAAAATAACCAGAAATATTACACTAAATGCCAAAGTTTTGGTACTAAAACTAAATACACAAACAACCGAGGGTTCCTCTGCAAAATGCCCACTACCTCACGTGTACAGGTCACGTGAGGTGACGTGGCGAGGACCTAAATGCAAATAAATAAAGTCTGGGGGTGTTTATGCAAATATTACAAAAGATTTAAACTACAGACGCAAGTTTAAGTACTAAATATTAAATACAAAAATGACGAGGGTTGAGATGCAAAATACCCACGCCTTATCTCCTCGTGCGTGATCAAACGGTGGGGGACCGCTCACTTATCCACGTGGCGCACGCACAACGCGCGATGACGGTTCGGCGATCAGCGGCTGAGATCAGATCTGGCGAAGGTATCAACGGTGGAAGCGTGCCAAGATCTGACGGCTGCGGCTGGATCTGGAGCGGGCCGAGGATCGGACGGTGGAGACACACGGAGGAAGAACAGGGAAGAACTCCGATGCGGCGAAGTTCCTCCGGCGAGCTGACGCGCCTCCGGTTGTCTGGGCCGCTCCAAGAAGGTCCGGGAGACTCCTGCGGTGATGCTCTGGCGTCTGGGGCTCTCAAAATCACCGGAGAAGCTCTGAGGTGCTGCTGCAAAGGCGGCGGAGCTCGAAGCTCCAGGTATCTCCGGCGGAGGTCGAATCAGAGCCCCCAGGCGCTGTGATGCTCCAGGTACCTGCAAAAGGTGGTGAGAAGGCCCAGGGCAAATTGCCTGGGCCTCGCGAGGACCTAATCTAAGCGCGAGGTGAAGTGGATGTCGGTGGCCGGAGTTGCGCTCCGGCGATGATGCGTGAACGGGCGAAATGAACGATTAAACTTAGAGATTTTTTTGGGTTTTCGAAGATTAAGCTAACAGGAACCTAAGGGGATAAACAAGAAGGTGGGGCGAGCCCTCAATGGCCGGAGCCAGAGGAAAAAGGGATACCTCGACGCCGGCACTTGGCGGAGGTGGTGGAGCTTCCCTCGACTTCGCGCGCCTCAGCTGAAGGGCCGGCGGTGGAGCTGTCACCTCCACGGAGCTCAGGAGCACAAGAGAGACGCTGAAGGGTGGACCAAGGGGACTCGATTTGAATTCAAAGTTGGGGGGTTGGTTTTATGCGGTTTGACCCCTGACTGAGGTGCTCCAAAGATCAAGAAATATTTTGCAAATCTTGGGTTCAAAGACCAAGATTAAGCTTGGGCGAGTGAGATAGAAGGTTGGTGAGCAATGTTGCAGAAGAAATCATCACGAAAACATGAAAGAATCGACCTGGAAAAAGCCAAAAAGATGGCCCAAAAACGAGGTCTGACATGGGCTGCAGGGGTAGGTCAGACTGTTGACCTAGGTCAACAGTCCTGGCCTCCTGGTTGGTCCACGTGGACCAACCAGGAAAAACCCTGAATTATTGTTTTATTAATTCAATTTAAAATAATAAAAGGCCGAATTAAATAAAAGTTATAAAATAAAAAATGTTCAAAATTTTATGTAGTATTTAATTCTGATTTTTATTTATTTTTGTGAGATTTATTTTTATAAGTTACCTTTTTAACCCTATATAGGTATAATACCTATGTATTTTGATATTTTATTTTTATTTTGGTATTTTATTTCTTTATTATTTTTATTTAGTATTTTATAAAATTATAACATACTTTTATATACATATATATATTTTTATTTTATTTTTTCTGATATGTTTTGTATATTTAATTAAATACAAGTATATTTTGTATAGGTATATGTATAGGTACTGTACCTATGTATTGAATCTACAACTATTTTTATTTTTATTTTTCTTTGCATTTTATTTCAATTTTAATGCACATGTACAGTATAAGTATCATTTACAAAATTAGAAAAATATAAAAATGAATAAATAATGAATAAAGAATAAATTGAATATTTTATTCAGTACAAGTGTACAATAGGGGTCCAAAAGCCAACTTTCAATCCGTAGCTCCGCCAAATGCGAAACCACTGCCATTGGATAGATTATTTTATTCTATATACAATTAAAGGTGAGTTTGATGCATTTGGAGTTGTCGTTTGTGAGATACGGGTCTGGGAAGTTGGGATTTTGGATTCTTATTCAGACCATATCTTTTTGTCTGTACATGACTTTTCTGTGAAATCAATTTTGTCTTTTTCTTCGTTAATTTATCTACAACTTTTATGTTCAAAGTTTCTTTATTTGATGTATACAAAGTGGAACCAAAAATAGGTCCCAAAATGAATAAAGAATGAATAACAGGTATAGGTATTTTGACTGTGTATTTGGCCTTATCTCCCCCTACTTTATTCCTTGTCGACCTATTCATCAAGATGCCTAGGTCTCGGGGGTTTTGGGTCATAAAATATTTACAATATTTTATTCTTTTTCTTTTCTTTATTTATTCTATAATTTTGGCCTTAATTACAGTAATTTATACATTGTTGAGATGCACATGCATGAATGCTAAGACGCTTGATTTAAGGCTATTTACAGGCATTTGCTAGGGTTTTAGGTGCCAAAATGATAGAATAAAGATGATGAAATGTGGATTCATCATCCCCCTATACTTTACCTTTGCTAGTCCCTACCAAACACTTATGCAATAAGTGCAAAAAGAGAAGAAAGAAAAGAAAAAGAAGAACTTGGATTTTATTTGATTATCAAACTTGTCTTCGCAAAATCAAAGTTTGGAGCTTAAGTCGGACCTTTGGAAATTTAGTGCGGGCGGAACCTTAGTGAGAACCGTGTTTGAAATCCAACAGCCCTTGAGAATCCCAAAACTCTGTTCAAGTCTCCTCAATAGCCAGGTCAGAAATATCTCAACTCATACGCAAACTCTTACGACTATGAATCTGACTCGTACAGTGTAAGTGATGGTGGTTCTCCCCAACTAGACTGACAAAGAAACTGACTTCTCCAGTATGACAACCCAATGATTCCCCAATCCAATGACTCCATCCTCGAGGAGCGGGGTATTCCCTTCTAAGTTCAAGTGGCAACCAGCTCAAGAGGAGGGGGTGAAGAGAAGAATGGACGGTAGCCAGTGTAGCTACCTATCCTTGGATGCAAGACCAGTGTAGTCAAGTCATCCTGCTGCAGGCTAACATGATATGACTTTGGAACTCAAGCTTGCTTATTGACTTTGTACATACTTGCAGGCTTTTTATTTTTGTACATGCCTGAACATTTTTTTTTTCAAATACTATTCACAGCAGCATTTACATAAGGAGTTTTTCCTCATGAGCCAGTAGACTATCCCTCTTTTGAAGCTTTATCGCAACCCACAGCCTCCTGTCTTTAGACTTCCTAATCACTGGACGGGTTGGGGTGCACTTCCCTCCCTAGAGGAGGACAAATGTTTCCACTTGTGTGCGTCTCATACCGGCAAATCCAATCCCCTCACCACTCCAACTGAGTTGAGCCATGTGAAAGGTGCAGGTGTCCAAGTAAGGTCATTATCAACAAGAGTCGTGCGTGTGCTTCGAAATACTCTACTTAGGCAGTCAAGAATCCATTGAACTAAGTCCTGTGATCCTCAAAGAATTAAGTCAACTAGACCTGAAGTACCTCAAACCCAGTTCCTATAAGGTTCCTGTTATTAGGTAGATTATAAGGTCCAATCAAGCTCCAATCTCCGGATTTTACTTAGACTCGTTCAACTATCAAACTCAATCCGAAAAATGCGAATGCTATGCAATGTAATGCAAAATGCAGAAAATATTTTTGTGATGCAATTTTCAAAGATTTTGAACTTTTTATGGATTTTTGAAAAGATGATGCATGCAGATGCAATTTTTTTGTATTTTTCAAAGGAATTTTTCAAATGTTTTTGGATTTTAATTTTGCAATTGTTTTTGGGAGTTTTTGAAAAACAAAAAGATTTTGGCTCAAAACTAGGTGAAAATATGTACACGGGAGTGCTTCTTATATACACAAGGAGTGGATTTTAAGAATTTACAGGGTAAGTGGTCAATTTTACACACATATATATATAGTGGATTTTGGTGTGATGTGTATATTCCTCAAACTTATTTGAAAACAAGCTTTTCACACAATTTTTGAAAACTATAGTCCAAAATAATTTTTACAAACATTTTACACACATTTGAAAACATTTTGCAAAGGTTTTCAAAACAGTATATATAGGTTTTTCAAAACATTTTTGCAACCATTTTTCAAACCATTTGTAAATCATTTTTCAAACATTTTATTTCACACAAAGAAAAGAAATTTTTACAAACCATGCAGGTTGAAAACATGTAACAAAATATTTTCAAAATAGTTTTCAAATAAATGTTCACGAGGATTTTCAAACTATTTTTCAAACATTTTGCAAAAAACATTTTCACCTGATTTATTAATCAGTAAATACAAAAAGAATTTGAGGAATAACCACATCATTTTATTAAGACTTTTTAATGAATTTTTAAAGAATGATTAGCCATATTATTAAGAAAATACGAAAGTACGAGTTATGGCTAAAGTATATACGCAGTATATACGACCCCCCTATACTTAGCTTGAGCTATGTCCTCATAGATCGGAGAGAAAAGAGAAGACATAACTCGTACTAAGTATAGGAAAATCTAAAGAATAAATGAATGAATCAATGAGAAGTTGACCGTCCCCCCTATACTTAGGATCAAATAATCCTAAGTATAGCAGACTGTACACAACGCAGGGAGGGTCAAGGGTGGGAATGAACAGATCGTACTCAAATTGTCTCCCCCTATACTTAGGGTAAGATATCCCTAAGTATAGACAAGAAGAGGAGACAATGGAGGGGATCGAAAGAGATAGAACAACTCGGGGTGCCAACCCCCCTATACTTAGGACAAAGTACGTTCTAAGTATGGAAAACTGTCTACAAGGGCGGCACCTTTTTGATAGATAAAGAGGATAGAAAAGGAAAAGAAGAAAAGAAGAAAATAAATCAACAGACACCAGAGTGATATGAACAGATGGATCTGTACAGCGGAAGATAGATTTGATCACCATGTATGAGATGTAGATGATGAGAGTCAAAGGACACATCTCATACCAGAAGAATGGGGGCAGCGTCAATGGTCGGCGGATCATGATCAAGATATAGTTTCAAGCGTTGACCATTGACGCGGATGGTAGCGGAAGATGACGGTTCGGATATGTCGATGCTGCCATTGTCATGTACCTTCCTGACCACATACGGTCCTTTCCACTTGCTCTGTAACTTCCCTGGAAATAACTTTAGCCTTGAATCAAACAACCATACTCTCTGATCTGGCTCAAACTGTTTATGGCTGATATGCGAATCGTGCCATGTCTTCACTTTTTCCTTGTACTGTAGGCTGTTGAAAAAGGCTGTGTCTCTCAATTCCTCCAGGGCTGCCAATTCTGCTCTTCTTTGTTCTCCTATACTCCCGGGATCCAGAAGCAACTCAGTAACTGCCCAAAAAGATTTGTGCTTGATCTCCACTGGCAGATGGCACGGCTTGCCATAGACGAGACGAAAGGGAGATGTTCCCAATGGATTCTTGAAAGATGTCCGATAAGCCCACAAGACCGAGTCCAAAAGCTGTGACCAATCCTTTCGGTCTGGGCGGACAACTTTCTGCAAGATAGTCTTTATCTCCCTATTCGATACTTCGGCAAGACCATTAGTCTGAGGGTGATAAGGAGTGGCAACCCGATGGTCAATGCCGAACTCGTCTGCAAGGGCCCTGACTTTGTCATTGATGAAGTGAGACCCCCCGTCTGAAATCAAGACTCTAGGTACTCCGAACCGTGAAATGATATTTCTCCTCAAGAATTTGCATACGGTTTTAGCATCTGCGGCTCGGGCGGGGATGGCCTCAACCCATCGGCTGACATAATCTACAGCGAGCAAAATGTGCTCGAATCCCTGACTTTTAGGAAATGGGCCCATGAAATCAATCCCCCATGCATCAAAAACTTCACAGAAGTGAATGGGTTGCATGGGCATCATGTCTCTCTGTCCGCAGGTTCCCATTTTCTGACAGTCAGTACATCTCTTCACGAACTCATCAGAATCCTTGAAGAGAGTAGGCCACCATAGGCCGGATTGAAGCACCTTCTATGCTATCCTTTTTCCAGAATGATGTCCTCCTGCCTCAAGCTTGTGGCAGTATGTGAGGACGCTATGCTGCTCTTCCTGAGGAATGCACCTCCTCCAGATACTATCTCCTCCTTCATGATAAAGGACGGGATCTTCCCAATGGTAAAACTTGGCCTTAGCTAGGAAGGTCTCAAGTTTCTGCCTGGGCCAACCCTGAGGGACTGTCTTGGCAACAAGATAGTTTACAAAGTCAGCATACCACGGGAGTGAGGTGACAGCCAATATCGCCTCATCTGGAAATGTCTCTGTGATAGGTGCGCTGGGCTCAGATTCCTCAAGATTCTCCAATCTGGAGAGATGATCCGCCACCACATTCTTGACTCCAGGTTTATCCTTAATTTCAATATCAAATTCCTAGAGTAGAAGGATCCATCTGGTGAGACGTGCTTTGGCATCCTTCTTAGCCATTAAGTACCGGATGGCGGTATGATCAGTGTATATTGTCACTCTAGATCCGAGAATATATGATCTATACTTCTCAAGAGCGAAGACTACGGCCAGCATCTCTTTCTCAGTTACAGTGTAATTCCGCTGCGCGGCATCCAAAGTCCGGCTGGCGTAGTGAATGGCAAACGGTAAACCATCCCTCCTCTGTCCAAGCACAGCCCCAACGGCAAAATCTGAAGCATCCGTCATGATCTCGAATGGGAGAGACCAATCGGGTGGCTGAAGGACAGGAGCTGAAACAACCATGTTTTTGAGAGTCTCAAAAGATTCAAGACACTTATCATTAACAATAAACTCGGTGTCTTTGGTGAGCAAGTCAGTAAGCGGTCGGGCAATTCGACTGAAGTCCTGAATGAACCGTCGGTAGAAACCGACATGCCCCAGAAAAGACCGTAACTGACGCAAGTTGGACGGCGGATTGAGTTTTCTGATGATATCCACCTTAGCCGGATCGACCTCCATGCCCCTGTTGGAGACGATATGACCAAGGACCGTCCCCTGAGTCATCATGAAATGACTCTTCTCCCAAGATAAGACTAGATTAACCTCTATGCAGCGCTTCAGCACGCGGTCTAGGCAGTCAAGACAAGCGTCGAACCCGTCGCCATAGACCGAGAAGTCATCCATGAAGACCTCTAAACAGTCACCCACCATGTCCGAGAAGATGGACAACATGCACCTTTGGAATGTCGCCGGAGCGTTACATAGACCAAAGGGCATCCGTCTGAAAGCATAGGTCCCAAACGGACAGGTGAATGTCGTTTTCTCCTGGTCTTCGGGCGCAATGGCCACTTGATTGTATCCAGAGTACCCATCAAGAAAACAGTAATGGCTCTTCCCAGCTAACCGCTCGATAATTTGATCAATAAATGGTAGCGGGAAGTGATCCTTCTTGGTGGCCTCATTCAATCGTCTGTAGTCCACACAGACCCTCCAAGAAGTTGGTACTCTGGTAGCGATCTCCTCTCCAGACTCATTGATAACTGTAGTGATACCCATCTTCTTGGGTACCACATGTAACGGACTTACCCATTTGGAGTTGGAGATGGGATAGATAAAATCGGCGCTCCACCACTTGGAAATTTCTTTCATGACTACGTCTCGAAGATTCGGGTTCAGCCGTCGTTGGAACTCACGCGACGGCTTAGCATTATCTTCAAGATAGATGTGGTGTGAGCAAAGATTTGGGCTCAGCCCCTGGAGATCAGCTATACTCCAACCGATTGCCTTGCGGTTTCTTTCAAGAACCTCCATCAGACGAGATTCTTGCTCTCCAGTCAAATCTGCTGAGATAATGACTGGGTGCATTTCTGGCTCTCCAGCAAGGAATCTGTACTTCATTGACTGCGGCAGAGGTTTCCGTTCCGGACAACTGGGAGGTGGCAGATCTGGCTTCTGATATGTCTGTGTAAATGCGACCAGGTCTGCATGGGAGAACTCTCGCTCTGCATGAATTGCTGACGAAGGGTGGCCTGATGGATCATCAATAAACTGCACTGGATCGCACTCTGTCATGGCTGTTGGCTCAGAAGGAATCAGACAAGGCAAATAATCATCAAAGTCATCCCAGTCAATGTCTGAATCCGAGGGATCAGAAGATGATGAGCAAGATTGAAATTCCTCGGCACCACTCATCACAACACTGTCAACCTCAGAAATATCCTCATCCAGGAATGTGCTCTCCCGGCTCTCAACTGCCATGAGCTTGAGATACAGTGAATCTGTAGGCAAGGCGAGGGTCGGTGCTACGGGATCTTTCCAGTTGGATTCATCATCAGTCATCTCGAAATCACAAACCTGGTGGATGTCTAGCTCCTCCTCTGTCATCTGCTCGGCTTCGCTGGACTGCTCTGAGCATTCTGCCTCTCTGGCTCTGATTTCTTCGATCGTCTCTATTTGTATGGTTTCGCCCTCTACGCGAAAGCATACCTTCCCACTATCATGGTCGGTCACCGCCTTGGCTGTGGCCAAGAATGGACGTCCGAGAATGATGGGGGCATCAGTTACCGCCTCAGGGATCTCCATGTCCAACACAACGAAGTCCACGGGGAATTTCAGGCCCTGAATGGTAACGACCACGTCTTTCAATAACCCCTTCGGCCTCTTAATCGACCTGTCAGCAAACTGAAGGACGGTTCTGCTTCGAAGAAGAGGGCCAAACTCGAACTGCTTGAGTAAGGCTGCCGGAAGGAGGTTAATTGAAGAGCCGCTGTCTAATAGAGTACGATCAAACTGCTGCTCCTGAATCTCGCATCTGACATAGGGGGCTCCTGCGTCTGGTCGCTTGGCTGGCAATGTTTTCTGAATGGCGCAGCAAGTGTCATGAGTGAGCATATGGATCTGATCTCTGTGCCTCTTCCTTCTTCGGACAGTAGTTGTTTCTTTCAAGTTCTTCTTGAAGAAGGGGATATGCTCAAATGCTTCTCGTAGAGTCAGCTGAATATGAAATCTGTCAATCATCTCGTTGCCGAACTCTACCTGTTGGTTCTTTTTGGGATTTTCTTTTTTATTTCCCTTCGCTCGGCGGAGTGCCTCAGGGAAGGGGATTGTAGGGGCCTCCTCGGATGGAGGACTAGGAATCGGTCCCTGTGCCTGTGAAGACGGAGAATCCATACAAAAATCATCATTCAACACATATGGATCCGCAATTTGAACAGAAACCTTTCCTTTATTCATATTTTTGTTTTTGTTTTTCTTCCCACAGTCTCTAGACACAAAATGTGGTGACATCACAGATGGCTCAACAAAAGTGGATGTGGTGGCCTCAGTACCACCACTAGCACCGGTCTTTGCGGCATCAGCACCGCGCTCTGGTTCATCTCCCAAAATGGTGGCATCAGCACCACCGTCTTCAATATCATCTGTAGCGGCATCAGCACCGCTCCTCTGCTCTTCTGGCGCTCCGGGTTCTGCGTCTGGCTGTCGCTCAGAAGAGGCGTCGCCGGCTGGCATCCTACCGCTCCTAGTAGTAACAAAATCAGCATCATAATAGGAATAAGATATGTCATTCAAATCATCACTAGGAGAGGTGTCCTCTGTGAACTCTACCTGCTCAGATTTTCTTTTTAAATTGTTAGGATTGGGTTCGATCTGAGCGGGTATGGCGGCTTTGCCTTTGATGATGTCCCGCATCTCCTGCCGGAACTCATCCATTTCTTGCCTAAAAGATGCTCGCTGTTCAGATAGCAAGCGGGCAAGATCGTCAAGGGCTGGGTTCTCATAGGCCGGACCCTGAGAACCGGATGTCTGTCCCTGCTGGACATGGGGCTGCTGGTGCTGGTATTGCTGCTGATATTGGGGGGGAGGCTGGTGATAAGATTGCTGAGGCTGCTGGCGCGGCCTCCACTGCTGTCCCTGATAGGCGGGACGAGGATCACTCTGATACTGCTGGGGCTGGCTGTACTGGGGCTGTTGCTGCTGATGTGGCTGGCTGCTCTGCTGTCCTTGAGCAGGGGAATTCTGTTGGGACGAGGAACCACCATTTCCCCAACGGAATCCGGGATGATCCCTGCGAATCGCTGGCTGAGGGTATCGGTCATACCAAATCCCGTTGACTTCCATCAACGATTCCTGCTCGAAGGAAGGTGGAGGAAGAACTGCCAGTGGCTGCTCCTGCTGATATACCACCATCTGCATCTCCTGAGATGGCGGTTGCTCTGGATGGTACTGCAACAATGGAACCGGCTCCGCCTGGATATGGTTCACCTGGCGGTACGAGGTGGAGGCCTGGTTGGAATTGTTGCTGCTGGAAGCAACCTGTGACCTGGGAGGCTGTTGGGAATGGGCTTGTGCCTCCTGAATACAGAGAATTTGAGTTTTCAGGTCACTCATTGTTTTGGTCAGAAGGTCCATCTGGGCTAGACCTTGATTCTGCTTCTTTTCAAGGATCTCCATGCGGTCCAGCTTTTCACTGATGATGCCCATGTCGGCTGTTGCTGATTCTGCTTGGGCTGCGGCTACCGACGCTGTGTTGGGACCGGCATCGATGCGGGCGATCCTCTGAAATGTTCCCGCACCTTGCGGGGGCTTCTGCTGAGTGTAGACTCTAGCCTGGGTCATTACTGTGGAGTTCTCTGCCATTCCCTCATAAATGGCCCAGACGTCGTCTTCTCCCTTGGAGAAATAGGACCCACCGCAAGAGGCGTTCACAAGCCCCTGCAGCTCCGGTGTCAGCCCACAGAAGAAACTCTGCACCAGGTGGGGCTTGGAGATGTCGTGATGTGGACACCTGTCTATGAGCTCTCTGAAACGATCCCATGCTTCATGGAACTGTTCATTTGGGATCATGGTGAAATTGCTGATCATGGCTCGAGCTGCGTTTGTCCGGCCGAGAGGATAGTATTTCTTCAAATATACGGACCGGAGATCTGCCCAAGTGTCGACAAATCGCCCTAAATGCTTGAGCCAATATGCGGCTCGATCAACCAATGAGAATGGGAAGGCGATCATCTTGATAGTGTCCTCGGTCAACAACCGATCGTGGATGGTGCTGCATATCATTTCGAACTCTTGGAGATGGAGGTGCGGCTCTTCGGTCGGCAACCCATGGAATTTGGGTAGCATCTGAATCGTGTTGTGCCGAAGCTCGAAGTCTCCATGGATTGGTGGGAGTCTGATCCACCGGTGAGTGAGGGATGAAGCTGGGTTGTGCAGTTCCCTCATGATGGTCTGTGGCGGTCGCTCACCGTCTGGGTCGCCTCCTCCTGCATCGGGTCCTCCTCCTTCTCCGCCACCACCTCCTCCAGGTCTGTTCTCTCTCAGGTGTGCAATCTCCCTCATAAGGTCACCCATGAATGTGCCCTGGTCACGGATCTGTCTCTGCATATTCTCCAGGGATGCTAGCAAGGAATTGTTGATGGCCGCTTGATCAATAATGAACGGAGGGTGATCGTGATCATCTTGGTGCTCGCCTCTGTCTGCCATTGCTTGATTCTCTGAAAATGCAAAAGAGGCCATTTCAGGTGCTGTTGAATGTGCTGAACTCTGTGATGCACTGAATTCTGACACAATTGGACTGAGGGAAGGAGAATGGGAAGGGTGGTCGAGGGGGAACAGGGTGGATGTGAACTCGGGCTCGGAGAGCGGACTCTCCGAGTTATTCCTAGATGAATAAGGAGGAGTGCTGGATAGCGGTGCCGACAAGGTCGGCCTAAGAGATCTCCGTCCCATCATCTTGATTATTTGGAAGGAGAGGGAAGATGCAAGGAAAAGAAGAAAATGAGATGCAACAAAATTTTGCACAATTGTGCGGTGTTTTTGATCTTGACCTTAATAAATCTAACAATCAAACACAAAGCAAGGGTAAGTTCACCAACTCAACTCGTGAAGCCGTGAAGGTTCGGCTTTTATCTTGTCAGTTTTAGCTTGTTTTCAGGTATTTATCTTTTCACGAGTCCTTAGAGCGCTACGCCTATAGGAGAGAGAGTACTGCCAGGAAAGTGTCCCCGTACTTGTCCTCCTCTTGTGTAACCTGTAACTTGCGCTTTTTGAGGTCCTTGTAACCCTTCCTGGATCCCTACTCAGCCAAAGAAAAGAGAGAGGAAGCCGATAGGCGAAACCGATACTTCGGACCTCGCTCGCAACGGAATCACCCGTGAGCGTACAAGGTCCTACTCGGACGCAGCCGGTGAGACAGACACACCCGTGAAGGCGTGGCCTAGGCTCGGTACTTCGGACAAGGTCGGCGCTCTCACAATAGAGAGTCACCAATGGCGACCAAATCCTACTCGACTACGTACGATAGTAGCGCCAATACTTCGGAAATCCAGGCGATACACAAGGCAGCCACAAGTTGGGTTTTGGGCTCTAATCCTTACGAAGCGCTCACCTCACTGGGAAGGAAACCTTCCTATGCAACCTGAAAACAAGTGAGGGTGTTACTCTCCCCAAGCAATGAATCCAATTACCAATTTTATTTTGGTCAAGTTTTCTTTAGCAGTCCCTTTTTTAATTTTTTTGGTGTTATCGCTTCTTTTGAGTCAAATTCAAACAAGCGCCTAACGTTTTTGTATTTTTCCTTTATCCTACTTTGTCCAAAAACAGAGGGAGAAAAGAGTCGGAAAAGCCGTGCAAGTCGACACCAAGGTGGAAATCTCACCTTTGTGCCTAGATGATACGTGCAAAGTTAGAAGACTTACAGCGAATCCCAGCTCTCTCCATGCGGGATGCAAAGCAGAATTTTTTAAACCTAATCTATATGGCGAATGCAAGGCGGAAATCGTCCTAGTACAGGCAACTGCTAGCGTGAAGAACCACAAGCTAGCTAATAGCTTCTAATCCGAGTGTCCGGTCTTGGCTCACCCCTCCTCTGCCCAACACATTTGGAGTAGGAGAAAGAGCTTGTTCGGGTGTGAGCTCGCGACGCGTGGATTTGGAAGCTACTCGCTAACTGTTTGATTATTCTAAGTCCAAATACGAATCTATAGGTGCATGCAAAGATAGTTAAGTGTTTGGACCTAATCTAATCGAGTCAAGCAGTCCTAGAACTAAGAGCTCAATCCACAAAATAAAGTGAAAAATGAAAACAAAACCGGAAAATGACAAGCGATGAAAACGCGGTCAAAACGCGGTGAGCCCCCGGGTGAACAAACACCCGGAAATTAGGCCCGAATGTTCAAGTGTCCAAGTCCAAGATACCTGTATTATTACAAATTAAATAAATCACTCTCTCACCAAATAAAAGAAAAGCTAACTAATCACACTCTCTCTCACTCCTTGCTCTCTCCTGCCGGCTTGGCTAAAGAAAAGCCGGCTCCACGTCCCAAGGTTGCGTCAGGTCACCTAGGCGATCCGCCTCGCTCCGCGGTCCCTCGCAAGAAGACAAGAAAAGAGATGGTCAGATAACTCAACAAGATATATCAAAAATGTGAGAAATGGAAAGTAAAGCTATGGTAAACAATCACACAATCAAGTAAAAAAATGAACTACAAGCTGTTGCTCCCCGGCGAGGGTCTAACTCCACATTGTTTCTAATTTATTGATCTTAGTGTGGGTTAATTGTTGATTAATCGCATATTATCGAGGGTCTAAATGTGTCGTTGTGGCGACCCTCAATAAAATGCGATTAATCAACAATTAACCCACACTAAGATCAATAAATTAGAAACAATGTGGAGTTAAAATTTATTTTTAACTCTGCACAAATGATGTAAAGGGCAAGTATGCAGAGAGTTCGAACACAGGGAGCAAACAATGTAACTCAAGCAAATGAATGCACAAGTGTGTGAGTGTGTGAGTGTCTACACTAAGCAAGCAAAGGAATTTTTGTGGGTTTTTAATTTTTTACCTTTTTTTTTATTTTTAATTTTTAATTTTGTATTTTGATTTTTGATTTTCTGATTTTTATATTTTATATTTTATATTTTTTTTATTTTCTTTTTCAATGTTGGAAAGTAAAGGCAATGTAATACAAGGCAAAGTAAAATATTTATAAAAATGCACAAAAATACTCAACAATTAAGAAATAAAATTTTTTTAGTCTTTTTAGGGTTTTTTTCCTGTTTTTGTGATTTTTGGGGATTTTTCAAGTTGTTTTTGATATTTTTAAAAACTGAAATATGGCTAAACAGTGGAAATAGGGCTGGCTGGGAATAAAATGTAATTTAAAAATAGCAACCAGTAGCAAAAATGTTTCACACTATTTTTCAAATAAAAGTAACAAAATAAGGAAGAAACAGAAGCTGAGTTTACAATTTTTGGGTTTTTCTACTATTTTCTATATTTTTTTGAAGTTTTTGAGAGTTTTTAATTTTTTAGTGTTTTTCTTTTGAAATTTTTAATGATTTTTGGACTGACACTAAAAGATAATAAAATAGACACTAGGTGAATTTTTGGGAATTTTTGGAGGTATTTTGATATTTTTTTGGTATTTTCTAATGTAGACAGTACAAAAAAGGCTGTTTTTGATTTTTAATAAATACGAAAATAAAATAAAATCAAAAACTAAACAGCTGGCGTTAAAGTAAAGGTGCACAGGAGCTTAAGTCTATTTTTGTGGAATTTTTGGGCATAAATGATCACTCAAATAAATACAACAAGCATCCAAATATTAAACAGGCCTGGCAGGGGCATATACGCAATATTCAAAACTTCCAGGGGCATACATGCAATTTTCCACAAAAATATACACTTTATATTCAACTTTTGGAACTAAAAGACAATTAATAAAATCGCCTGGGCCTCCTGGCAATTTACCCACCAGGGCGCGTGACTTGCACGCGCCTGGGAGGGACCAAAATGTAATATCGCAAAAACCTGGGGGCCTACTTGCAAAATAACCAGAAATATTACAATAAATGCCAAAGTTTTGGTACTAAAACTAAATACACAAACAACCGAGGGTTCCTCTGCAAAATGCCCACTACCTCACGTGTACAGGTCACGTGAGGTGACGTGGCGAGGACCTAAATGCAAATAAATAAAGTCTGGGGGTGTTTATGCAAATATTACAAAAGATTTAAACTACAGACGCAAGTTTAAGTACTAAATATTAAATACAAAAATGACGAGGGTTGAGATGCAAAATACCCACGCCTTATCTCCTCGTGCGTGATCGAACGGTGGGGGACCGCTCACTTATCCACGTGGCGCACGCACAACGCGCGATGACGGTTCGGCGATCAGCGGCTGAGATCAGATCTGGCGAAGGTATCGACGGTGGAAGCGTGCCAAGATCTGACGGCTGCAGCTGGATCTGGAGCGGGCCGAGGATCGGACGGTGGAGACACACGGAGGAAGAACAGGGAAGAACTCCGATGCGGCGAAGTTCCTCCGGCGAGCTGACGCGCCTCCGGTTGTCTGGGCCGCTCCAAGAAGGTCCGGGAGACTCCTGCGGTGATGCTCTGGCGTCTGGGGCTCTCAAAATCGCCGGAGAAGCTCTGAGGTGCTGCTGCAAAGGCGGCGGAGCTCGAAGCTCCAGGTATCTCCGGCGGAGGTCGAATCAGAGCCCCCAGGCGCTGTGATGCTCCAGGTACCTGCAAAAGGTGGTGAGAAGGCCCAGGGCAAATTGCCTGGACCTCGCGAGGACCTAATCTAAGCGCGAGGTGAAGTGGATGTCGGTGGCCGGAGTTGCGCTCCGGCGATGATGCGTGAACGGGCGAAATGAACGATTAAACTTAGAGATTTTTTTGGGTTTTCGAAGATTAAGCTAACAGGAACCTAAGGGGATAAACAAGAAGGTGGGGCGATCCCTCAATGGCCGGAGCCAGAGGAAAAAGGGATACCTCGACGCCGGCACTTGGCGGAGGTGGTGGAGCTTCCCTCGACTTCGCGCGCCTCAGCTGAAGGGCCGGCGGTGGAGCTGTCACCTCCACGGAGCTCAGGAGCACAAGAGAGACGCTGAAGGGTGGACCAAGGGGACTCGATTTGAATTCAAAGTTGGGGGGTTGGTTTTATGCGGTTTGACCCCTGACTGAGGTGCTCCAAAGATCAAGAAATATTTTGCAAATCTTGGGTTCAAAGACCAAGATTAAGCTTGGGCGAGTGAGATAGAAGGTTGGTGAGCAATGTTGCAGAAGAAATCATCACGAAAACATGAAAGAATCGACCTGGAAAAAGCCAAAAAGATGGCCCAAAAACGAGGTCTGACATGGGCTGCAGGGGTAGGTCAGACTGTTGACCTAGGTCAACAGTCCTGGCCTCCTGGTTGGTCCACGTGGACCAACCAGGAAAAACCCTGAATTATTGTTTTATTAATTCAATTTAAAATAATAAAAGGCCGAATTAAATAAAAGTTATAAAATAAAAAATGTTCAAAATTTTATGTAGTATTTAATTCTGATTTTTATTTATTTTTGTGAGATTTATTTTTATAAGTTACCTTTTTAACCCTATATAGGTATAATACCTATGTATTTTGATATTTTATTTTTATTTTGGTATTTTATTTCTTTATTATTTTTATTTAGTATTTTATAAAATTATAACATACTTTTATATACATATATATATTTTTATTTTATTTTTTCTGATATGTTTTGTATATTTAATTAAATACAAGTATATTTTGTATAGGTATATGTATAGGTACTGTACCTATGTATTGAATCTACAACTATTTTTATTTTTATTTTTCTTTGCATTTTATTTCAATTTTAATGCACATGTACAGTATAAGTATCATTTACAAAATTAGAAAAATATAAAAATGAATAAATAATGAATAAAGAATAAATTGAATATTTTATTCAGTACAAGTGTACAATAGGGGTCCAAAAGCCAACTTTCAATCCGTAGCTCCGCCAAATGCGAAACCACTGCCATTGGATAGATTATTTTATTCTATATACAATTAAAGGTGAGTTTGATGCATTTGGAGTTGTCGTTTGTGAGATACGGGTCTGGGAAGTTGGGATTTTGGATTCTTATTCAGACCATATCTTTTTGTCTGTACATGACTTTTCTGTGAAATCAATTTTGTCTTTTTCTTCGTTAATTTATCTACAACTTTTATGTTCAAAGTTTCTTTATTTGATGTATACAAAGTGGAACCAAAAATAGGTCCCAAAATGAATAAAGAATGAATAACAGGTATAGGTATTTTGACTGTGTATTTGGCCTTATCTCCCCCTACTTTATTCCTTGTCGACCTATTCATCAAGATGCCTAGGTCTCGGGGGTTTTGGGTCATAAAATATTTACAATATTTTATTCTTTTTCTTTTCTTTATTTATTCTATAATTTTGGCCTTAATTACAGTAATTTATACATTGTTGAGATGCACATGCATGAATGCTAAGACGCTTGATTTAAGGCTATTTACAGGCATTTGCTAGGGTTTTAGGTGCCAAAATGATAGAATAAAGATGATGAAATGTGGATTCATCATCCCCCTATACTTTACCTTTGCTAGTCCCTACCAAACACTTATGCAATAAGTGCAAAAAGAGAAGAAAGAAAAGAAAAAGAAGAACTTGGATTTTATTTGATTATCAAACTTGTCTTCGCAAAATCAAAGTTTGGAGCTTAAGTCGGACCTTTGGAAATTTAGTGCGGGCGGAACCTTAGTGAGAACCGTGTTTGAAATCCAACAGCCCTTGAGAATCCCAAAACTCTGTTCAAGTCTCCTCAATAGCCAGGTCAGAAATATCTCAACTCATACGCAAACTCTTACGACTATGAATCTGACTCGTACAGTGTAAGTGATGGTGGTTCTCCCCAACTAGACTGACAAAGAAACTGACTTCTCCAGTATGACAACCCAATGATTCCCCAATCCAATGACTCCATCCTCGAGGAGCGGGGTATTCCCTTCTAAGTTCAAGTGGCAACCAGCTCAAGAGGAGGGGGTGAAGAGAAGAATGGACGGTAGCCAGTGTAGCTACCTATCCTTGGATGCAAGACCAGTGTAGTCAAGTCATCCTGCTGCAGGCTAACATGATATGACTTTGGAACTCAAGCTTGCTTATTGACTTTGTACATACTTGCAGGCTTTTTATTTTTGTACATGCCTGAACATTTTTTTTTTCAAATACTATTCACAGCAGCATTTACATAAGGAGTTTTTCCTCATGAGCCAGTAGACTATCCCTCTTTTGAAGCTTTATCGCAACCCACAGCCTCCTGTCTTTAGACTTCCTAATCACTGGACGGGTTGGGGTGCACTTCCCTCCCTAGAGGAGGACAAATGTTTCCACTTGTGTGCGTCTCATACCGGCAAATCCAATCCCCTCACCACTCCAACTGAGTTGAGCCATGTGAAAGGTGCAGGTGTCCAAGTAAGGTCATTATCAACAAGAGTCGTGCGTGTGCTTCGAAATACTCTACTTAGGCAGTCAAGAATCCATTGAACTAAGTCCTGTGATCCTCAAAGAATTAAGTCAACTAGACCTGAAGTACCTCAAACCCAGTTCCTATAAGGTTCCTGTTATTAGGTAGATTATAAGGTCCAATCAAGCTCCAATCTCCGGATTTTACTTAGACTCGTTCAACTATCAAACTCAATCCGAAAAATGCGAATGCTATGCAATGTAATGCAAAATGCAGAAAATATTTTTGTGATGCAATTTTCAAAGATTTTGAACTTTTTATGGATTTTTGAAAAGATGATGCATGCAGATGCAATTTTTTTGTATTTTTCAAAGGAATTTTTCAAATGTTTTTGGATTTTAATTTTGCAATTGTTTTTGGGAGTTTTTGAAAAACAAAAAGATTTTGGCTCAAAACTAGGTGAAAATATGTACACGGGAGTGCTTCTTATATACACAAGGAGTGGATTTTAAGAATTTACAGGGTAAGTGGTCAATTTTACACACATATATATATAGTGGATTTTGGTGTGATGTGTATATTCCTCAAACTTATTTGAAAACAAGCTTTTCACACAATTTTTGAAAACTATAGTCCAAAATAATTTTTACAAACATTTTACACACATTTGAAAACATTTTGCAAAGGTTTTCAAAACAGTATATATAGGTTTTTCAAAACATTTTTGCAACCATTTTTCAAACCATTTGTAAATCATTTTTCAAACATTTTATTTCACACAAAGAAAAGAAATTTTTACAAACCATGCAGGTTGAAAACATGTAACAAAATATTTTCAAAATAGTTTTCAAATAAATGTTCACGAGGATTTTCAAACTATTTTTCAAACATTTTGCAAAAAACATTTTCACCTGATTTATTAATCAGTAAATACAAAAAGAATTTGAGGAATAACCACATCATTTTATTAAGACTTTTTAATGAATTTTTAAAGAATGATTAGCCATATTATTAAGAAAATACGAAAGTACGAGTTATGGCTAAAGTATATACGCAGTATATACGACCCCCCTATACTTAGCTTGAGCTATGTCCTCATAGATCGGAGAGAAAAGAGAAGACATAACTCGTACTAAGTATAGGAAAATCTAAAGAATAAATGAATGAATCAATGAGAAGTTGACCGTCCCCCCTATACTTAGGATCAAATAATCCTAAGTATAGCAGACTGTACACAACGCAGGGAGGGTCAAGGGTGGGAATGAACAGATCGTACTCAAATTGTCTCCCCCTATACTTAGGGTAAGATATCCCTAAGTATAGACAAGAAGAGGAGACAATGGAGGGGATCGAAAGAGATAGAACAACTCGGGGTGCCAACCCCCCTATACTTAGGACAAAGTACGTTCTAAGTATGGAAAACTGTCTACAAGGGCGGCACCTTTTTGATAGATAAAGAGGATAGAAAAGGAAAAGAAGAAAAGAAGAAAATAAATCAACAGACACCAGAGTGATATGAACAGATGGATCTGTACAGCGGAAGATAGATTTGATCACCATGTATGAGATGTAGATGATGAGAGTCAAAGGACACATCTCATACCAGAAGAATGGGGGCAGCGTCAATGGTCGGCGGATCATGATCAAGATATAGTTTCAAGCGTTGACCATTGACGCGGATGGTAGCGGAAGATGACGGTTCGGATATGTCGATGCTGCCATTGTCATGTACCTTCCTGACCACATACGGTCCTTTCCACTTGCTCTGTAACTTCCCTGGAAATAACTTTAGCCTTGAATCAAACAACCATACTCTCTGATCTGGCTCAAACTGTTTATGGCTGATATGCGAATCGTGCCATGTCTTCACTTTTTCCTTGTACTGTAGGCTGTTGAAAAAGGCTGTGTCTCTCAATTCCTCCAGGGCTGCCAATTCTGCTCTTCTTTGTTCTCCTATACTCCCGGGATCCAGAAGCAACTCAGTAACTGCCCAAAAAGATTTGTGCTTGATCTCCACTGGCAGATGGCACGGCTTGCCATAGACGAGACGAAAGGGAGATGTTCCCAATGGATTCTTGAAAGATGTCCGATAAGCCCACAAGACCGAGTCCAAAAGCTGTGACCAATCCTTTCGGTCTGGGCGGACAACTTTCTGCAAGATAGTCTTTATCTCCCTATTCGATACTTCGGCAAGACCATTAGTCTGAGGGTGATAAGGAGTGGCAACCCGATGGTCAATGCCGAACTCGTCTGCAAGGGCCCTGACTTTGTCATTGATGAAGTGAGACCCCCCGTCTGAAATCAAGACTCTAGGTACTCCGAACCGTGAAATGATATTTCTCCTCAAGAATTTGCATACGGTTTTAGCATCTGCGGCTCGGGCGGGGATGGCCTCAACCCATCGGCTGACATAATCTACAGCGAGCAAAATGTGCTCGAATCCCTGACTTTTAGGAAATGGGCCCATGAAATCAATCCCCCATGCATCAAAAACTTCACAGAAGTGAATGGGTTGCATGGGCATCATGTCTCTCTGTCCGCAGGTTCCCATTTTCTGACAGTCAGTACATCTCTTCACGAACTCATCAGAATCCTTGAAGAGAGTAGGCCACCATAGGCCGGATTGAAGCACCTTCTATGCTATCCTTTTTCCAGAATGATGTCCTCCTGCCTCAAGCTTGTGGCAGTATGTGAGGACGCTATGCTGCTCTTCCTGAGGAATGCACCTCCTCCAGATACTATCTCCTCCTTCATGATAAAGGACGGGATCTTCCCAATGGTAAAACTTGGCCTTAGCTAGGAAGGTCTCAAGTTTCTGCCTGGGCCAACCCTGAGGGACTGTCTTGGCAACAAGATAGTTTACAAAGTCAGCATACCACGGGAGTGAGGTGACAGCCAATATCGCCTCATCTGGAAATGTCTCTGTGATAGGTGCGCTGGGCTCAGATTCCTCAAGATTCTCCAATCTGGAGAGATGATCCGCCACCACATTCTTGACTCCAGGTTTATCCTTAATTTCAATATCAAATTCCTAGAGTAGAAGGATCCATCTGGTGAGACGTGCTTTGGCATCCTTCTTAGCCATTAAGTACCGGATGGCGGTATGATCAGTGTATATTGTCACTCTAGATCCGAGAATATATGATCTATACTTCTCAAGAGCGAAGACTACGGCCAGCATCTCTTTCTCAGTTACAGTGTAATTCCGCTGCGCGGCATCCAAAGTCCGGCTGGCGTAGTGAATGGCAAACGGTAAACCATCCCTCCTCTGTCCAAGCACAGCCCCAACGGCAAAATCTGAAGCATCCGTCATGATCTCGAATGGGAGAGACCAATCGGGTGGCTGAAGGACAGGAGCTGAAACAACCATGTTTTTGAGAGTCTCAAAAGATTCAAGACACTTATCATTAACAATAAACTCGGTGTCTTTGGTGAGCAAGTCAGTAAGCGGTCGGGCAATTCGACTGAAGTCCTGAATGAACCGTCGGTAGAAACCGACATGCCCCAGAAAAGACCGTAACTGACGCAAGTTGGACGGCGGATTGAGTTTTCTGATGATATCCACCTTAGCCGGATCGACCTCCATGCCCCTGTTGGAGACGATATGACCAAGGACCGTCCCCTGAGTCATCATGAAATGACTCTTCTCCCAAGATAAGACTAGATTAACCTCTATGCAGCGCTTCAGCACGCGGTCTAGGCAGTCAAGACAAGCGTCGAACCCGTCGCCATAGACCGAGAAGTCATCCATGAAGACCTCTAAACAGTCACCCACCATGTCCGAGAAGATGGACAACATGCACCTTTGGAATGTCGCCGGAGCGTTACATAGACCAAAGGGCATCCGTCTGAAAGCATAGGTCCCAAACGGACAGGTGAATGTCGTTTTCTCCTGGTCTTCGGGCGCAATGGCCACTTGATTGTATCCAGAGTACCCATCAAGAAAACAGTAATGGCTCTTCCCAGCTAACCGCTCGATAATTTGATCAATAAATGGTAGCGGGAAGTGATCCTTCTTGGTGGCCTCATTCAATCGTCTGTAGTCCACACAGACCCTCCAAGAAGTTGGTACTCTGGTAGCGATCTCCTCTCCAGACTCATTGATAACTGTAGTGATACCCATCTTCTTGGGTACCACATGTAACGGACTTACCCATTTGGAGTTGGAGATGGGATAGATAAAATCGGCGCTCCACCACTTGGAAATTTCTTTCATGACTACGTCTCGAAGATTCGGGTTCAGCCGTCGTTGGAACTCACGCGACGGCTTAGCATTATCTTCAAGATAGATGTGGTGTGAGCAAAGATTTGGGCTCAGCCCCTGGAGATCAGCTATACTCCAACCGATTGCCTTGCGGTTTCTTTCAAGAACCTCCATCAGACGAGATTCTTGCTCTCCAGTCAAATCTGCTGAGATAATGACTGGGTGCATTTCTGGCTCTCCAGCAAGGAATCTGTACTTCATTGACTGCGGCAGAGGTTTCCGTTCCGGACAACTGGGAGGTGGCAGATCTGGCTTCTGATATGTCTGTGTAAATGCGACCAGGTCTGCATGGGAGAACTCTCGCTCTGCATGAATTGCTGACGAAGGGTGGCCTGATGGATCATCAATAAACTGCACTGGATCGCACTCTGTCATGGCTGTTGGCTCAGAAGGAATCAGACAAGGCAAATAATCATCAAAGTCATCCCAGTCAATGTCTGAATCCGAGGGATCAGAAGATGATGAGCAAGATTGAAATTCCTCGGCACCACTCATCACAACACTGTCAACCTCAGAAATATCCTCATCCAGGAATGTGCTCTCCCGGCTCTCAACTGCCATGAGCTTGAGATACAGTGAATCTGTAGGCAAGGCGAGGGTCGGTGCTACGGGATCTTTCCAGTTGGATTCATCATCAGTCATCTCGAAATCACAAACCTGGTGGATGTCTAGCTCCTCCTCTGTCATCTGCTCGGCTTCGCTGGACTGCTCTGAGCATTCTGCCTCTCTGGCTCTGATTTCTTCGATCGTCTCTATTTGTATGGTTTCGCCCTCTACGCGAAAGCATACCTTCCCACTATCATGGTCGGTCACCGCCTTGGCTGTGGCCAAGAATGGACGTCCGAGAATGATGGGGGCATCAGTTACCGCCTCAGGGATCTCCATGTCCAACACAACGAAGTCCACGGGGAATTTCAGGCCCTGAATGGTAACGACCACGTCTTTCAATAACCCCTTCGGCCTCTTAATCGACCTGTCAGCAAACTGAAGGACGGTTCTGCTTCGAAGAAGAGGGCCAAACTCGAACTGCTTGAGTAAGGCTGCCGGAAGGAGGTTAATTGAAGAGCCGCTGTCTAATAGAGTACGATCAAACTGCTGCTCCTGAATCTCGCATCTGACATAGGGGGCTCCTGCGTCTGGTCGCTTGGCTGGCAATGTTTTCTGAATGGCGCAGCAAGTGTCATGAGTGAGCATATGGATCTGATCTCTGTGCCTCTTCCTTCTTCGGACAGTAGTTGTTTCTTTCAAGTTCTTCTTGAAGAAGGGGATATGCTCAAATGCTTCTCGTAGAGTCAGCTGAATATGAAATCTGTCAATCATCTCGTTGCCGAACTCTACCTGTTGGTTCTTTTTGGGATTTTCTTTTTTATTTCCCTTCGCTCGGCGGAGTGCCTCAGGGAAGGGGATTGTAGGGGCCTCCTCGGATGGAGGACTAGGAATCGGTCCCTGTGCCTGTGAAGACGGAGAATCCATACAAAAATCATCATTCAACACATATGGATCCGCAATTTGAACAGAAACCTTTCCTTTATTCATATTTTTGTTTTTGTTTTTCTTCCCACAGTCTCTAGACACAAAATGTGGTGACATCACAGATGGCTCAACAAAAGTGGATGTGGTGGCCTCAGTACCACCACTAGCACCGGTCTTTGCGGCATCAGCACCGCGCTCTGGTTCATCTCCCAAAATGGTGGCATCAGCACCACCGTCTTCAATATCATCTGTAGCGGCATCAGCACCGCTCCTCTGCTCTTCTGGCGCTCCGGGTTCTGCGTCTGGCTGTCGCTCAGAAGAGGCGTCGCCGGCTGGCATCCTACCGCTCCTAGTAGTAACAAAATCAGCATCATAATAGGAATAAGATATGTCATTCAAATCATCACTAGGAGAGGTGTCCTCTGTGAACTCTACCTGCTCAGATTTTCTTTTTAAATTGTTAGGATTGGGTTCGATCTGAGCGGGTATGGCGGCTTTGCCTTTGATGATGTCCCGCATCTCCTGCCGGAACTCATCCATTTCTTGCCTAAAAGATGCTCGCTGTTCAGATAGCAAGCGGGCAAGATCGTCAAGGGCTGGGTTCTCATAGGCCGGACCCTGAGAACCGGATGTCTGTCCCTGCTGGACATGGGGCTGCTGGTGCTGGTATTGCTGCTGATATTGGGGGGGAGGCTGGTGATAAGATTGCTGAGGCTGCTGGCGCGGCCTCCACTGCTGTCCCTGATAGGCGGGACGAGGATCACTCTGATACTGCTGGGGCTGGCTGTACTGGGGCTGTTGCTGCTGATGTGGCTGGCTGCTCTGCTGTCCTTGAGCAGGGGAATTCTGTTGGGACGAGGAACCACCATTTCCCCAACGGAATCCGGGATGATCCCTGCGAATCGCTGGCTGAGGGTATCGGTCATACCAAATCCCGTTGACTTCCATCAACGATTCCTGCTCGAAGGAAGGTGGAGGAAGAACTGCCAGTGGCTGCTCCTGCTGATATACCACCATCTGCATCTCCTGAGATGGCGGTTGCTCTGGATGGTACTGCAACAATGGAACCGGCTCCGCCTGGATATGGTTCACCTGGCGGTACGAGGTGGAGGCCTGGTTGGAATTGTTGCTGCTGGAAGCAACCTGTGACCTGGGAGGCTGTTGGGAATGGGCTTGTGCCTCCTGAATACAGAGAATTTGAGTTTTCAGGTCACTCATTGTTTTGGTCAGAAGGTCCATCTGGGCTAGACCTTGATTCTGCTTCTTTTCAAGGATCTCCATGCGGTCCAGCTTTTCACTGATGATGCCCATGTCGGCTGTTGCTGATTCTGCTTGGGCTGCGGCTACCGACGCTGTGTTGGGACCGGCATCGATGCGGGCGATCCTCTGAAATGTTCCCGCACCTTGCGGGGGCTTCTGCTGAGTGTAGACTCTAGCCTGGGTCATTACTGTGGAGTTCTCTGCCATTCCCTCATAAATGGCCCAGACGTCGTCTTCTCCCTTGGAGAAATAGGACCCACCGCAAGAGGCGTTCACAAGCCCCTGCAGCTCCGGTGTCAGCCCACAGAAGAAACTCTGCACCAGGTGGGGCTTGGAGATGTCGTGATGTGGACACCTGTCTATGAGCTCTCTGAAACGATCCCATGCTTCATGGAACTGTTCATTTGGGATCATGGTGAAATTGCTGATCATGGCTCGAGCTGCGTTTGTCCGGCCGAGAGGATAGTATTTCTTCAAATATACGGACCGGAGATCTGCCCAAGTGTCGACAAATCGCCCTAAATGCTTGAGCCAATATGCGGCTCGATCAACCAATGAGAATGGGAAGGCGATCATCTTGATAGTGTCCTCGGTCAACAACCGATCGTGGATGGTGCTGCATATCATTTCGAACTCTTGGAGATGGAGGTGCGGCTCTTCGGTCGGCAACCCATGGAATTTGGGTAGCATCTGAATCGTGTTGTGCCGAAGCTCGAAGTCTCCATGGATTGGTGGGAGTCTGATCCACCGGTGAGTGAGGGATGAAGCTGGGTTGTGCAGTTCCCTCATGATGGTCTGTGGCGGTCGCTCACCGTCTGGGTCGCCTCCTCCTGCATCGGGTCCTCCTCCTTCTCCGCCACCACCTCCTCCAGGTCTGTTCTCTCTCAGGTGTGCAATCTCCCTCATAAGGTCACCCATGAATGTGCCCTGGTCACGGATCTGTCTCTGCATATTCTCCAGGGATGCTAGCAAGGAATTGTTGATGGCCGCTTGATCAATAATGAACGGAGGGTGATCGTGATCATCTTGGTGCTCGCCTCTGTCTGCCATTGCTTGATTCTCTGAAAATGCAAAAGAGGCCATTTCAGGTGCTGTTGAATGTGCTGAACTCTGTGATGCACTGAATTCTGACACAATTGGACTGAGGGAAGGAGAATGGGAAGGGTGGTCGAGGGGGAACAGGGTGGATGTGAACTCGGGCTCGGAGAGCGGACTCTCCGAGTTATTCCTAGATGAATAAGGAGGAGTGCTGGATAGCGGTGCCGACAAGGTCGGCCTAAGAGATCTCCGTCCCATCATCTTGATTATTTGGAAGGAGAGGGAAGATGCAAGGAAAAGAAGAAAATGAGATGCAACAAAATTTTGCACAATTGTGCGGTGTTTTTGATCTTGACCTTAATAAATCTAACAATCAAACACAAAGCAAGGGTAAGTTCACCAACTCAACTCGTGAAGCCGTGAAGGTTCGGCTTTTATCTTGTCAGTTTTAGCTTGTTTTCAGGTATTTATCTTTTCACGAGTCCTTAGAGCGCTACGCCTATAGGAGAGAGAGTACTGCCAGGAAAGTGTCCCCGTACTTGTCCTCCTCTTGTGTAACCTGTAACTTGCGCTTTTTGAGGTCCTTGTAACCCTTCCTGGATCCCTACTCAGCCAAAGAAAAGAGAGAGGAAGCCGATAGGCGAAACCGATACTTCGGACCTCGCTCGCAACGGAATCACCCGTGAGCGTACAAGGTCCTACTCGGACGCAGCCGGTGAGACAGACACACCCGTGAAGGCGTGGCCTAGGCTCGGTACTTCGGACAAGGTCGGCGCTCTCACAATAGAGAGTCACCAATGGCGACCAAATCCTACTCGACTACGTACGATAGTAGCGCCAATACTTCGGAAATCCAGGCGATACACAAGGCAGCCACAAGTTGGGTTTTGGGCTCTAATCCTTACGAAGCGCTCACCTCACTGGGAAGGAAACCTTCCTATGCAACCTGAAAACAAGTGAGGGTGTTACTCTCCCCAAGCAATGAATCCAATTACCAATTTTATTTTGGTCAAGTTTTCTTTAGCAGTCCCTTTTTTAATTTTTTTGGTGTTATCGCTTCTTTTGAGTCAAATTCAAACAAGCGCCTAACGTTTTTGTATTTTTCCTTTATCCTACTTTGTCCAAAAACAGAGGGAGAAAAGAGTCGGAAAAGCCGTGCAAGTCGACACCAAGGTGGAAATCTCACCTTTGTGCCTAGATGATACGTGCAAAGTTAGAAGACTTACAGCGAATCCCAGCTCTCTCCATGCGGGATGCAAAGCAGAATTTTTTAAACCTAATCTATATGGCGAATGCAAGGCGGAAATCGTCCTAGTACAGGCAACTGCTAGCGTGAAGAACCACAAGCTAGCTAATAGCTTCTAATCCGAGTGTCCGGTCTTGGCTCACCCCTCCTCTGCCCAACACATTTGGAGTAGGAGAAAGAGCTTGTTCGGGTGTGAGCTCGCGACGCGTGGATTTGGAAGCTACTCGCTAACTGTTTGATTATTCTAAGTCCAAATACGAATCTATAGGTGCATGCAAAGATAGTTAAGTGTTTGGACCTAATCTAATCGAGTCAAGCAGTCCTAGAACTAAGAGCTCAATCCACAAAATAAAGTGAAAAATGAAAACAAAACCGGAAAATGACAAGCGATGAAAACGCGGTCAAAACGCGGTGAGCCCCCGGGTGAACAAACACCCGGAAATTAGGCCCGAATGTTCAAGTGTCCAAGTCCAAGATACCTGTATTATTACAAATTAAATAAATCACTCTCTCACCAAATAAAAGAAAAGCTAACTAATCACACTCTCTCTCACTCCTTGCTCTCTCCTGCCGGCTTGGCTAAAGAAAAGCCGGCTCCACGTCCCAAGGTTGCGTCAGGTCACCTAGGCGATCCGCCTCGCTCCGCGGTCCCTCGCAAGAAGACAAGAAAAGAGATGGTCAGATAACTCAACAAGATATATCAAAAATGTGAGAAATGGAAAGTAAAGCTATGGTAAACAATCACACAATCAAGTAAAAAAATGAACTACAAGCTGTTGCTCCCCGGCGAGGGTCTAACTCCACATTGTTTCTAATTTATTGATCTTAGTGTGGGTTAATTGTTGATTAATCGCATATTATCGAGGGTCTAAATGTGTCGTTGTGGCGACCCTCAATAAAATGCGATTAATCAACAATTAACCCACACTAAGATCAATAAATTAGAAACAATGTGGAGTTAAAATTTATTTTTAACTCTGCACAAATGATGTAAAGGGCAAGTATGCAGAGAGTTCGAACACAGGGAGCAAACAATGTAACTCAAGCAAATGAATGCACAAGTGTGTGAGTGTGTGAGTGTCTACACTAAGCAAGCAAAGGAATTTTTGTGGGTTTTTAATTTTTTACCTTTTTTTTTATTTTTAATTTTTAATTTTGTATTTTGATTTTTGATTTTCTGATTTTTATATTTTATATTTTATATTTTTTTTATTTTCTTTTTCAATGTTGGAAAGTAAAGGCAATGTAATACAAGGCAAAGTAAAATATTTATAAAAATGCACAAAAATACTCAACAATTAAGAAATAAAATTTTTTTAGTCTTTTTAGGGTTTTTTTCCTGTTTTTGTGATTTTTGGGGATTTTTCAAGTTGTTTTTGATATTTTTAAAAACTGAAATATGGCTAAACAGTGGAAATAGGGCTGGCTGGGAATAAAATGTAATTTAAAAATAGCAACCAGTAGCAAAAATGTTTCACACTATTTTTCAAATAAAAGTAACAAAATAAGGAAGAAACAGAAGCTGAGTTTACAATTTTTGGGTTTTTCTACTATTTTCTATATTTTTTTGAAGTTTTTGAGAGTTTTTAATTTTTTAGTGTTTTTCTTTTGAAATTTTTAATGATTTTTGGACTGACACTAAAAGATAATAAAATAGACACTAGGTGAATTTTTGGGAATTTTTGGAGGTATTTTGATATTTTTTTGGTATTTTCTAATGTAGACAGTACAAAAAAGGCTGTTTTTGATTTTTAATAAATACGAAAATAAAATAAAATCAAAAACTAAACAGCTGGCGTTAAAGTAAAGGTGCACAGGAGCTTAAGTCTATTTTTGTGGAATTTTTGGGCATAAATGATCACTCAAATAAATACAACAAGCATCCAAATATTAAACAGGCCTGGCAGGGGCATATACGCAATATTCAAAACTTCCAGGGGCATACATGCAATTTTCCACAAAAATATACACTTTATATTCAACTTTTGGAACTAAAAGACAATTAATAAAATCGCCTGGGCCTCCTGGCAATTTACCCACCAGGGCGCGTGACTTGCACGCGCCTGGGAGGGACCAAAATGTAATATCGCAAAAACCTGGGGGCCTACTTGCAAAATAACCAGAAATATTACAATAAATGCCAAAGTTTTGGTACTAAAACTAAATACACAAACAACCGAGGGTTCCTCTGCAAAATGCCCACTACCTCACGTGTACAGGTCACGTGAGGTGACGTGGCGAGGACCTAAATGCAAATAAATAAAGTCTGGGGGTGTTTATGCAAATATTACAAAAGATTTAAACTACAGACGCAAGTTTAAGTACTAAATATTAAATACAAAAATGACGAGGGTTGAGATGCAAAATACCCACGCCTTATCTCCTCGTGCGTGATCGAACGGTGGGGGACCGCTCACTTATCCACGTGGCGCACGCACAACGCGCGATGACGGTTCGGCGATCAGCGGCTGAGATCAGATCTGGCGAAGGTATCGACGGTGGAAGCGTGCCAAGATCTGACGGCTGCAGCTGGATCTGGAGCGGGCCGAGGATCGGACGGTGGAGACACACGGAGGAAGAACAGGGAAGAACTCCGATGCGGCGAAGTTCCTCCGGCGAGCTGACGCGCCTCCGGTTGTCTGGGCCGCTCCAAGAAGGTCCGGGAGACTCCTGCGGTGATGCTCTGGCGTCTGGGGCTCTCAAAATCGCCGGAGAAGCTCTGAGGTGCTGCTGCAAAGGCGGCGGAGCTCGAAGCTCCAGGTATCTCCGGCGGAGGTCGAATCAGAGCCCCCAGGCGCTGTGATGCTCCAGGTACCTGCAAAAGGTGGTGAGAAGGCCCAGGGCAAATTGCCTGGACCTCGCGAGGACCTAATCTAAGCGCGAGGTGAAGTGGATGTCGGTGGCCGGAGTTGCGCTCCGGCGATGATGCGTGAACGGGCGAAATGAACGATTAAACTTAGAGATTTTTTTGGGTTTTCGAAGATTAAGCTAACAGGAACCTAAGGGGATAAACAAGAAGGTGGGGCGATCCCTCAATGGCCGGAGCCAGAGGAAAAAGGGATACCTCGACGCCGGCACTTGGCGGAGGTGGTGGAGCTTCCCTCGACTTCGCGCGCCTCAGCTGAAGGGCCGGCGGTGGAGCTGTCACCTCCACGGAGCTCAGGAGCACAAGAGAGACGCTGAAGGGTGGACCAAGGGGACTCGATTTGAATTCAAAGTTGGGGGGTTGGTTTTATGCGGTTTGACCCCTGACTGAGGTGCTCCAAAGATCAAGAAATATTTTGCAAATCTTGGGTTCAAAGACCAAGATTAAGCTTGGGCGAGTGAAATAGAAGGTTGGTGAGCAATGTTGCAGAAGAAATCATCACGAAAACATGAAAGAATCGACCTGGAAAAAGCCAAAAAGATGGCCCAAAAACGAGGTCTGACATGGGCTGCAGGGGTAGGTCAGACTGTTGACCTAGGTCAACAGTCCTGGCCTCCTGGTTGGTCCACGTGGACCAACCAGGAAAAACCCTGAATTATTGTTTTATTAATTCAATTTAAAATAATAAAAGGCCGAATTAAATAAAAGTTATAAAATAAAAAATGTTCAAAATTTTATGTAGTATTTAATTCTGATTTTTATTTATTTTTATGAGATTTATTTTTATAAGTTACCTTTTTAACCCTATATAGGTATAATACCTATGTATTTTGATATTTTATTTTTATTTTGGTATTTTATTTCTTTATTATTTTTATTTAGTATTTTATAAAATTATAACATACTTTTATATACATATATATATTTTTATTTTATTTTTTCTGATATGTTTTGTATATTTAATTAAATACAAGTATATTTTGTATAGGTATATGTATAGGTACTGTACCTATGTATTGAATCTACAACTATTTTTATTTTTATTTTTCTTTGCATTTTATTTCAATTTTAATGCACATGTACAGTATAAGTATCATTTACAAAATTAGAAAAATATAAAAATGAATAAATAATGAATAAAGAATAAATTGAATATTTTATTCAGTACAAGTGTACAATAGGGGTCCAAAAGCCAACTTTCAATCCGTAGCTCCGCCAAATGCGAAACCACTGCCATTGGATAGATTATTTTATTCTATATACAATTAAAGGTGAGTTTGATGCATTTGGAGTTGTCGTTTGTGAGATACGGGTCTGGGAAGTTGGGATTTTGGATTCTTATTCAGACCATATCTTTTTGTCTGTACATGACTTTTCTGTGAAATCAATTTTGTCTTTTTCTTCGTTAATTTATCTACAACTTTTATGTTCAAAGTTTCTTTATTTGATGTATACAAAGTGGAACCAAAAATAGGTCCCAAAATGAATAAAGAATGAATAACAGGTATAGGTATTTTGACTGTGTATTTGGCCTTATCTCCCCCTACTTTATTCCTTGTCGACCTATTCATCAAGATGCCTAGGTCTCGGGGGTTTTGGGTCATAAAATATTTACAATATTTTATTCTTTTTCTTTTCTTTATTTATTCTATAATTTTGGCCTTAATTACAGTAATTTATACACTGATGAGATGCACATGCATGAATGCTAAGACGCTTGATTTAAGGCTATTTACAGGCATTTGCTAGGGTTTTAGGTGCCAAAATGATAGAATAAAGATGATGAAATGTGGATTCATCAGGGAGCACGAGGTGGTGCGGTGGCGCTGGGTGGTGAGGGAGGGAGAGAGAGAGAGAGGGAGGACGAGGTGGCGGTGGGCAACACTGGGTGGGAAGGGAGGGAGGAGAGGGTACTTGAGGCACGACTGCATGAGGTGGAAGAGGGCGCGGGGGAACCTGGGGAGGACGGAGGGCCACATGTGGTGCATGGCGGCGGGCCTTTGCTGGGAAGGGAAGGGAGCTCATGGAGGGGCAGCAACACTCGACGGGGAGGACTCGGGGTCGGGGACCTCAAGGCCACTCGGGTGGGTTAGGGTAGAAAAGACTAGGGTTTCGAAATGAAGAGGGGGTGTGGATCGATACGGGCTGCGGTCGGGCCAGGATTCAGACCATTAATCGGGGCGGCCCATGGACTTCGAGTTCTAGCCCATGCAAACCCGAGTCTAGTCCGATTTGGTAAATGGGCCAAAATGATAGCCCATGCCTGCCCGTTTAGACTATGGACTTGGGCTTAGGTCGGACTTGAGCGGGTTGGGTTGGGCCGATCCTGGCCCATGCTCCACCCTATGTGCATGTCCCTGGCGAAGAGAATTGGGGCGCTCCCCCTCCTTCGGGCGAGCTGGTTTTATGAGAAGTTGAGATAAAGGCAAAAGGGACGACCAAAGTTATAATGGTACAAGATGCGGCAATGTTAATCATCCCATCAACTCCTATGCTACAGTCCCTTCTAATAACATAAGGGATGGTCTCCACGAGTCCCGGTACGATCATCGACCATCCCATATACGAGGAAGGGGAGACAGTTACAATGATCATCCTGTCTACTTGTCAAATGAGTACATTTAAGTAAGAAGTTCCCGATCATCGTCAGTTGGACGATCATTTTGACCGTCCCTTCTAGTCTACCTAATATAAGTCCCCAAATCTTCTCATTTGTTCTCTCGGTTCAAATCCCTTTTAGTCCCCATCGCCCACCGCCATTACACCTCCTTCCATAGTTGTCCCGCGCTCCTCCTCCCATCCCTAGTTGTGTTTGTCATCTACGTCATGTTATCTCGTCTATACAGTCCCCTCTCTGTTACCTCTACGCATGACTCTTACACAAGTTAGGTAACATTAAATATATATATATGTATAGGAGAAACTTCAAATGAGGCGAGGTCTCACCATATATATGGTGAGCAACCATAAATTTAGGCATCTTCCCAATGTATTTTACAGTTTCTTATTTTATAGATTTAATAATAAATATTAACATAGCATGTATAGTTAGATAAAATTGTGAAAATATTATTATATTGTATGAAAAAGTTAATATAAATTTAGATGCTATAATTTACAGAATCAGTTTCTTTACAGTGTACAATTTATACTTTTACAAAATTGTTATAGAGTTTTTACTAAATTGACAGTGGTATTTACAGTCTCAGAAAAGACCCGCCTCATTTGAAAGGTCCCTTATATATACAGCCTTTCTTAGGACATGATCCTTCCATATGTAAGGAAGGCCAACGATCGTGATTATTAGATTAAAATCTAATGGCACCATCAATTTCTTTGCCTAAAAGGATATTTTGGTCATCCTCTTTTGCATTAATTATGTATATCATTTAATATTTCGAAATACTAAATTTAGCTAGATCTAATTTTGATATTTTTCCATAACACCTTATTTAAATAATATCGATTGGGTGATATTATGTGAAGCAGATGTTTGTATTCTCACGTATTCTATTGTAGAATCTGGGGTTCATTTTGTAATGATTGTATGTTTTTTGTAGAATTCGCGGTTCCTTCAAAATTCACCAGTCATTTGTAAAATTTGTATGGTTCTTTGTAGAATACAATTCATATTAGCAATTAATACATGGTTGTTTGTAATGATTGTATATTTCTTTATAGAATGAATTTTGTATGGTTCTTTGTTAGATGCAATAGACATTCACGCTAAATCGATAAGTAATACAAATCAAATATATATATATATAATACAAATCCAAAATATATAATGCACATCCAAAATGTGTAATGCGCGTCAAATATACAAGATATATAAACAAACTACAATTGTCATTCACACCAAATTGTTACGTAAAAATACATATCAAATATGTATAATACACATCAATATTGTATTAAAAGACAGCTTCACGATTCTGTCCATTTTCTTCCATGCTCTATCAATATGCTTCTCTACTTCACATTGACAACCGCCATTACTGCATTCCTTGTTATGACACTAGAGTGATTGTCGGAGCTCAGGGAAAACCAGTATGAATCATTCTTCATCCGAGACACGCAGGTAAGCAACCGAATCTCCATCACATCCTCTGAAATCGCGATGGCTTCGTCTTCTTCATCGTCCTCGTTTGTCACTCCCAATTACTTTAGGTCATGAGTTTAACCCATAGGATTCGTTAGATTCATGGCCTGAAAGTAGAATACAAAATCTTCAAAATCAAATTGGGTCATCAGGATCACATCAATATAGTATCATTAGTTTTAATACAACAACCCTGCCAAGAATGGATCTATCTTGATGATCAACAATAAAAATAAGAATCATAAAAAGGGATCAAAAGAACACTACCCATCTTGATCTCGAGACAAAACAGACGCAATATACTACAGATAAGAAAGCACACTACAGAGCTTCATATCCGCCAGAAAGACTCGAGATAAGCAAGCCTGGTGCAGCTGAGGAGATGTTCACGCATGCGGGCAGCTCGGAATCCGGTGGCGGAAATGCTCGTACGCACATAGGTGGTTCCATGAGCTCCTGCAATACAGCTAGGGGGCTCAGGAAGTGACTGGGACTAGTCGTGTGCATGCGAGAGGGATACGAGGTGTGATTGAAAGAGATGCTTCATCCATGAGCATAGGAGAGAATGTGCAGGAGAGGACAGCAACCTTCGATGCCGACAAGGGTGATGCCTTTATCCGCGAGCATGGGAACCAAAATGACGCCTCAATGTGTCAAAATAATTATGTTTCTATTTTCTGAATAAGTAATTAAGGTGAGATTAATGGAGGAGATAGTTGAGATGGTTAAATACTATATTTAGATAATGTATAAAGATCAAAATAAATTTTTATTTAATTTTTAAATAATATTAATATACCATTAATAACAACCACGAGATTAATTAGGAGGGTCGGGATTGCAGGCCTTTCTTAGGGATGGAAGGACCATATCCCATTAGAAAGATATCCATATATATATATATAGGTAAAACAGGGTTGCCCCTTTGGGGGCTAACTTGGCTCCCCCCATCCCATTTTCCTTATTTTTTTATTTTTTTGACAAATGAAACCATGGAAATTTATACTATATACCTATATTATGTCATTAAAGTCTTGTGAGAAATAGAGACTCCTACGACCTCTATTTGGATAGTCATTTTTTAACAAAAGCAAAAATATTGAAATCGACCCCTTCTGGATGGAGGTTGTATGAGTCTATTTCGTACGAAATTTGAATGACATAATTAAGGATATAATAATGAAAATCCACGGAAGTATTTTTCAAAAAAATAATAAAAATATGCGGAAAACGAGACGGGGGAAGCCAAATTAGCTCCACCTAGGGAGCAACCCCATTTTACCCTATATATAGAGAGAGAGGGTTGATCTTGTGAGAGCCAAAAACTGTTAGAGCATGAGAGCAGTGAGTCTGTACCACTAGATTCTACTAATTGACTGGAAGATGAGAGAGATGAGTAGAATCTAATGATCCATACTCTCTGCTCGCATGCTTTCACAGTTTTTGACTCTCACGGGATCACCTCCCCCCTCTATATATAGACGCAATGAAATTGATTTAGAACATTTTAGCGTGAGCAACAAGGATCAAAAGCATATCTTTGAGGTTGCTCCTTAATTTTTCTATTTATATACATCTGCAGCATTTTAGACTTTTGTTTCAATGAAAATGGTGCATGTTTAGGCATTAATTGTTAACATCAAGTAGATGTAGATTAGATAATATTTATATCATGCCACACTTCAATGAGAATTGTGATAGCTTTTGTTTCTTTTATAGTTGGATGTCAATATTTCTTAGTATGGTCTCATCTTTGTTGGACGGCATTCAATCTTCGGTAGGAGGGATAAGATAAGGAGGCTATGTTAGATAATATTATTTAGAGATTTTTACCCGACAGACCCTATAATCTTTGTCAATTACCTCCACGATCTTTGAAACAACCTAATTCCCTTCTCGACCCCGTAAACTTGTTCCGTCTTATCCTACAGACCCTACAATCAGTTTTAACTTTATTTGAGTCAATTATTTAGATTAGTCTTGAGTTAATCTAACTAAAGAAAATCCACCGGTGGATATTCCACCCATGATTTTTCCAAAGTTCATCCCCTCCACCGCTCCTCCCTAGGCCTCCACGGCCCCCTCTGCGCCCTCCACGACCCCCTGAAGCTTCCATGGGCAGGTTCCTCCTCACCCTCCGCGGCTCTTCCCCTTCCCTCCCCTTCGTTCTGCTCACCTCCCACCTCAACTCCGTCCCCACTGACTCCTCTCACTGGAACAGCCCCCCTTCTCCGCCTCCATCGACCTCCTCGGCCGCATCTTCGCCCGCGGTTCCCACGACGACAAGTGCCTCCCTGTCCAGCATCTCCACACACTCTCCCTCCTCTCCCGCGGCTTCCAGCCCCTCCGTACTGTCCACGTTTCCGTCTTCCCGGATGAGGAAATCGGAGGCGCCGACGGCATGACCCGCCTCATTTCCTCCTCTGAATTCGACGATCTCAACATCGGCTTCGTGCTAGACGAAGGACAGGCATCCCTCTCCGACGAATTCAGGGTCTTCTACACCGACAAGACCCCGTGGTCGGTGGTGATCACTGCACGTGGGGAGCCCGGCCACGGCACAAGGATGTACAAGCCATCGGCGATGGAAAATCTTATGGAAGCGGCGGAAGCGGCGGCAAGGTTCGAGGAGGAGCAATTTGTGAAGGTGAAGTCAGGGGAGAAGGCTGCATCGGAGGTCATCTCAGTGAATGCCGTCTACATGAAGGCCGGGACTCTTTCGCCTCCTTTGGGTTTCGTAATGAACATGCAACCTTCCGAGGGGAGATGGGACTAGACGTGTGCATTCCTCCCACTATTGATCCTGACGCAGTGCGAAGACGGATAGCTGAAATCGGAGCGTGGGAGGGCAAGGGAAGAGATCGACGATGGATGTCGGGGAGATGGAGGGCGAAGATAGAGGTCAGGGAGGAGGAGGAGGACGAGAGCCGTGGAGATCGCAGAGGTAGTGGGTGCTCGATGGGAAAGGGAGATGAGGAGAAGGTAAGGGAGAGTGGCACTCAATGTAAATTTGATTAATAAAATGGGTATAATGTAAAAGAACATAACGGAATCCGGTTGATTTTAACGGGTAAATGGATGGGGATTAACCACATGGTCTGTAAGGTAAAAGTTAGCAAGTTTACAGGGTCGAGTGGGGAATTACATTGTTTCAAAGGTCGTAGAGGTAATTGACAAAGATTATAGGGTCTGTCGGGTAAAAATCCCTATTATTTAATAAGTAGTAGTTATTTATATTTTTTTGCATGAGAGATATATGATGGAGGAATAATGAGGGAAGCCTTATTTCTCATATTGACTCTAGGACCAAAATGTTGACCATCTATAGAGGGAGAGGAATAAGGAGGGATATCCCTCTTTATTCCTCAAACGAACACCACCTTAGTAATGTATGTGTTGTGAATCACGAAAGCGGAACATGAAAACTATCAATCAAGTATGTACGAGGGCACACGGATTTACAAAGTTCACCATAACTAGGCTACATCCTTGGAAACAATGGTGAATCTCTCTTGGTATGGTGGAACAACGAGAGTACAGAGGGGCGATTCAAAACACTAACCTTATGAGGGTATATATAGTATCCCATATAGACAAATCTCCATAAATAGATAGATTCTCAAATCTCTCTAAACATACAAATTTCCGAAATCTCCTTAAAAGGAAAGATCCCCAAATCTCCCCCAATGGGAAGAATAGTCAGGTTAGGAAATAATCAGAATCGGAATGAATTCTAAATCAATTATGATATGGATGACCCCAAATTCAGGATTCAAATCATATCAACAATCTCCACCTTGATTTAAATCCTCAAATAACATAATTGCTTCAAATCCGAATAGTAGAACTCATGACATTATCAAAGATCTTCACTTTGAAATTGAATCCTCAGGTAATAGTACAGCACTGATAAACTCCACTATCACCTTCCTTTCCAAGGCGCTACCACTTGACAACCAGCCAAAGGTTAAACACGTTCATGTCGGTAAAGTCTGCGATCTTCAAATTGTGTGGCGTCATCTGCTTGATGATCATGATAAACATGGCTCTGATACCAGCTTGTTGCAAATCGCAGAAGCGGAAACCACATGAATGATCAATCAAGAAAGCACGAGGCACACATATTTACAAGGTTCACTCGTAACTGGGCTACATCCTTGGGGTGGCAGTGAATCTCTCTTAATATGGTGGAACAACTGGAGTATAAAGGGATGATTCAAAACATTGGCACTGTGAGGGTTGATATAGTTTTCCATACCAACAAATCTCCAAAAATAGACAAATACTCAAATCTCCCTAAACAAGCAGATTTCCCAAATCTCCTTAAATAGGAAGATCTCTAAAGCTCCCCAATGGGAATAACATACATGTTAGAAAATAACCAGAATTAGAACGGATCATCCAATCAATTATGATTCTGATGAATCTCAAATTTAGGATTCAAATCATATCAACAATATGTGTGGATAAGCAAGACGAGCGGCTAAATGTCCAAGAAAAAATGAGTACGAGGTTACATAGGATTTCATAGTGCTTAGTGTTTGCAAGTTCCTCCTCCTATTGTGTATTTGCAATTTTGCATGTAACAATGGGTGTATCATTTTTGCATCTCAAGACAGAACCAGATCTCATAAATTTGAATTCGCTGGAATTCTCTCGATGACTTCTCCAAACTACAAAAGATGTTTTGGTTATAAGTCCCATCGCATTATTGATGTTCAATTATTAAAGCTATATTCGAGTATGTTTACAAATTTTTGAAAGGATAATTGTGAAATACTTATAGATATGCCTATATGGTGTTAGTTTGATATAGAAGAATAGATACGACAGTGATGAATAAGAGATGCAATGTCTTTCAGAGGCAAGAATGGAGCAATAGAATTTTAGAATTGACAGTTCAATTTGAAAGGAATAATCGAAGATGCGTTATTAATGGTAAATAAGTTGTCCTTGTATAAGATGTAAGAACGGTCAATGTAATGATCAAGACAAAGTTTTCTAACATTTGGTGTTAGAGAGATTTGTGTTAAATTATACTGTTTAGACGAAACATGGAGAAGAAATACGACATTCTACTTAGCATGACAAGGTAGATATAATGAAAACAAATAATGAAGGTGAATTATTTGAAATGATAAATGATATAAATAATGGACGAGTAGGAAGGCATACAGATACCGTCGGATCCCAAAATCCTTCTCATTGGAACTGTTAAATCTTGACCATATCATCAGTGATTACTTCTCGAGTCCTTCCTGTTAGACATGTGATCCATGTGCGAACCATTTCTACAGTAAATGTTATTATAATAAACTACCAATAAAAGTGATTTTCACTCCCTTTTTGAGATTATAATTATCTATGTGAATGCACTTCTTAGTGGGTCCCTTAGTGCAAATATGATAATGGGTCCCTTAGTACAAATAGGATTATGTACCTTAGTCGTCTTGATATCATATATCCACTGATCTAAAAATTGGATCATGGAAGTAGTTGTTGGGTTGAATATCTAAAGGGCTAGATTGAGGACTCAACCACACTATTAAGTGATCATCGAGAAAGGATCGTCATCCTGAGAAGGAGATGGCAATCATTACTTTAAATGTTGTCATCCAACTGACCTCTTGATGCAGGATCTCCGCATAGAAATGGAGATTATAAGGTATCAGATGATTTAAGCCGAATAGTTGGCTTGGCATGATCGAGATAACTAAGACCTATATCGTATACTGTCACGAATATGCATGGATCCTCTAATCGGAGATAAATGTGTTACTATATGTCTAATATGTACGTTTTGTAATCCATTAGTTTGATGACATAATCAAGGTCTATACACCAGCATGTTTTTTAGCATACGAGGGCATATGAATAATACGATCTCTCAAAGAGATCATGCATGTTCAATATTGCATTGAAGGACATGAGCTCAATTTTGAGATATTAGGATAAATCAAATTCCATCAATGGTCATCTTGTTTTGGAAGCAAGACATGACTTGTAGTTAATTTATATGATTTTTAAAAGTGTTGATCGACATCAACTTTTAATGATCAAATGAGAAACTTAACGATAAAATCATGAACGAGACAATTCCTATTCTAATGACTCTGAGACTGGAGCTCTGACGTGGTTGCACTTTAACAAAATGAGGAAATGCTCAATGTGGATATCTTGTGGCATGCTCTTTCAGATGAGCTGGAAGGTGAGCTCGAGCGCTTGGAAGCTCGACTGGGCATTACAAGAGTTCGAGAAGGTGGGTGGATGTGCTCCTTTAGTGACAGATACGGAGCTTCACTTCGCCATCGTGCGGAGGAGGGGGTGTAACAAACAATTCCTACCACATCAAGCAAACAAAGTCTACCTACCCTATTTTTCCACTTCGTCGGTAGCCCCTTCCTCTTTCCAAGAAAAAGTTTGCGCTATCAGAAAATAGAAAAAAAAACTACTTCTAATAAACAACAAAAATATGTACTGCATTTTTACTTCGTATAAGAAGATTATCCCATAATATTGAAACTACGACAATGTAGTTGAAAATATAATGGGCTTGTTACATTGCAGACTAGGCCTTAAATATATCGTTGCGGAATTAGAGCCTTGTTTTTTAGGGGTCTCACAAGCAGGACCTGGAAGGGGACTATGACCAAGCCCCACCCTAGTTTTTAGGAAGGGGATCCAGTACTCCTCTCTGGGAGGATTGTGCTAGTATCTTGTCAGTTATCTTGATTGTTTGGTGAAGGGAATCCAAGACCACCTTCCTCGCTAGCCCTAAGCAATCAAATAATGAAAGAGCACCCAAAGGTGTGTAGCATTTCCCATTGATATAGGAACTACCATATCAAAAATACCGGTATCTCCGATTATTGCCCTCTGGGATGTAAACTATATCTCCTCTCACCATCCCCATAGTGAGTGAGTCATATGTATGCATTTTGATCAGATTCGTATTACGAATATGATAATAGTTACTAAATAGAGAAATAGTGGTCTCGAAAGCATAGCGAGTCTCGTAGCTAATAAATACTTAAAAAGGGTCAAAGTCCCTTTTTATATTTATATATCTTTGCTTTTTTGATAGTTGGAATGAATTTAGCATGTGAAACTCACGTGTTGGACATTGCTTATGCACTTCAACACTGAGAAGAGGGAAGTAAGGCATGCCACTTCACTATAGAAGATTACTGACAGGTAAAGGTGCATCATCATCCAAGGTGTGAATCCGTTTTCCCCTCGGCAGATGATCTCTATGCTTCTCTTCTTTTATCTTATACATTTCCACTTTCTTAATAGGAGTCAGCTTCCTTTGTTTTCATGTAAAAGAATTATGAATCCATGATTTTTGTCATCAATTGAATAATATGAGTAAGCAAACCCTCTAGCCTTCATAATAATAGCAATGAGAGACTTCGACGGAGTGCTTTGTAAATGCCAGACCCCCAACTATAATATATCTGGGGCCAAAAAGGAATCAGGCTCAGTAAGAGGAGCTAGAATGAGGAGTTGAGTTGTATAATATAGTTCCGGTAAGAAGGTACCCTGTGGATCTCTTTCTTTCCTCTTCCCCCTCCCCCCCTTCAAGATTCATTATTCTTTCTTCCTCAGCCCGGGAATCGTACAATTGATTAGCCACTATAATACGCACGACTACCCTCAATTCGATCAGATGGCTATGGATAGGACTCCAGCCATAACATAATTGGTAGATCCAAGATGTAATTCTACAAGTAAAAGGGGTTTGAATAAATTTTGGTCGTGCTCAAAAAGTTATGAATCGGTCCATGTAAGGTGTGTCAACGAGAACTAATTAGTGGAGACAAACAGATTGCTAACAACAATAGTCCAAGATTCGATTCTCAATCTAAAAGGGCAAAATGTGATATGGGTTTATGTGGATCTCGACCAAAAGACATCCTCTATAGTGCGGGTAGTGACGACTTTATAGGAACGAAGGGTTATGGAATACACTATTGTGGTAACCGAAATGTGAGAAAGTAGAACAAGAAAGAAGGGATGGAGAGAGATGAGATGAAATGGTCAGTAGAGAGGTGTAGGAGATGGAGAAGGAGATCGACAATGAATAAATGAACTGTTATGAAATGCTCAGAACAAAGAGAAATAGTACATGAGAGGAAGAGAATGAATAATACCTAGGAGTGGATCAACCTATGTTACTATCGTGACCTCGAGCCTTAGAAGGAGGGTATGTTCAACCTTTAGTACAGATACTTCAAGTCATGTTGTACTAGTACTTGCATGTTGTACTGGTACAACTCGTCTATTGAGGTTGCTATTTCCAAGTCTTGTTGCATCTATACATAAAGCATGTACCGATATAATTGTCCCATGGGTGTATACCTTCGTCCCCAGCTATCACTACGGGCGTGTTTGGTTGTTGGGTTGGGTTGGGTTGGGTTGGGTTGGATTGGGTTGGAGTACCCCTGTGAATAGTAAACTGTGAGGAGGATTGGGAGGGTTGGAAGGAGGGGTATACCAGTGTACCCCAACCCAACCCAGCAACCAAACAGGCTCTACAGCAGGATGGGTTACTAGGGATGTCAATCTGGGTCTACCCATTGGGTACCTGACCCAAACCTGTCCCATTTAAGGACCCAAAACCCGCCCCATTTACTTTTGGACGGGTTTGGGTTCTGAATTGATCATTCATGCGGGTATGGGTATGGGTTTGGGATTGCCTTGTGGGTATCCGAACCCGAACCTGCTGATGAATCCACATTTCATCATCTTTATTCTATCATTTTGGCACCAAAAACCCTAGCAAATGCCTGTAAATAGTATTAAAATAATCATCTTTGCATTCATGCATGTGCATTCAGATAGTGTCTAAAATACTGTAATTAAGGCCTAAATTATAGAATAAATAAAGAAAAGAAAAAGAATAAAATATTGTAAATATTTTATGACCCGAAACCCCGAGACCTAGGCATCTAGATGAATAGGTCGCCAAGGAATAAAGTAGGGGGAGATAAGGACCAAAATACAGACCAAACACCTGTACTTATTAATTCATTCTTTATTCATTTTGGGACCTATTTTTGGTTCCACTTTTTATACATCAAATAAAGAAATTTTGTACATAAAAGTTGTAGATAATTTTACAAAGAAAAATACAAAATTGATTTCACAGAAAAATAATGTACAGATAAAAAGTTATGGTCTGAATAAAAATCCAGAACCCCAACTTCCCAAACCCGTATCTCACAAATAAACACTCCAAATACAGCATACTCACCTTTAATTGTATATAGAAGAAAATAAGCTAATTAATGGTGGTGGTTTCGCATTTGGCGGAGCTACGGTTTAAAAGTTGAGTTTTGGACCCCTATTGTATACTTGTACATATTAAAATATTCAATTTATTAATTATTTATTTATTATTCATTTTTATATTTTTATAATGTTGTAAATAATACTTATAATAATTATGTACATTAAAATAAGAATAAAAACCTAAATAAAAACAAAAATAAAATACGTAAATATAAAGAATACATAGGTATACTGCCTATACATATACTTATATAAAATACACTTCTATTTTATTAAATATACAAAATAAATCAGAAAAATAAAATAAAAATATATTGGTGTCCCTACAAGTATCTTATAATTTTAGAAAATAAGAAATGAAGTTACTAAAAATAAAATACACAAAATAAAAATAAAAAGACTAAAATACATAGGTATTATACCTATATAGGGTTATAAATGCAACTTGTAAAAATATAACTCCTAAAAATAATTAAAAATCGGAATAAAATATTATATAAAATAATAAACATTTTTTATTAAATAACCTAAAATTAATTAAATCATTTACTATTTTTAATTTAATTTACAATATACTTATTTAACTTTTGTCTTTTTGCGGATGACGTGGCCCAATCAGGCCACGCCATCCGTTGACCGGGGGTCAACTCCTTGACCCCAGGCCTTTGTATGATGGGTTGTCGCGAGCGTCCTTGTTCTTGGATTTTTCACGGGCGAATCTTTCACCGTTTGGGCACGCACCCTTCTGCAATGTTGCTCCCCCATGATCCAGCTATCACGCCTAGTGATTATCTCGAGCCGAGAGCGTGCGATTCGTCTGTTCTTCCTCGATCAAGAGGCCGTGTTCGTCAACCCCTTAAAACCTGCCCTTGACTTGATTCAAAAAGAGGGACCCCATTTTTGACCTAAACCCTCCTTTTCTCTGAGCCTTCGGCGAGCTGGTGGTGACAGCGCCTCGCTTGCGTCCTCGGAGACGATCTGGGCAAGGTCCGGGCGCCCCTCCAACCTCCGGCGACCGCCGTCGAGGTACCCCCCTTCCCTCGCTCAACCTGGGCTTGAGGCCGTGCTATCCCTTAGTTTTTACTCGTCATTTCGTTCATCGCATTCCCCGCTTCGCTTTCCCCCGTTTTTCCATCTCATTCGCGCGTTGATTCGCTAAATCAACAGTCGCCGGAGACATCTCCGGGCACCGTTATTCTTCGCGCCGTCACAGCACACCGCCACTCCATTGCACCACGTGATCGGGGCAATTTGCCCCCGGTCATATCACCATCTTTTGTGCAGGTCCAGGAGCTCGAAGTTCGCCTGGAGGGCGAGTTCTGGAGGCACCGGAACCACCTGGAGCTACTTCCTCGACCCTGTCGGCGGGAGGGATCTCCGGTGGAAGATGGGCCATTTTGTCACCGCCAGCCCGTAGAGGACCACCGCAAGAGGTCCAGGGCCCATTTTGGAGCAGCTAAGGACGCCTGGGAGGAGCAGCAAGGCTGGAGGAACTTCGCCCCGGCGAAGTTCTTCTGTGTTCTTCGTCAGCTACTCTCTGCCGTCGGATCGTGAGGGCGTCCCAGATCCTCACACCGTCGTTCGATCCAGCGCGCGCCACGCCATTCGATCGTCATCCGCTTCTGTTCGTGGCCGCAGGATCGTGAAGGGGTATCGGTCGTCATCGTGTCGACACGTGGTTAAGTGAAGATACCACTGCCGTCCTATCTACAGCGTGAGGGTATTTTGCTCTCCGACCCTCGCGCATTTTTGTTATTTCTAATCAGTATGGAATCATTCATCTGCTGTTGGGAAGTTTTGTACTAATTACACTTGGACCCCCGCATTATCCCGTACTTACTTTCAGGTCCTCGCTGAGCGCACGTGCTTGTCACGTGCGCTGGGCATTTTGCAAGGGCCTCCTGGGATTTTAGTATTTGTGCTTTTAGTCTATAAACTTTCATCAGTAGCTTAAAATATTGTGTATAATTTGCATTGTAGCCCCCCGCAGGACTTGAAAATTGCAGAACAGCCCTTCCCAGGTGCGCGTGCTTTGCACGCGGGCTTGGGATTTTTGTAACTTTACCCTTGCGGCTTTTGGTTTTGTTATTCAGTCCACGAAAGCTTTATTTCAGTTCAAAATTTTGGTAACAATTGCGTGTCAGCCCTGGACTTTTGATTATTTGCATCTAAGCCCCTGCTAGGCATTCCATTTTTGGTATGCTTAACGCATTTATTTGGAGCTTCATTTGAACCCCTAAATTTCTCAAATTTTGAACTTAAGCTCCTGGACACGTGTACTTTAACGCTATCATTTTAGTTTTTGATTTTATTTCATTTTTATATTTATTAAAAATCAAAAACATGTTATTTGTGCACTGTCTAGCTTAGAAAATGCCAAAAAAATATTAAAACACCTCTAAAAATTCCAAAAAAATTACCTAGTGTCTATTTTATTATCTTTTAGTGTCAGTCCAAAAATCATTAAAAATCTCAAAAGAAAAACACTAAAAATTTAAAAAACACTCAAAAACTTCAAAAAATTATATAAAATTAAAGAAAAATCTAAAAATTACAAACTCAGTTTCTGTTTGTTCCTCATTTTGTTCTTTTTATTTGAAAAATATTGTGAAAATTTTTGAGTACTGGTTGCTATTTTTAATTCATATTTTATTCACAGCCAGCTCTTGTTTCATTGTTTTGATTATTTAAGTATTTAAAAAAACCAAAAACACCTTGAAAAATCCCCAAAAATCACAAAAACAGTAAAAACCCCTAAAAATACCAAAAATAATTCATTTCTGAATTTTTGGTTATTTTTGCACATTTTTATAAATATTTTACCTTGTCTTTCATTACATTGTCTTTGCTTTCCAATATTGAAAAAGTAAAAGAAAAATATAAAATATAAAATTATAAAAATCAGAAAATTAAAAATCAAAATACAAAATTAAAAAATTAAATAAAAAAATTAAAAATTAAAAATTAAAAACCCACAAAAATTTCCTTTGCTTGTTTGCTTAGTGTAGACACATCACACACATTGACTTGAGCACATTTGCCTGAACTACCATGCTTGCTCCCTGAGTTCGAACTCTCTGCATACTTGTCACTATACACCATTTGTGCAGAGTTAAAAATAAATTTTGACTCCACATTATTTTTAATTTGTTGATCTTTAGTGTGGGTTAATTGTTGATTAATTTCAGAATTTGTGTGGTCAAACACCGACTGTTGACTCTCCTTGTGAGTCGATACAACCACACCGATTCCTGAGGTTATCAAATGGCGCCGTTGCCGGGGAGCAACAGCGAGTAGTTCACATTTTGCTTGTGTTGATTGTTTACCATAGCTTTAGTTTTTATCTCTCTTGCACTTTTGACATCTTTTGATTGAGATATTCTGACCACTCTTCTTTGTCTTCTTGCGAGGGACCGCGGAGCAAGGCGGATCGCCTAGGTGACCCGAAGCAACCTTGGGAAGCGGAGCCGGCTATTCTTTAGCCAAGCCGGTAGGAGAGAGCAAGAGGAGTGAGGGAGAGTGATTAGTTTAGCTTTTCTTTTAGTTCGTGAGAGAGAGATTCAATTAAATTGTAATAATACAGGTACACTTGGACTCTTGGACACTTAGACACTATCGGGCCTAATTTCCGGGTGTCTGTTCACCCGGGGGCTCACCGCGGTTTTTATCGCATTTTATCGCCGTCATTTTCCGGTTTTGTTTTCATTTTTCCTTTCTTTTGTGGATTGAGCCCTTAGATCCTAGGTCCTGCTTGATTCGATTAGACTAGGTCCAAACACACTAATTACCTTTGCATGTTCCTATAGATCGTTGTTGGACTTAGACTAATTAAACAGTTAGCTAGTAGCTTCCGATCCACGCGCCGCGAGCTCACACCCGAACAAGCGCTTTCTCCTAACTCAAATGTGTTGAGCAGAGGAGGGGTGAGCCTAGACCGGACACTCGGATTAGGAGTTAATAGCTAGTTTGTGGTTCTTCACGCTAGCAGTTGCCTGTTCTAGGACGATTTCCGCTTGCATATCGCCATATAGCATAGGTTTATAAATTCTGCTTTGCATCCCGCATGGAGAGAGCTGGGATTCGCTGTAAGTCTTCTTACTTTGCATGCATCATCTAGGCACAAAGGTGAGATTTCCACCTTGGTGTCGACTTGCACGGCTTTTCCGTCTCTATTCTCCTTCTATTTTTGGAACAAAGTAGGATCAAGAAAATACAAAAATCGTTAGGTGCTTGTTTGAATCTACTCAAAAGAAGCGATAACACCAAAAAAATTAAAAAAGGGACTGCTAAGAAAACTTGACCAAAATAAAATCGGTACTTGGATTCATTGCTTGGGGAGAGTCACACCCTCACTTGTATTCAGGTTGCATGGGAAGGTCTCCTTCCAAGTGAGGTAAGTGATGAATCCACGTTTCATCATCTTTATTCTATCATTTTGGCCTTAAAAACCCTAGTAAATGCGTATAAATAGGCATAATTCAGGCATTTTAGCATTCATGTATATGTATGTAAATATTGTATAAAATGCGGTTTTTAAAGCCAAAATAATAGAATAAAGAAAAGAAAAGAAAAAGAATAAAATTTTGTAAATATTTTATGACCCGAAACCCCGAGACCTAGGCATCTTGATGAATAGGTCGACAAGGAATAAAGTAGGGGGAGATAAGGGCCAAAACACAGATAAAATACCTATACATTTTATTCATTCTTTATTCATTTTGGGACCTATTTTTGGTTCCACTTTTTGTTCATCAAATAAAGAAACTTTGTACATGAAAGTTGTAGATAATTTTATAAAGAAAAATACAAAATTTCACAGAAAAATAATATACAGATAAAAAGTTATGGTCTGAATAAAAATCCAGAATGCCAACTTCCCAGACCCGTATCTCACAAATAAAAACTCCAAATGCAGCGTACTCACCTTTAATTGTATATAGAAGAAAATAATCTAATTAATGGTGGTGGTTTCGCATTTGGCGGAGCTACGGTTTAAAAGTTGACTTTTGGACCCACATTGTATACTTGTACATATTAAAATATTCAATTTATTATTTATTTATTATTTTTATAATTTTATATTTTTAATGTTGTAAATAATACTTATAATAATTATGTACATTAAAATAAGAATAAAAACCGAAATAAAAACAAAAATAAAATACTTAAAAATAAAAGACATAGATACATTACCTACACTTATACCTATATAAAATACCTTTATATTTTATTTAATATACAAAATAAATCAGAAAAATAAAATAAAAATATATTTGTGTAAATAAAAGTATTTTATAATTTTATAAAATCATAAATAAAAATAATAATATTAAAAATACTTAAATAAAAATAGAATACTTAAATACATAGATATAGATACCTATAGGGGTATAAATGCAAACTTGTAAAAATAAGTCTCATAAAAATAAATAAAAATCACCATAAAATAATTTATAAAAAAGTAAACATTTTTTATTTTATAACCAAATTTTAAATAAATCATTTTCTATTTTTTATTGAATTTCTAAGCATTTTTGCCAAGGTTTTTTCTGGTTGGTCCACGTGGACCAACCAGAGCTCTTCCTTGGTTGACCTCGGTCAACTCTCTGACCGAGGTTTGGCTGTGTCAGAACCGAGTTTTTCTTGGTTTTCGCGGATTTTTCCAGGTCAAGTCTTTCACCGTTTGGCCTCGATTTCTTCACGACTTTTGAAGACCTACCATCCAGCTACCTCGCCCAATGCTTAGATTGGTCTTTTGACCATCGACGCGCGAGCCATACCTCGTTCTTTGGAGCCTCTCGGACATATTTTCAAAAACCAACCCATTCTTCCCATTTGCCTTTGAACCCTTCTTGACCCTTTTTTCCTCTTCTTCTTGCAAGCTCAGGACCGGACCTCGTGACAGGAGGTCCTCCAGCTCGTGAGGGAGGAGGTTAGGCGGCCGAGGCGGTGCTCCAACCCCATCTCCGGCGGCCTAGCCACCGTGAGGTTCTTCCTCGTAGCTTCTGCCACTGAGGACCACTTTCTGTTCATTGCTTTGTAGTCTAGTTAGCTCTCACTAGTAGATTTTCTTTCGTGCCTTTAGTTAAAGATTTGCTCGACGATTCGCCACCATCAGCCCCCTCGCCGGAGCTCGCTCCGGCGAGCTTCATTTTCCGCCAAAACCCTCATCGGACCACCTTTTTGTCCCCTGGACCCTCTACTTGTGCTTGCTTGTTCCATCTGCAGGTGCCAGGGGAGAAACGACTCCATCTGGAGTTGGATTTTTGAGGAAGAAGGTAGCTGGGGCCGCATCGCCTCCTCGGCCCTTCGGTGGCCCTCCGGCGAGCTATCCGCCATTTTGACGCCGTCGAGTGCTCGAGGTCCTCCCCAGAAAGGACGTGGGGGTTTTTGTTGAATGATTGGAAGTCTGGAACGCGCTCCCTCGCCGATCAAATCTCGGGGCGGCAACGTCTTGACCCTGTTCTTCCCGAGCCCCTCAGCGTCGTCCGATCTTCATTGTTCCTCCAACGGTGCCAGCCACCGTCGGATTTTGACGCATCCTCGGCCGTGGATTGCAAGTGTCTGATCTAATCCGTGCCGTAGGAAACGAACGGGTATCACGGGCTGTGGCTCTGCCACGTGTGTTAAGTGAAATCAAGGCCACCGTCGGATCCGCCCCAGTGCTTGGGTAATTTGCAACCTGCGGCCAGCCTTTTTTGTATTTAATTAAGACTTCTCAAACTTTCCTCTGCAGGGTTAAAATTTTGGTACATTTGCGAACTTGCCCCCGAACATTTTGTGTATTGCTGATACGTCCCTGCCAGGCGCGCGTGCAAGTCACGTGCGCCCTGGCGTTTTTGCAAACATAGCCTCGTTGTTTCGATTATTTCAAATTAGTGCTAAAGTTTTCTATTGTAGTTTTAAAATTTTGGGAAATTTACATTGCAGCCCTCGGATTTTCTGAATATTACAAAACTACCCCTGCATGTGTGCCTTTTCTTTTTGCTCATAGTAATTTTTGCTTGCGTCCACAAAACACCAAAAAATCCCCAAAAATCAAAGTAGTTTCCTGCTGTAGTGTAGTTTAACGGTCTATTTTTATTTTCCATAATTATTGCATTTTATTATTATTAAAAATTCAAAAATAGTCATTTTCAGCACTGTTTGCACCATAAAATACCAAAAAAATATAAAAACTTTCCAGAAAAATCCCAAAAAAATATATTTTGTGTCTTTTAGTTAGTTTTAACTCCCAGCCAAAATTCATTAAAAAAATATAAAACCAAACTCCAAAAAATTGCAAAACTCTAAAAACCTTCATAAAAATTTATAAAATCCATAAAAAATCCAAAAATAGTGTTTTCTTTTCCTAAATTTTCTTGGTTTCATTATCTTTCACTGAAAATTAAGTTGGGGAATTTTTGCCACTGATTTCTATTTTATTTCTCCATTTTAAGTTTCAGCCTTGCTTTTTACTACTGTTTTCTTTATTTTGCTAATTAAAAATACCAAAAACATTCTAAAAATTACTCAAAAATCACAAAAACAGTAAAAAAGTATAAAAAGACCAAAAAGACTTTATTTCCTCATTTTTGAGTATTCTTATCTATTTTTATAAATACTTTAGTTTCCCTTTTATTACATTGTCTTTAATTTCCAATATTGAAAAAGAAAATATAAAAATATAAAATATAAAAAGAAAATATAAAAATCAGTAAATTAAAAATCAAAATACAAAAATATAAAATTAAAAATTACAAAAAAAATATAAAATTAAAAACCCACAAAAAATTAGCATTAATAGACACTTGATCACTTTCACACACAGTTTTGTGCACTTGTGCCCCGTTCTACCTGTCTGCTCCCTGTGTTCGACCTCTACACATACTTGCACCTATACACATCTTGTTGTAGAGTTATAATAAATTTTAACTCCGCACATTTACTTCCATTGCTTGATTTATCTGTTGTGGGTTAATTGTTGTTTCAATCGGGACTTCGAGCGGTCACCACATCGACTGCGGTTTCGCCTTGTGAAACCGTACGACCCTCTATTTTCCGGTTTAACAAATGGCGCCGTTTCCGGGGAGCAACAGCGAGTAGTTCACATTTTTATAAATATTTTAGCTTGCCTTCTATTATATTGTCTTTACTTTCCAATATTGAAAAAGAAAATAAAAAAAATAAAAAAATTTAAAATATAAAAATCAGAAAATTAAAAATCAAAATACAAAAATTAAAAATTAAAATAAAAAAATATTAAAAACTAAAAACCCACAAAAATTTCCTTTCTTTGCTTGCTTAATGTAGACACACATCACACACACACACACACTTGAGCATTTTTGCTTGAACTACCCTGCTTGTTCCCTGTGTTCGAACTCTCTACATACTTGCACCTATACATCTTTTATGTAGAGTTAAAAATAAATTTTAACTCCACATTAGCTCTAATTTATTGATCTTTAGTGTGGGTTAATTGTTGATTAAATTCGGATTTTGATTGGTCAACACTTCGACTGAGTTCACGCTTTGTGTTGAACTTAAGACCATCGAAATTCGCATTTATCAAATGGCGTCGTTGCCGGGGAGCAACAACGAGTAGTTCACATTTTTATAAATATTTTAGCTTGCCTTCTATTATATTGTCTTTACTTTCCAATATTGAAAAAGAAAATATAAAAATAAAAAAATATAAAATATAAAAATCAGAAAATTAAAAATCAAAATACAAAAAATAAAAATTAAAATAAAAAAAATATTAAAAACTAAAAACCCACAAAAATTTCCTTTCTTTGCTTGCTTAGTGTAGACACACATCACACACACACACTTGAGCATTTTTGCTTGAACTACCCTGCTTGTTCCCTGTGTTCGAACTCTCTACATACTTGCACCTATACATCTTTTATGTAGAGTTAAAAATAAATTTTAACTCCACATTAGCTCTAATTTATTGATCTTTAGTGTGGGTTAATTGTTGATTAAATTCGGATTTTGATTGGTCGACACTTCGACTGAGTTCACGCTTTGTGTTGAACTTAAGACCATCGAAATTCGCGTTTATCAGTAAGCGCTTCGTAAGGATTAGAGCCAAAAACCCAACTTGTGGCTGCCTTGTGTATCGCCTGGATTTCCGAAGTATTGGCGCTACTATCGTACGTAGTCGAGTAGGACTTGGTCGCCATTGGTGACTCACTATTGTGTGAGCGCCGACCTTGTCCGAAGTACCGAGCTTAGGCCACGCCTTCACGGGTGTGTCTGTCTCACCGGCTGCGTCCGAGTAGGATCTTGCACGCTCACGGGTGATTCCGTTGCGCGCGAGGTCCGAAGTATCGGTTTTGCCTATCGGCTTCCTCTCTCTTTTCTTTGGCTGAGTAGGGATCCAGGAAGGATTACAAGGACCTCAAAAAGCGCAAGTTACAGGTTACACAGGAGGAGGACAAGTACGGGGACACTTTCCTGGCAGTACTCTCGCTCCTATAGGCGTAGCGTTCTAAGGACTCGTGATAAGATAAATACCTGAAAACAAGCTAAAATTGACAAGATAAAAGCCGAACCTTCACGGCTTCACGTGTTGAGTTGGTGAAATCACCCTTGTTTTGCGTTTGATTGTTAGATTTATTTAGGTCAAGATCAAAAACACCGCACAATTGTGCACAATTTTGTTGCATATCATCTTCTTCTTCTCTTGCATTATCTCCACTCTTCTCGAATAATCAAGATGATGGGACGGAGATCTCTTAGGCCGACCTTGTCGGCACCGCTATCTAGCACTCCTCCTTACTCATCTAGGAATGTCTCGGAGAGTCCGCTCTCCGAGCCCGAGTTCACATCCACCCTGTTCCCCCTCGATCACCCTTCTCATTCTCCTTCTCTCAGTCCAATCATTTCAGACTTCAGTGCATCACAGAGTTCGGCTCATTCAACAGCACCTGAAATGGCCTCTTTTGCTTTTTCAGAGAATCCAACAATGGCAGACAGAGGCGAGCACCCAGATGACCACGATCACCCTCCATTCATAATCGATCAAGTGGCCATCAACAACTCCTTGTTAGCATCCCTGGAGACCATGCAGAGACAGATCCGGGACCAGGGAACATTCATGGGTGACCTGATGAGAGAGATAGCACAGATGAGAGAGAACCGACCTGGGGGCGGTGGCGGAGGTGGAGGAGGAGGACCCAATGCAGGAGGAGGCGATCCAGACGCTGAGCGACCGCCACAGACTATCATGAGGGAACTGCACAACCCAGCTGCATCCCTCACTCACCGGTGGATCAGACTCCCGCCAATCCACGGAGATTTCGAGCTTCGGTCCCACACGATCCAGCTGCTACCCAAGTTTCACGGGTTGCCGACCGAAGAGTCGCACCTTCACCTCCAGGAATTTGAGATGATTTGCAGCACTATCCATGATCGGCTGATGACCGAGGACACCATCAAGATGATCGCCTTCCGGTTCTCTTTGGTTGATAGAGCCGCATATTGGCTCAAGCACCTTGGGCGATTCGTCGACACCTGGGCAGATTTCCGGACCGCATACCTAAAGAAGTACTACCCGCTCGGCCAGACCAACGCAGCTCGAGCCATGATCAGCAATTTCATCATGATCCCAAATGAACAGTTCCATGAAGCATGGGATCGATTCAGAGAGCTCATCGACCGGTGTCCGCACCATGATATCTCCAAGCCCAATCTCGTACAGAGTTTCTTCTGTGGGCTGACACCGGAGCTGCAGGGGCTTGTGAACGCCTCTTGCGGTGGGTCTTATTTCTCCAAGGGAGAAGACGACGTCTGGGCCATCTATGAAGGAATGGCAGAAAACTCCACAGTGATGACCCAGGCCCGAGTCTATACACAGCAGAAGCCCCCGCAAGGAGCGGGATCATTTCAGAGGATCGCCCGCATCGATGCCGGTCCCAACACAACGTCGGTAGCCGCAGCCCAAGCCGAATCAGCAGCAGCCGTCATGGGCATTATTAGTGAAAAGTTGGACCGCATGGAGATCCTCGAGAAGAAGCAGAACAAAGGTCTTGCTCAGATGGACCTTCTCACCAAAACCATGAGTGACCTGAAAACTCAAATCCTATGCATTCAGGAGGCACAAGCTCACTCTCAACAGCCTCCCAGGTCACGGGCTGACTCCGGCAGTAGCAGTTCCAACCAACCCTCTACCTCATACCGACAGGTGAATCGTGTTCAGGCAGAGCCGGTTCCACTGCTACAGTACCATCCAGAGCAACCGCCATCTCAGGAGACGGCAGATGGTGGTGTATCAGCCGGAGCAGCCACTGGCAGTTCTTCCTCCCCCCTCTTTCGAGCAGGAACCGTTGATGGAAGTCAACGGGATTTGGTACGACCGGTACCCTCAGCCCGGGATTCGTCGGGATCACCCCGGATTCTGTTGGGGCAACGGTGGCTCCTCCTCCCAGCAGCAGAATCCTGCTCAAGGACACCAGAACAGCCAGCCACAACAGCATAACCAGCAGCCCCAGTATGCCCAGCCACATCAGTATCAGAATGGTCCTCGTCCCGCCTATCAGGGACAACAGTGGAGGCAGCGCCAGCCGCCTCAGCAGGTCTTATCACCAGCCTTCCCCCAGTATCAGCAGCAACACCAGCAGCAGCAGCCCCATTTCCAGCAGGTAAAGACATCCGGTTCTCAGGGTCCAGTCTTTGAGAACCCAGCCCTTGATGATCTTGCCCGCTTGCTATCTGAACAGCGAGCATCTTTCAGGCAAGAAATGGATGAATTCCGGCAGGAGATGCGGGATATCATCAAAGGCAAAGCCGCCATACCCGCTCAGATCGAACCTAATCCTAATAACCTAAAAAGAAAATCTGAGCAGGTAGAGTTCACAGAAGATACCTCTCCTAGTGACGATTTGAATGATATGTCTTATTCTTTGAATGATGCTGATTTTGTGACTACTAGGAGCGGTAGGATGCCAGCCGGCGGCGCCTCTTCTGAGCGACAACCAGATGCTGAACCAGGAGCACCAGAGGAGCAGAGGAGCGGTGCTGATGCCGCCCAAGATGATGTTGAAGACGGTGGTGCTGATGCCACCAATGATGGAGATCAGGACGACGGTACTGATGCCGTCGAGAGGCCAGATGCAGACGGTGGTGCTGATGCCACCATTTTGGACGCTGAACCAGAGTGCGGTGCTGATGCCGCAGAGACAGGTGCTAGTGGTGGTGCTGAGGCCACCACATCTACTTTTGTTGAGCCACCATCTGTGATGTTGCCACGTTTTGTATCTAGAGACTGTGGGAACAAAAACAAAAACAAAAATATGAATAAAGGAAAGGTTTCTGTTCAAATTGCGGATCCATATGTGGTAAATGATGATTATTGTATGGATTCTCCGTCTTCACAGGTACAGGGACCGACTCCTAGTCCTCCATCTGAGGAGGCCCCTACCATCCCCTTCCCTGAGGCACTCCACCGAGCGAAGGGAAATAAAAAAGAAAATCAAAAAAAGAACAGCAGGTGGAGTTCAGCAATCAGATGATAGACAGATTCCACATTCAGCTGACTCTACAAGAGGCACTTGAGCACATCCCCCTCTTCAAAAAGAACCTGAAAGAGAAAACCACCATCCGCAGGAAGAGGAGGAATCACAGAGATCAGATTCATGTGCTCACTCATTCCACTTGGCTGCACCATACAGAACAAGCTGCCAGCCAAGCGACCAGACGCAGGAGCTCCCTATGTCAGATGCGAGATTCAGGAGCAGCAGTTTGATCGTACCCTATTAGACAGCGGCTCTTCAATTAACCTTCTTCCGGCAGCCTTACTCAAGCAGTTCGAGTTTGGCCCTCTTCTTCGAAGCAGAACGGTCCTTCAGTTTGCTGACAGGTCGACTAGAGGCCGAAGGGGTTATTGAAAGACGTGGTCGTTACCATTCAGGGCCTGAAATTCCCCGTGGACTTCGTTGTGTTGGACATGGAGATCCCTGAGTCGGTAACTGATGCCCCCATCATTCTCGGACGTCCATTCTTGGCCACAGCCAAGGCGGTGACCGACCATGATAGCGGGAAGGTATGCTTTCGCGTAGAGGGCGAAACCATACAAATAGAGACGATCGAAGAGACCAGAGCCAGAGAGTTAGAGTGCTCCGAGCAGTCCGTGAAGCAGCGCAGATGACAGAGGAAGAGCTAGACATCCACCAGGTTTTGGACTTTGAGAGGACTGATGATGAATCCAATTGGATAGATCCTGTGGCACCGACTCTCGCCTTGCCTACAGACTCACCATATCTCATGCTCATGGCAGTCGAGAGCCGGGAGAGCACGTCCCTGGAGGAGGATACATCGGAAGCTGACCAGTATTGTGATGAGTGGTGCAGATGATTTTCATTCGTGCTCATCTTCTTCTAATCCCTCGGATTCAGACATTGACTGGGATTGATTTTGATGATTACTTGCCTTGTCTGATTCCATCTGAGATAGACAACCATGACAGAGTGCGAGCCAGTACAATTTATTGATGATCTAGTCAGCCGTCCTTCGTCAGAAATTCATGCAGAGCGAGAGTTCTCCCATGCAGACCTGGTCGCATTTACACAGACATATCAGAAGCCAGATCTGCCACCTCCCAGTTGTCCAGAACGGAAACCTCTGCCGCAGTCGTTGAAGTACAGGTTCCTTGCAGGAGAACCGGAAATGCACCCAGTCATTATCTCAGCAGAATTGACTGGAGAGCAAGAATCTCGTCTGATGGAGGTTCTTGAAAGAAACCGTAAGGCAATAGGATGGAATATAGCTGATCTCCATGGGCTGAGCCCTAATCTTTGCTCCCACCACATTTATCTCGAGGACAACGCTAAGCCGTCGCGTGAGTTCCAACGACGGCTAAACCCGAATCTTCGAGACGTTGTCATGAAAGAAATTTCCAAGTGGTGGAGCGCCGATTTCATCTACCCCATCTCCGACTCTAAATGGGTTAGTCCACTCCATGTGGTACCCAAGAAAACGGGTATCACTACAATTGTCAATGAGTCTGGAGAGGAGATCACGACCAGAGTGCCGACTTCTTGGAGGGTCTGTGTGGACTACAGACGATTGAATGAGGCCACCAAGAAGGATCACTTCCCGCTACCCTTCATTGATCAGATTATCGAGCGGTTAGCCGGGAAGAGTCATTACTGCTTTCTTGACGGGTACTCTGGATACAATCAAGTGGCCATTGCGCCCGAAGATCAGGAGAAAACGACGTTCACCTGTCCGTTTGGGACTTATGCTTTCAGACGGATGCCCTTTGGTCTATGTAACGCTCCAGCGACATTCCAAAGGTGCATGTTGTCCATATTTTCGGACATGGTGGGTAACTGTTTAGAGGTCTTCATGGATGATTTCTCGGTCTATGGCGACGGGTTTGATGCATGTCTTGACTGCCTAGACCGTGCTTCAGCGCTGTTTCAGGTTAATCTTGTTTTATCCTGGGAGAAGAGTCACTTTATGGTGACTCAAGGGACGGTCCTCGGTCATATCGTCTCCAACAGGGGCATGGAGGTCGATCCGGCCAAGGTGGACATCATCAGGAAGCTCAATCCACCGTCCAATTTGCGTCAGTTACGGTCTTTTCTGGGGCATGTCGGTTTCTACCGACGGTTCATTCAGGACTTCAGTCGAAGTGCCCGACCGCTTACTGACTTGCTGACCAAAGACACCGAGTTTATTGTTAATGATAAGTGTCTTGAATCATTCGAGACTCTCAAGAATATGGTTGTCTCAGCTCCTGTCCTTCAGCCACCCGATTGGTCTCTTCCTTTCGAGATCATGACGGATGCTTCAGATTTTACCGTTGGGGCTGTGCTTGGACAGAGGAGGGATGGTTTACCGTTTGCCATTCACTACGCCAGCCGGACTTTGGATGTCGCGCAGCGAAATTACACTGAGACTGAGAAAGAGATGCTGGTCGTAGTCTTCGCTCTTGATAAGTATCGATCATATATTCTCGGATCTAGAGTGACCATTTACCAGATCATACCGTCATCCGGTACTTAATGGCTAAGAAGGATGCCAAAGCACGTCTCACCAGATGGATCCTTCTACTCTAGGAATTTGATATTGAAAATTAAGGATAAGCCTGAGTCAAGAATGTGGTGGCGGATCATCTCTCCAGATTGGAGAATCTTGAGGAATCTGAGCCCAGCGCACCTATCACAGAGACATTTCCAGATGAGGCGATCTTGGCTGTCACCTCGCTCCGGTGGTATGCTGACATTGTTGAATTATCTTGTTGCCAAGACGATCCCACAAGGTTGGCCCAGGCAGAAAGTCGAGACCTTCTTGGCGAAGGCCAAGTTTTATCATTGGGAGGATCCCGTCCTTTTTCATGAAGGAGGGGATAGTATCTGGAGGAGGTGCATTCCTCAAGAAGAGCAGCATAGCGTCCTCACATACTGCCACAAGCTTGAGGCAGGAGGACATCCATTCTGGAAAAGGACAGCACAGAAGGTGCTTCAATCCGCCCTATGGTGGCCTACTCTCTTCAAGGATTCTGATGAGTTCGTGAAGAGATGTACTGACTGTCAGAAAATGGGAACCTGCGGACAGAGAGATATGATGCCCATGCAACCCATTCACTTCTGTGAGGTTTTTGATGCATGGGGTATTGATTTCATGGGCCCATTTCCTAAGAGTCAGGGATTGAGCATATTTTGCTCGCTGTGGATTATGTCAGCCGATGGGTTGAGGCCATCCCCGCCCGAGCCGCAGATGCTAAAACCGTATGATAAATTTTTGAGGAAAAATATCATTTCACGGTTCGGGACCTAGAGTCTTGATTTCAGATGGGGGTCTCACTTCATTCAATGACAAAGTCAGGGCCCTTGCAGACGAGTTCGTCATTGACCATCGGGTTGCCACTCCTTATCACCCTCAGACTAATGGTCTTGCCGAAGTATTCGAATAGGGAGATAAAGACTATCTTGCAGAAAGTTGAACCGCCCAGACCGAAAGGATTGGTCACAGCTTTTGGACTCGGTCTTGTGGGCTTATCGGACATCTTTCAAGAATCCATTGGGGACATCTCCCTTTCGTCTCGTCTATGGCAAGCCGTGCCATTTGCCAGTGGAGATCAAGCATAAATCTTTTTGGGCAGTTACTGAGTTGCTTCTAGACCCTAAGAGTATAGGAGAACAGAGAAGAGCTGAATTGGCAGCCCTGGAGGAACTTAGAGATACAGCCTTTTCGAACAGCTTATAGTACAAAGAGAAAGTGAAGACATGGCACGATTCGCATATCAGCCATAAACAGTTTGAGCTAGATCAGAGAGTATGGTTGTTTGATTCCAGGCTGAAATTATTCCCAGGGAAGTTGCAGAGCAAGTGGAAAGGTCCGTATGTGGTCAGGAAGGTACATGACAATGGCAGCATCGACATATCCGAACCGTCATCTTCCTCTACCTTCCGCGTCAATGGTCAACGCCTGAAGCTATATCTAGATCATGATCCGCCGACCATTGATGTTGCCCCCATTCTTCTGGTATGAGATGTGTCCTTTGATTCTGATCATCTGCATCTCATACATGGTGATCAATTCTATCTTCCGCTGTACAGATCCATCTGTTCATATCACTCTGTTTTCTGTTGATTTATTTTCTTATTTTCTTCTTTTCTTCTTTTTCTTTTCTATTTTCTGTATCTATCAAAAAGGTGCCGTCCTTGTAGACAGTTTTCCATACTTAGGACGTGCTTTGTCCTAAGTATAGGGGGGTTGGCACCCCGAGTTCTTCTATTCTTTTCGGTCCTCTCCATTGTCTCCTCTTCTTGTCTATACTTAGGGATATCTTACCCTAAGTATAGGGGGAGACAATCTGAGTACGATCCGTTCATTCCCACCCTTGACCCTCCCTGCTTTGTGTACAGTCTGCTATACCTAGGATTATTTGATCCTAACTATAGGTGGGACGGTCAACTTCTCATTCATTGATTCATTTATTCTTTAGACTTGTCTATACTTAGTACGAGTTATGTCTTCTTTTTTCTCTCTGATCTATGAGGACATAGCTCAAGCTAAGTATAGGGGGGTCGTATATACTATGTATATACTTTAGCCATAACTCGTACTTTCGTATTTTCTTAATAATATGGCTAATTATTCTTTAAAAAAAATTCATTAAAATTTCTTAATAAAAAGATGTGATTATTCCTCAAATTCTTTTTGTATTTACTGATTAATAAATCAGGTGAAAATGTTTTTTGCAAAATGTTTGAAAAATAGTTTGAAAATCTTTGTGAACATTTATTGAAAACTATTTTGAAAATATTTTGTTTCGTGTTTTCAACCTGTGTCAAAATGTGTGGTTTGTAAAATTTCTTTTCTTTGTGTGAAATAAAATGTTTGAAAAATGATTTGCAAATGGTTTGAAAAATGGTTGCAAAAATGTCTTGAAAAACCTATATATACTGTTTTGAAAGCCTTTGCAAAATGTTTTCAAATGTGTGTAAAATGTTTGTAAAAACTATTTTGGACTATAGTTTTCAAAAATTGTGTGTAAATTGTTTTCAAATAAGTTTGAGGAATATACACATCACACCAAAAATTCATCTTATGTATATATGTATAAAATTGACCACTTACCCTGTAAATCCTGAAAATCCACTTCTTGTAAATATAAGAAGCACTCCCGTGTAAATATTTTAACCTAGATTTCAGCCAAAACTTTTTCTTTTCAAAAATCCCCAAAAACATTTGCAAAATTAAAATCCAAAAAAACATTTGAAAAATCTTTTTGAAAAATACAAAAAATGCATATGCATCATCATCACCATATTTTCAAAATCCATAAAAAGTTCAAAATCTTTGAAAATTGCATCACAAAAATATTTTCTGCATTGCATTGCATAGCATCCGCATTTTTCAGATTGAGTTTGATAGTTGAACAAGTCTAAATAAAATCCGAAGATTGGAGCTTGATTGGACCTTAAAACCTACCTAATAACAGGAACCTTATAAGAATTGGGTTTGAGGTACTTCAGGTCTAGTTGACTTAATTCTTTGAGGATCACGGGACTTGGTTCAATGGATTCTTGACTGCCTAAGTAGAGTATTTCGGAGCACACGCACGACTCTTGTTGATAATGACCTAACTTGGACACCTGCACCTTTCACATGGCTCAACTCAGTTGGAGTGGTGAGGGGATTGGATTTGCCGGTACGAGACGCACACAGGTGGAAACATTTGTCCTCCTCTAGGGAGGGAAGTGCACCCCAACCCGTCCAGTGATTAGGAAGTCTAAAGACAGGAGGCTGTGGGTTGCGATAAAGCTTCAAAAGAGGGATAGTCTACTGGCTCAAGAGGAAAAAACTCCTTATGTAAATGCTGTTGTATATAGTATTCAAAAAAAAATTCAGGCAGGTACAAAAATAAAAAGCCTGCAAGTATGTACAAAGTCAATAAGAAAGCTTGAGTTCCAAAGTCAAATATGTGAGCCTGCAGCAGGATGACTTGACTACACTGGTCTTGCATCCCGGGATAGGTAGCTACACTGGCTACCGTCCATTCTTCTCTTCACCCCCTCCTCTTGAGCTGGTTGCCACTTGCACTTAGAAGGGAATACCCCGCTCCTCGAGGATGGAGTTGCTGGATTGGGGAATCATTGGGTTGTCATACTGGAGAAGTCAGTTGCTTTGTCATTCCAGTTGGGGAGAGCCACCATCACTTACACTGTACAAGTCAGATTCATAGTCGTAAGAGTTTGCGTATGAATTGAGATATTTCTGACCTGGCTATAGAGGAGACTTGAGCAGAGTTTTGGGATTCTCAAGGACTGTTGAATTTCAAACACGGTTCTCACTAAGGTTCCGCCCGCATTCAAGTTCCAAAGGTCCGACTTAAGCTCCAAATTTTGATTTTATGAAGACAAGTTTGATAATCAAATAAAATCCACATTCTTCTTTTTCTTTTCTTTCTTTTTCTTTTTGCACTTATTGCATAAGTGTTTGCTAGGGACTAGCAAAGGTAAAGTATAGGGGGATGATGAATCCACATTTCATCATATTTATTCTATCATTTTGGCACCAAAAACCCTAGCAAATGCCTGTAAATAGCATTAAAATCATCATCTTAGCATTCATGCATGTGCATTCAGATAGTGTCTAAAATACTGTAATTAAGGCCAAAATTATAGAATAAATAAAGAAAAGAAAAAGAATAAAATATTGTAAATATTTTATGACCCGAAACCCCGAGACCTAGGCATCTAGATGAATAGGTCGACAAGGAATAAAGTAGGGGGAGATAAGGGCCAAAATACAGACCAAACACCTGTACTTATTAATTCATTCTTTATTCATTTTGGGACCTATTTTTGGTTCCACTTTTTATACATCAAATAAAGAAATTTTGTACATAAAAGTTGTAGATAATTTTACAAAGAAAAATACAAAATTGATTTCACAGAAAAATAATGTAAAGATAAAAAGTTATGGTCTGAATAAAAATCCAGAACCCCAACTTCCCAAACCCGTATCTCACAAATAAACACTCCAAATACAGCATACTCACCTTTAATTGTATATAGAAGAAAATAAGCTAATTAATGGTGGTGGTTTCGCATTTGGCGGAGCTACGGTTTAAAAGTTGAGTTTTGGACCCCTATTGTATACTTGTACATATTAAAATATTCAATTTATTAATTAATTATTTATTATTCATTTTTATATTTTTATAATGTTGTAAATAATACTTATAATAATTATGTACATTAAAATAAGAATAAAAACCTAAATAAAAACAAAAATAAAATACGTAAATATAAAGAATACATAGGTATACTGCCTATACATATACTTATATAAAATACACTTCTATTTTATTAAATATACAAAATAAATCAGAAAAATAAAATAAAAATATATTGGTGTCCCTACAAGTATCTTATAATTTTAGAAAATAAGAAATGAAGTTACTAAAAATAAAATACACAAAATAAAAATAAAAAGACTAAAATACATAGGTATTATACCTATATAGGGTTATAAATGCAACTTGTAAAAATATAACTCCTAAAAATAATTAAAAATCGGAATAAAATATTATATAAAATAATAAACATTTTTTATTAAATAACCTAAAATTAATTAAATCATTTACTATTTTTAATTTAATTTATAATATACTTATTTAACTTTTGTCTTTTTGCGGATGACGTGGCCCAATCAGGCCATGCCATCCGTTGACCGGGGGTCAACTCCTTGACCCCAGGCCTTTGTCTGATGGGCTGTCGCGAGCGCCCTTGTTCTTGGATTTTTCACGGGCGAATCTTTCACCGTTTGGGCACGCACCCTTCTGCAATGTTGCTCCCCCATGATCCAGCTATCACGCCTAGTGATTATCTCGAGCCGAGAGCGTGCGATTCGTCTGTTCTTCCTCGATCAAGAGGTCGTGTTCGTCAACCCCTTAAAACCTGCCCTTGACTTGATTCAAAAAGAGGGACCCCATTTTTGACCTAAACCCTCCTTTTCTCTGAGCCTTCGGCGAGCTGGTGGTGACAGCGCCTCGCTTGCGTCCTCGGAGACGATCTGGGCAAGGTCCGGGCGCCCCTCCAACCTCCGGCGACTGTCGTCGAGGTACCCCCCTTCCCTCGCTCAACCTGGGCTTGAGGTCGTGCTATCCCTTAGTTTTTACTCGTCATTTCGTTCATCGCATTCCCCGCTTCGCTTTCCCCCGTTTTTCCATCTCATTCGCGCGTTGATTCGCTAAATCAACAGTCGCCGGAGACATCTCCGGGCACCGTTATTCTTCGCGCCGTCGCAGCACACCGCCACTCCATTGCACCACGTGATCGGGGAAATTTGCCCCCGGTCATATCACCATCTTTCGTGCAGGTCCAGGAGCTTGAAGTTCGCCTGGAGGGCGAGTTCTGGAGGCACCGGAACCACCTGGAGCTACTTCCTCGACCCTGTCGGCGGGAGGGATCTCCGGTGGAAGATGGGCCATTTTGTCGCCGCCAGCCCGTAGAGGACCACCGCAGGAGGTCCAGGGCCCATTTTGGAGCAGCTAAGGACGCCTGGGAGGAGCAGCAAGGCTGGAGGAACTTCGCCCCGGCGAAGTTCTTCTGTGTTCTTCGTCATCTACTCTCTGCCGTCGGATCGTGAGGGCGTCCCAGATCCTCACACCGTCGTTCGATCCAGCACGCGCCACGCCATTCGATCGTCATCCGCTTCTGTTCGTGGCCGCAGGATCGCGAAGGGGTATCGGCCGTCATCGTGTCGACACGTGGTTAAGTGAAGATACCACTGCCGTCCGATCTACAGCGTGAGGGTATTTTGCTCTCCGACCCTCGCGCATTTTTGTTATTTCTAATCAGTACGGAATCATTCATCTGCTGTTGGGAAGTTTTGTACTAATTACACTTGGACCCCCGCATTATCTCGTACTTACTTTCAGGTCCTCGCTGAGCGCACGTGCTTGTCACGTGCGCTGGGCATTTTGCAAGGGCCTTCTGGGATTTTAGTATTTGTACTTTTAGTCTATAAACTTTCATCAGTAGCTTAAAATATTGTGTATAATTTGCATTGTAGCCCCCCGCAGGACTTGAAAATTGCAGAACAGCCCTTCCCAGGTGCGCGTGCTTTGCACGCGGGCTTGGGATTTTTGTAACTTTACCCTTGCGGCTTTTGGTTTTGTTATTCAGTCCACGAAAGCTTTATTTCAGTTCAAAATTTTGGTAACAATTGCGTGTCAGCCCTGGACTTTTGATTATTTGCATCTAAGCCCCTGCCAGGCATTCCATTTTTGGTATGCTTAACGCATTTATTTGGAGCTTCATTTGAACCCCTAAATTTCTCAAATTTTGAACTTAAGCTCCTGGACACGTGTAATTTAACGCTATCATTTTAGTTTTTGATTTTATTTCATTTTTATAGTTATTAAAAATCAAAAACATGTTATTTGTGCACTGTCTAGCTTAGAAAATGCCAAAAAAATATTAAAACACCTCTAAAAATTCCAAAAAAATTACCTAGTGTCTATTTTATTATCTTTTAGTGTCAGTCCAAAAATCATTAAAAATCTCAAAAGAAAAACACTAAAAATTTAAAAAACACTCAAAAACTTCAAAAAAAATATATAAAATTAAAGAAAAATCTAAAAATTACAAACTCAGTTTCTGTTTGTTCCTCATTTTGTTATTTTTATTTGAAAAATATTGTGAAAATTTTTGAGTACTGGTTGCTATTTTTAATTCCCATTTTATTCACAGCCAGCTCTTGTTTCACTGTTTTGACTTATTTAAGTATTTAAAAATACCAAAAACACCTTGAAAAATCCCCAAAAATCACAAAAACAGTAAAAAACCCTAAAAATACCAAAAATAATTCATTTCTGAATTTTTGGTTATTTTTGCACATTTTTATAAATATTTTACCTTGTCTTTCATTACATTATCTTTGCTTTCCAATATTGAAAAAGAAAAAGAAAAATATAAAATATAAAATTATAAAAATCAGAAAATTAAAAATCAAAATACAAAATTAAAAAATTAAATAAAAAATTAAAAATTAAAAATTAAAAACCCACAAAAATTTCCTTTGCTTGTTTGCTTAGTGTAGACACATCACACACATTCACTTGAGCACATTTGCCTGAACTACCCTGCTTGCTCCCTGAGTTCGAACTCTCTGCATACTTGTCACTATACACCATTTGTGCAGAGTTAAAAATAAATTTTGACTCCACATTATTTCTAATTTGTTGATCTTTAGTGTGGGTTAATTGTTGATTAATTTCAGAATTTGTGTGGTCAAACACCGACTGTTGACTCGCCTTGTGAGTCGATACAACCACGCCGATTTCTGAGGTTATCACCTGCCCCAAACCCGAATAAAAAATATATATAAAGATTAATGTGTGTGTTGCATTTTTATCAAACTAGCCCCAAATCCATTTCATATCTAATACGTATCAATCTACATGTATAAATTCCCGACTTGGTTTTCTCCTTTCCATCCATTTATTCATATTCAACTAACTTTTTGTAGCTTTAGTAAATAAAAATTATCAACACAAAAGAGTTAAACACTTAACATATATAAACCTTTAATATTCTCTATATATTGCACATTTTTATGAATCTCCATATTACACGATCTCACTCTATCTCGTCTATATGCGAAAATCTTGTATACATTTATAAACGACTTAAGATTTACCATGTCGAAGATATGAGTACCCATTGGATACACGGGTATCCGACGGGTATATGGGTACCCATTAGAAATTACCCATTTAATAAATGGGCGGGTATGGGTAGTGATATTATAAATGGGTATGGGTTTGGGAATAATAATACCCGCCCCAAACCCGACCCACTGACATCCCTGTGGGTTACTGTCTTGCGATTCCAAACTGCCAAAAAAATGGGTCGAAACCGTTAGTAGTGACATCAACTGATCAATGATGATTTAATCATTAACGTAAGTATTACCAACGGTGAAGACCTTAACGTCAGTGGTTTATCAACCGTCGCCGTAGCTGACCTTCACAAGGGTTTTCCAAACGTCGATGATAACTTAACCATGGCGACTGACTAGTTGACCTTCACCGATGGTTTGCCAAACGTCGATGATGACTTAATCGCGGTGGTTGGTTGCCCTTCGTCATTTTGCAGAAACCGCCAGCATACGCAGGGAAGAATGTTCTACAAGAAGCTTATCGGTGGTAGTTGTGAGACCGTTGGTGTTAATTAAAGTTGTCCCAACATTTGTTTTTTGTTGTTAAAACTGACGTAACACCCACAGAAGCCAGCCCTTTCATGACGATTTCGCAATTGCTGGGAAAGAGTATCAAAGCATTAAAAATAAAAATCAAATTCAGATTCGAGATCCGAATTCGATTTTTATTTTTTTTATAAATATAAAATGTTGAATCCGATTTTATAAATGAATTAATAAAATTACAAAAATGCAATATTAGAATTAATAAAATAAAAATAACCAAAAATTACAATATTAAACCTCCGGCGTCCGGAAGTGGCGAATCATTTGGAGGATGAAGGGGGAAATGTTGATGTAGGAGACTCTCGACTCATCTGATTCATAAGTATGCGAGCATACATGTCTCGAGTCTTTTGGCTCTCCTAAGTGTTCTTATCAATTATTTCTTTAAAATTCAAAAACGATATTTTTCGCCTCATCCAACTCAGCAATGATAAATCAGTGATTTGTCATCGTTATTAGGATTTATCAACCCTCTAACTTAGGTATTTTACCAATAATAATTAACAACTAATCTTAGTTAGCTATTTAAAACTTGTAAATAATTAACCCTAATTATATGTGTATAAATAAATATATAATTGTGTATAAATTTTATGCATTTTTAATGGGTTTTTATCAGTTGTGCCCCTCTGAGATATTGCAATATCAGTTATGCCCCTCCTTTTTTGGAATATCAGTTGTTTCCCTACCTTCTTGTAAAATTCACAGTTCTTCCATTATGCTAAGGTAAAGTATGCATGTAACCGGTATTATAAAAGGGCATAACTGTGAATTTCGCAAGAAGGTAGGGGTACAACTGATATTCTAAAAAAGAGAGGGGCATAACTGAAATTGTGATATCTCAGAGGGCACAACTGATAAAAATCCTTTTTAATTATTAAAAATAAAATAAAAATTAAATCAATATTGCATACATAATATTTAATATTATTCATAAATTAAAAGAACAAAAAATAACAAAAAAGAAAATAAGTATTTTCAAATGCTTGCAAAAACAATTATGTGTATATGATGTAATCTCAATTTGAGTTCTACATGAAAGGTGTAGATTTCATTGAGATCTACAATTTTTATGTTGAACACTTTTTATAATTCAATCTCTAACTAATTATTTTTTATTTTTTTAGAATTTAATTATTTTCTAATTATTTGATTGGGTCACGTGGCTCAATTCCCGCTTGACACTTGGCCTGCCCTTTACTTAATCATGCTTATTTCCTCAACCATTTGATCATTTTGATCAGACAATCGTCATCCTTTCATCATCGCCCTCACCGACCGCCGTTGGTTGCGATTAATCAGAACCATTGCAACCACCCGTTGACGTCGAATCATCAACCATCTGACCTTACGATCAGATGGGCATGTCTTCATCACCAATCTCTAGCCACGATCTCCAACGGACGCAAACATCTTTAACCGCTCTGCTTCACCTAATTTTCCCAATCATTTTGATCAACTCCCCATCCAAACTGACGGCACCCTGATGAAGCCCTAACTTCCCACCTTCATGCTAACCCTCAAACTCCCATGTCCATCTAACTGCCAGCAAGTTCTATGCAGTTGAATTCTTGACAACACCCACCTATAACCTCCACCTTCCACCGTCAAATAATGCATCTATGCATCCTGTAAATGGTGTTCACCCTTGAGAGAGAGCCTTGGCCCAACCCTTCTCCACCTTCTCGTGACATGAGATGGTGGATTGAGGACGCCATGACGACATGTGGCTCCGGTGAGTCCCATGGTTTCAGATCATGCTACATCATCCTAGATATGGTTGTTCCCTCCCTTGGTCGAGGACATCAAGCGATGACCCGGGTTTCTTCGAATCTCAAACCTAGGCTACATCGTTCATCCATGGCAATTTCTTCAATGCAAAGGTTGGGCTAGTTTTGTTTTCAATTATTTTTTTCATTTTTTGAATTTTAGCAGTGTGTACAGACTTCTTCCTCTACATTGAGATGTTACCAGATCTTCATCATGGACCTATCATTCATGTGGGAGGGTTTGTTCATCGTGATCCTTGTTCTATCATCCCTACCATTGCAATCCATCTTCTCCTCCAGTAATGGAGGTGGAACCACCATGGCCTCAGTTTTCTTCATATGCCAGGCCTTCATTCCACTCACGAATTGCAAGCAAGAACTCATTATTGCTTTGTCTATGTGTTTCTGACCCCAGCAGGTCTTCGAAATTCGGTATGAGCTCTGATCTGGAGTTCTGCCTCCGATGATCGATCACTGTCAAAACCTGCCACGCATTGCCATGCTTCAATCAAGTGATGTAGACCTTCACTGACCTTCTGGGATTTTCCCTCGATCATCAGGTGAGGTGTAGCAGCACGAAGGAGGATGTTTGGGTTTGCTGGAGCCCTATCTACTACGTCGCTATTTGGAGGAGAAGGAAGAGCACCAATGTGTAGATACCGTTCGATTAGTCTTAATTGGGTGTAATTCAGCAGACTAGGAGTGGCCTCGTCTACGCATCCAAGCTGACCGCTTCATTCATCCCATGCCTTCAATCGAAGCTCCAGAGCCTTCCACGTGGTCGAGTCACATGCCTCGTTGTGAGCCTGGAGCCATGTGTGTCTCACGAGCATTGTTGTGGGTTATTTGCAGCGGCACTCTGCTAGTTATTCCTGATTGCAAAAATGCCCCGCGTCGGGGTTAACCTTAAATATGAGTTGTCACGATCCCAATTTTGGGTCGTCGGATCCTCCCATATATGGATCTGGTTACTCATCAATAATTTATCCAACAATCACAACTAACATTCAGAAACAAAATGCAAATAAAAATACTCAAAAAGAAGTATTTAATACTTTTTCATTCACAAAATAAAGTTTACATGATCCATTGTCCTACTACAATCCTTTACATGTACATCAAATGGAAGGAAATACACAGAAATATTACTAACCACCTTAGAGAGTAAAGATATTGTGGCTGACTGGATGGCTAAAGTCCTTGCGATGGCTCACCGACACCTGTTGGGTTTTCCAATAAATCATATGATAACAATTAGCGAGTGTTAAGTAACGAAGAAGAGAAAAGTAAACAAATTGTGTAATTTCGCAAAACTTGTTGTCATTAAAATTTACAATCCTTTCATTAATTTAAGTATTATTCCTTTCTATTCCACATCAGGGATTAGTCCAGGGGAACCGCACCATTCTTGGACTCTGAAGCTGTGGATACTTCATGATTGGAGATTGCGTTGATCTGATGAGCTTATATTGTCGCACGTCGTCTCAACCAATCATCCAATACTACCCTGACAATTTTACTTTTCTTTTATTAATCAGGATTTCAAACCCTCAGCCTGGAACACAAAGGAGCACACCGTCCTCGAGGACCCGGTTGGTTAAACCTCAGTTTAACATTTAATCACATAACATAGGGGCTTTAAATACATGTTATCGTGATCCAGCCGCTATTGAACCACCCGTGCCTCCACATGGCATGACCACATCTTCCGTCGTTCAACCCGAATATATTGGTATCTGGTACCACGCGTTGCAAATCATTCATTTCGTGTGCACTTATCAAAATAAGGGAACTGTGTACCACCTAGATAGGTTCACACCAATACGGGTTCCTTCCGACAAACCTACAGGTTGCATGTCCGACCTGTAGTTCTACTCCTAGTCATTTCTTAACGTAACACATGATCTTTTTCACGATCCAAACCAACAAATATCAATTCCCATGATGAAATTCCTCAATTCAACCTTATATTTGCATAACCATAAAACATTGAGTATAGACTTGCATATATATTAATTCATATATGTATATACTCATAAATATGCTCATTTTAACTTCCAAACCCTAACTTTCCAAGCCATGTCTCAATTCGATGCTTAGACCTTATTTTAGTTGAAATCACAAAGCAACTTTTCATATTTTTCTCAAAAATAACCAATTTATTGTTCTTCGTAGCAAAGAACATAAAATCAGAAATTTCAACGATCTCATATGAAAACACAACAGCAAAAGGAATGATTTCGTTACTTAATCGAGCTCTCTCTTATATATAGTTCTTTATCGTGATTCTCTTTCAAAAGGATGATTTATGACTACTGAAACGATCAAATTTCATTTTCATATCAAAAACGCTAAGAACGTGCCACGAATGCGAAGAACGAACGAAGAACATGAAGAATGCGAAGAACACACGAAGAATATGAAGAACATATTTCTCTTAAAATTTCGGCGGAGCTTGCCCTTATACGGGGTGATATTTCTAAGAAAATTTCAGCAGAGTTTCCCCTTATATCCTTACATATTTCTAAGAAAATTTCGATAGAGTTTTCCCTTATAAAATCATCGAAAGGAAAATAGCAGGGAAACTGAACATGAATCGAAAACCTAACTCACAAAGCAAACTAAGTAAGAGAGGATCGTACCTTCCTCCTTCTCGTTCTCCCGGCAGCGCTTCACTAGCGCTCCTTCCTTGCCTTCTACTCTTCCTCCCAACCTCTCGACCCTAGCCCTTGGGGTGGTGATGATAGTGGAAATCGTAGAGAATGAATGGGTGTGGGGCTATTTATAGGCTCCAGAAAACCGCTAACCATGGTTAGAAAATCATGGTTTAGACCTTAACCGCAGTTAACGGCCCATGGTTTTGGCCAAAACTTATCCGAAATTTAGGGCTTAAGTTAGAACATTCCAGAGGATTCTATATTCATTAATGACACTTAATTAACTCTAATCGTGATTAACTTTCACTAATCGCAATCTAACTTTCACAGTTTATGCTTATCTTTTGCTAACTATTGATTAGTATTTGCTAATGATCATTAACGGTTTTCAATCTGTCATTAGTTTCTTTAATCATGCTTAATTAATCTTAATGACATTCATTCTGAGTTAATGATGTCTTAATCCTCCTTACTTCTCTTTCTTCCGAAAATCATAACAAATCGAAACGAAGACTGATTCACACGAAACAACTTCCGTTGGTTTTCTCTTGACGAGCCGGATCTTATGATGTAGGATCTGAGAGATGCCAAGTTCATGGCTTTACAATTATAACAACCTTAAAAGAAATCTCGCCCTCGAGACTAGAGATACAGGCATTAACAGTCTTAAAGAGGATTGAAACTATAACAACCTTAAAGAGAATGAACGTCATTTCATTTATAATGAACATATAAAGAATACATAACTTTGTCATTCAAACAAGTACTGGTACTTTTCTTTCATTTCTACCTCAGATTCCCATGTTGCTTCTTCAAACTCTTGGTTGTGCCATAACACTTTAACTAGAGGTACCTCTTTGTTTCTCAACTTCTTGATATCCTTGTCTAGTATCTACACAGGTATTTCTTGGTATGTCAAGTCTGGTTCAACATATAGATCATCATAGCTTATCTTATGCTCATGATCCTTGATATACTTTCTCAGATTTAATACATGAAAAACATCATGTATTGCCGAAAGATTTGGGGGAAGTGCAAGTCTATAGGCGACTTTCCAATCCATTGAATAATTTCAAAGGGACCCACAAACCTGGGTGTTAACTTCCCACGCAAGCCAAACCTCTGAACACCCTTCAAAGGTGATACCTTGAGAAATACAAAGTCACCTACCTCAAATTCAAGGTCTCTTCACCTGGTATCACTATAGCCTTTCTGGCGACTCTGACAGTTATTAGTCTTTTTTGAGCAAGCTCTACAGCTTCTCGTATCTCCTGGAGTCTATCTGAATCGTAAAGGTTCTTTATCCCAACCTCTTGCCAACACAAAGGAGTAGTACACCTACGTCCATATAGTTCTTCAAATGGTGCCACGCCAATACTTGCATGGTAATTATTGTTGTAGGTGAATTCTGCAAGAGGTAAATGTTTAATCCATGATCCCTTCCATTCTGAGGCACATGCTCATAGCATATCCTCTAGTGTCTGAATTGTAAGTTCTGATTGACCGTCTGTTTGTGGATGATATGTTATGCTCAAGCATAACTGTGTACCTAAGGCTTTCATGAAATTCTCCCAATAGTGTGAGGTGAATCGTGAATCTCGATCGGAAACTATTTCCTTTGGGATACCATGGAGGCGGATCACACGTGTAATATATCTCAGCAAGCTGGTCTGGAGTGAAAGATAGGCTTATTGGAATAAAGTGTGCCACCTTGGTCAGACGATCTATTATAACCCAGATACTATCTTTACCACTAGTCGTCTGAGGTAAGCCAGTAACGAAGTCCGTGGAAATGCTTTCCCATTTCCACTCAGGTATAGGGAGGGGTTGTAACAATCCTGGTAGCTTTTGGTGTGAAGCTTTTACCTGTTGGTAAGTAAAACATGAATTTACGAACTTAGCAACATCCTTCTTCATTCCTGGCCATTAAAAGTTTGAACGAAGATCCCTACACATCTTCGTAATTCCTGGATGAATAGATAATCTAGAGAAATGCGCTTCACGTAAGATATCTTTCCTCAGTTCAGGTGTGCTTGGTACAAAATTCTATGATGGTTATATAGTGACCCATCTTGTATCTGGAATCCCTCTATCTCATTCTTCTCAAGTTGTTGTCTCAAGTCGTTAAGGACTGGATCATCCTCATGTCCTTTCTTTATTCTATCCCAGGTCTCTAGTTTGTATCGGTGAGGAATAGTTATAGTATCAGCATTACTATGAAATGGTTTCCATTCACTTAACGTTGATAGTAAACCCCAGAAATGGATAGCACTCATTAACCTAGGTGAATAAGCTCTTCTGCTAAGGGCATCAGCTATGGCGTTCCCCTTACCAGGGTGGTAGGAGATAGTGCAATCATAATCTTTCAGTAGTTCTAGCCACCATCTCTGTCTCATATTGAGCTTCTTTTGATCAAACAGATATTTCAAGCTTTTATGATCGGTGAAGATTTCAAAAGTAATACCATACATGTAGTGTCTACATATCTTTAAAACGAAAACTGTGACAACTAATTCAAGGTCATGTGTTGGGTAGTTCTTCTCATGTCTCCTGAGTTGTCGTGATGGATACGCAACGACCTTACCATGTTGCATAAGAACCGCCCCAAGTTCTTCTTTAGATGCATCAGTGTACACTGTAAAACCTTCACTCCCAGAGGGTAGAGTAAGGATAGGTGCAGATGTTAGGCATTCTTTCAGTGTTTGGAAACTAGTTTCGCATGCATCGGACTATATGAATGGAACTTCCTTCTGAGTCAGCCTAGTCATTGGCAATGTTATTCGTGAAAAGTCCTTCACAAACCTTTTATAATATCCAGCTAATCCCAGAAAAGATCGTATTTCTATGACATCCTTCGGGTGTTCCCAACTCATCACCGCACTAACCTTTGTAGGATCAACTGATATACCTTCCCCAGAAATAACATGGCCTAATAAAGATACTTCAGATATCCAGAAGTCACATTTGTTATATTTAGCATACAGTTTGTTCTTCTTTAGAGTTTCAAGTGCCTGCCTGAGATGGTGTTCATGCAGATACTTATCCTTGGAGCAAATAAGCACATCATCAATAAAGACTACTACAAAGTGATCTAAGAACTCCTTGAATACTCTATTCATGAGATCCATGAAGGTTGCTGGGGCATTTGTCAGTCCAAAAGGCATTACTTAGAATTCATAATGTGCATGTATCTAGTTCGAAAAGCTATCTTGAGAATATATGTATCTTTAATTTTCAATTGATGGTATCCATATGTTAAATCAATCTTGGAATACATAGTTGAACCATGTAACCGATCAAAGAGATCATCTATTCTTGGCAGAAGATACTTGTTCTTTACGTTCTTGTTTAGGTGTCTATAGTCAATGCACAATCGCATTGATCCATCCTTTTTCCTGACAAATAAGACAGGTGCACCTCATGGTGAAGTACTAGGATGAATGATTCCTTTATCTAACAGTTCTTGCAATTGTACCTTTAACTCTTATAACTCAGCCGGTGTCATTCTATACGGAGGGATAGAGATAGGCTGAGTATCAGGTATGAGAGAGATTTCAAATTCAATCTCTCGCTCAGGTGGTAATCCAGGTAGTTCCTCTGAAAATACATCAGGAAATTCGCACACTATAGGTATATCTTCCATCATTCTGTCTGACCCTAATGTAGTGGTTACATGAGCTAAATAGCCTTGGCACCATTTCTCTAACAACCATTGTGCTTTCAAAGTAGAGATATATTCGACATTATCATTGGATGTCTTTCCAATGAACTGGAACTCTATCGAGTTAGGAAGGTGAAACGTTATATCTTCTGAAAACAGTTAAGACATACATGATGCCTTTCTAGGCAATCCACCCTAGGATAAGATCAAAGTCCTCCATTTTGATTAGTAGTAGTGAAACAGGTAACTGATGTTCCGCTATCAGTACTATACAATTATCCAGGATTTTTCGGATTATAAAGACTTGACCTCCTAATCCCTTGATCAGATAGGATTGTTGTACTTCTACCGGTATCTTACCCAAAGTGGGTACTAATCGTCGAGCAATAAATGAATGTAAAGTACCAGAATCAAATAAGGCATGTACTGAAAAGCCATGAATAGTAACGGTACCTCATACGACCGTGCTTGAATTGTAGGCTTGTTCTTCAGTGATTGCATTGAGCTGGCCATTAGGAATAGGCAAGCTAGAACCCGCAACACTTTGTGGTGGTTGCTGTGTAGGAGACACTCCTTGTGAGCCACGACCTCTACCTTATTTTCCTCAACATGTTGCTCCATTGCTCGAGGTGGATATTATACTGTTAATTGGGTTGGTTTAAACCCCGAACCTCTCAACTTCGGACAGTCTTTCTTGATGTGGCCTTTCTAATGACGGTAAAAACACACACGTGCTCCTGTTTGAGCTGAAGACCCAGACACAAATATACTAGCTCCTGCTACTGAGTCATGAGGATATATTGGAGGTCTAGAGAAACCCTTCTTCCGGATAATTTCTGACCCAAAGTCTGTGGTGAGCTTATATTAGACCCGACTGGATGATAACGACTGTCTCTTCGGTTATAATTCTCCTTACATGTAGATGGTCCACCAGTAAAGTGAAAGCTTCTTCTTTGGCGATTTTCATCCCTCTCCATCTCAATACGAGAGGTGATGTCCATGGCTTCATCTACAGTGGTGGCTCTAAAACCTACAAGCTTCTCTCTCAAATCTCCCTGAAGACCGCTAACAAATTTGATAAGACACTCTTGTGGTGAAGCTTCTAAATCTGGGAAGCTGGGGAGTAACGTAGCAGCTCCGTAAAGTGAATATGATAATTTCGTACATTCTTGTATCCTTGGGTCAAAGAAGCCAACTCCCTCCTTTTAAATTCTTCCCAATGGGAGGGACAGAAGTGAGCTCAGAACCTCTCTTCAAAAACATTCCATGGAATGGGGTCTACTAATTTCTTAGAAATGGCTCTCCACCATCGTCTTGCATATTCTGCTAGGGAGTAATCAGCGAAGTGCACCCAAGTATATGGTGCATGTATTATTCTCAACATTCCGTTGACGTCATCAAGCCATAGTTCTGCCTCAGCAGGTGTCTCTATGCCTTTAAATCGAGGAGTCTTTCCCTTTCGGTAATTGTCAAGTAATTTTTGATATCTAAGAAGGGCCTTCTCCATTACACCTTCAGCTAGAGTAGGAGTAGACTCAGTTGAAGGATGGTAACTAGATTCTTCCTCAGAAAGATGGACAGAACCTTCAATCCTAGCATCCACAAGTACGGATGCCTCAGGTCTCTTATCTTGAGTATTGAGCCTCTCCTTTAATGCTTGCTGCTTTTGCCCCATTTCTTGCAGCATTGTCATCATAGCGGCTAATTGCCTAGACACATTTTGGTCTGCCATGATCCTGGGATAAGTCAAGGCCAAAGGTTAGGTCATATGTGTCTTAGTGTGATGTACATAAGGGAAAATGACATGTGAATGGTACTGCAGTCAATTATTAAGATCAAAAGATCTTAATACAACCATAGTTTCTGAATATCGCTCATAGTTGTCAATTACTAAATAAATTACTGGAGTAACGTGGCTCTGATACCAAACTGTCACAACCCCAATTCCAGGACGTCGGATCCTCCCATATCCGGATCTGGTAACTTAGCAATAATTTATCCAACAATCACAACTAACATTCAGAAACAAACTGCAAATAAAAATACTCAAAAAGAAGTATTTAATACTTTTTCATTCACAAAATAAAGTTTACATGATCCATTATCCGAATACAACCCTTTACATTTACATCAGCTGGAAGGAAATACACAGAAATATTACTAACCACCTTAGAGAGTAAAGCTACTGTGGCTGACTAGATGGCTAAAGTCCTTGCGATGGCTCACCAACACCTGTTGGGTTTTCCAATAAATCATAGGATAACAATTAGCTAGTGCTAAGTAACGAAGAAGAGAAAATTAAATAAATTGTATAATTTTGCAAAACTTGTTGTCATTAAAAGTTACAATCCTTTCATTAATTTAAGTCATGTTCCTTTCTATTCCACATCAGGGATTAGTCCAGGGGAACCCCACCATTCTTGGACTTCGAAGCTGTGGATACTTCATGATTGGAGATTGCGTTGATCTAGTAAGCTTATGCTATCGTACGTCACCTCAACCAATCCTCCAATACTACCATGACAATTTTCCTTTTCTTTTATTAACTTTCACTAATCGCGATTTAACTTTCGCGGCTTACGCTTATCTTTTGCTAACTATTGATTAGTGTTTGCTAATGATCATTAGCAGTTTTCAATCCATCATTAGTTTCTTTAATCATGCTTAATTAGTCTTGATGACAGTCATTATGGGTTAATGACATCCTAATCCTCCTTACTTCTCTTTCTTCCGAAAATCATTACAAATCAAAACAAAGTCTGATTCACACGAAACAAATTTCGTTGGTTTTCTCTTGACGAGCCGGATCTTACGATATAGGATCCGAGAGATGCCAAGTTCATGGCTTTACATGAGTCACAATTTTTTATTTGCATTTTAGTACATTCAGGCATCTGTTTATGACATTTTATGTTTTTTTGTTTGCACTTATGCCCCTAGCGTGTATGTTGAATATCTTGAGCAATATTAATCCGATTGAAGTGATTTAAATTGCATTGCAGAGATATTTTCATTATCTTTACGATGACATACTTTATTTTTTGTTTTAAATTTTATTAATAATTTATTTAATAGAGATAATATAAATGTTTTCTTTATATTAAATGTACAGAGGCTTTTGAATAATTCATCAATTGGACTTGCATGTAATTTAAGGGTATAAATTATGTATCTATTCGTATGTTTGTATTTAATCCATTCTGTTCATTTTGTTGAATAGTTAACTTGCATAAAAATCTAAATAAAAATGCATCTCATTCATAAGTGCTTTGTATTGCATTGTCTTTGTTGTCTTTAACCTAGATGATATATTAATATTCAATTATTTATGTTAATAGCTTGTGTCCTTGTGTTCGACCATGGATTATCCATGATAAATTTAAGTCGAGTCCTCCTTGTGGAGACATTTCGACTCATTTCTAGATGAGTGCTAATTGGTTGTATTACAACCTAGACATATTAACATTGCCAATCAGTGACTCATCAAGCAATCATGCAATGATTTTCCTGAACTAATCCCTGACCACTCTTCCCCTCATATAAATTAGTAATGTTTGCTACAACACCTCCACAACAAATATGGTCAGGATGTTCTTTGGGGAAGACATATAAGAATGCTTCTTCTAAAGTCATCAGAGGGGTCAGTGCACCTCTACCATCTGCTGGTTGGGTCGACTGCAACTGTTGAGTCCATGGCCCTAAATGTCGGTTTCGGTCACCATTTCGGTATCGATCAAAACAGAATTTCGGTGGAATTTTGGTGGAATTTCGACCGGAATTTCGGTCATTTCGGTCATTTTTTGTACTAGGGCCCCCATATTTCGGTCATTTCGGTCATTTCGGCCGAATTTCGATTTTGACTGGATATCGATATTCGAAAGAAATTCGACCGAATTTCACTGAAATTTGAGGCCATGGTTGAGTCATCTTCTCTTATTTTTAATGTTAAGTAAAAAATGAATAAATTATGTGACAAATTATATAAGTTAAAATAAAAAACTTATGTGTGTTTTTTCATAGCTCTTGTGACACCATACATGAGAATAGTCATCCACATTCTTCTTCTTCAAGAGTTCGAAGGTCATGACACAATCGGGAATTCCATTACTATGTTCTTGATTCTATACAAAAATTAGTTATAATTTTTACTATTATAAATAATAATTATGATAATTAAATATTACCCAATTAAGCTTCATCTATTCAGCACTTCTCCCTTTTGCCCATGTATCATAGCGAGTTGTTTGTCTCGATTCGGCTTATTTTTAGATGAACTCATATATAAAAGATGTCTAAAATTAAAATATAATAATGATTTTAACATTTTATTGGCTTAGAAAATTATTTGAAAGTTACCTTAAACACCTTAAAAGATCAATAATTACAAGCTTCAATCTAATCCTCTAGAAGAATGGATTCTGGATTAAGTTGATATGCTTCCTTGAGAGATTGGGCGGAACTAAATATCTAAAATTAAAATAGATAATAAATATTACAAATTCTCAAGAAAAAATGTTGAAAACAACCTCTCCCATCGACAACTATCTCTACAATCTCTATGCATCTTTGTTGCACGAGAGAGGATTCCAACACGAACTAAGGGATCATCATCCCACTCAAAATGTTGCTTCATAAAATAAATATTAAAAAGACAATAAAGTATTGAAATTAAAATAGAAATAAAATAAATAAATAAATCATACTCAGTGTACGTTCATGTAAAATTTGATCTTTTCTCTCTTGATGCACACTATGCCGGTCTCTAATATACAGAGGGGCAGGCATTCATACGAGTATCCTCGAATGATTGGTGTATTATGGACAATCATATGCATGTCCCCCAATGGTGACTTGTACCCTTGTCCTCTCCCCAAAAGGCAATCGCTCTAAAGATGCACAAACAGTTGGCCCTAGACCACAACACGTCCTCCCTAAATAAAAATATAAATCCTTAGATGATAGTGAAAGATGCAACAATATACATTCAGACAATACACTCATACTACTCGACTCCGCCCCATCATGATCAGTACCCAGATCCATAACATTGGCAACCCTGGGAGATCAACATTGTCACCAACACCCTCGACCAGATATTCCGCCTCAAACCCTTGTCGTCATGTGGATCCATCCTCTCCTCCTCTAAAGGATGATGACGGACTATAAAATGTGTTCGACCCATATCTAAAGAAATGAGACTTAAGGAATTATAGCTAGTCATTTTGAAAATCGTAACTAAATAACATTTTGTGAACCAATTTAAAAAATTTAAAAACTTACAGTTAGCCATTAAAATTTTAGTAAGAGAACTCTTTCATGGTATTGTCATTTTTCTCACTTTCAATATCATAACAACCCTGAGGAACACTTTTAATCGGAATCCACTCGCAATATTTATTATCAAGAATATAAAAAAACTTGATCAACCTGACATGTGAGGGCAAATGTCTCTTTATTCTGTAGGATCATTCGTCTTTTTTAAGACTGATATAACCATGCTGAGGATCCAACTTAAAACTAGCCTTGCTAAAGACATCGAACCGATCACATATGAACAACACAATGCAACGATTGTGATCAAATGAGATTTCAACAATCTTCTTTATGATTCCATAGTAACAATGACATCTTGATCTCAAAGAACTTGTTACACAAACATCGGTCAAACGATTGTCATCATTCATATTTATCTTAAATCTATACCCAACTAATTTTATATCCATGGTGAAAATGAGTGTAAGACAATAATCGTAACATTAAGGTGTCAAAATCAGATATTGTGATATATCCATGGGAATAGGAGCATTTGATGACTGGCCAACTTCCTCACCATAAGAAATCCAAATGATGTATTGTGACCACCAACCATTATAGATTACATGTTCAAATACGATTTACGATAATAAAACTCGTCGTTTAAATACTTCAGACAAGCGCATCATATACAATTGTAATCGGAACCACTTCGAAAAATCATCTTGTCGTCATGATATGCCCACTCTAAAAACTCTAACACTCCAGTCTTGTAGACATAATAATCAAAATATCACTAGTCAATCAAAGACTTTTCCATATTTCCTAAAATTATAATAAAATATGTTAAAATTATATACAAAAAAAGAAATGTGAGGGATATTTAGTACAAGAATATTGGACATGGAATTCTCATCCCTATGGAGTGTGTCCAATGTCATGTGCACTTTCAAATCCTACACACTTAATATATATATATATATATATATATATATATCTAACGTGAAGATCCTATTATTAGTACAATACTTAAAAGTACTAATTAATGTAACTACAAGTTAATATAAACAATTGTATATAAACTATAGTTTCTTTTGACATTATATCACAAGAAAAATTTCCTCAAGATATAAAAATAAAAGATCAGTGTATAAAAAAAGATCAAGATCATATCACAAGCAACTTTAGCCTTGAATTTAGATATATAGATATCTAGTGATGTGAAAAAAGAACTTAAAAAAATCAGACATCATTGAGGCTCAGAATATATCATAAATTCCAATTACTAGTCCGTATATCTTAAAAGGTTGCAATATAACTACATGTGAGGAATCTTCAATTACCATGCTCCTTGTTTAAGTTTTGCCTCTATGAATGGTGTCTCACTGTGGGGATCGTCGTGCGCTCGACATGATTACTGATCTCCTTCGTGATACACCATCCACATAGGCCAAATCTTTATTATAAAGATTGCCTTAGGATTCCTCATAAATAGCCGAATCACCACACCATTTCAAGATAAAAAGTATACAAGTCAAGACTTGCTAAAGTGATATATAATCATCACTGCCTATAGTCCGAATAGGGCTGAAAAAATCATTACAACAAATTAACAAAACTTTAAAAAATTACAAAAGTAAGGCACTAAGGAAATTTAGGGCATGAGATCAAATGGATCACAAAAAAAGAACTTGAAAAAATCAGACGTCATCAAGGCTTAAGATATATATGTGAGGGTGATCCTATGAGAGCCAAAATCTGTGAGAGCGTGAGAGCAGTGAATCTGGACCACTAGATTTCGCTCTTCTCTCTCCTCCTGCAATCAATGAGGAGAGAGATGACAGAATCTAGTGGTCCAGAATCAGTATGATCTCACAAATTTTGGTTCTAACAGGATCACCATTATATATATATATATGGTTGATCATGTGAGAGCCAAAATCCGTGAGAGCATGAGAGCAGTGAATCTAGACCACTGGATTCTACTCTTCTCTCTCCTCCTGCAATCAATGAGGAGAGAGATGACAGAATTTAGTAGACCGGAATCATTACTCTCATGCTCTCACAGATTTTGGCTCTCACAAGATCAGCCCTATATATATCATAACTTCCTATTAGTACTACTTATATCTTAAAAGTTTGCAATATAACTACCTATGAGAAATTTCTAATTACCAATGACAAACATGGATCATGCTTACCATCTCAAAAACACGAGTCCCTTCCATGAACGTCACTTACGTGAGAGCAAAACGAAGAGGAAAGAACATCAGAGGTTTCGGATCTGGATGATTAGTTGGATTTTGCCTCTATAGATGGTGTGTTGGGAAGGGACCGTTGTTGCTTTCAGTTGGTACGCGATCTACTCCGTGGACAACAGTGTCAGAGGCTAAACTTTAAATGTAAAGTTTTCCTTAGGACTCCTCATAGGTAGCCAAATCATCATGCCATTTCAGGATACAAGGTATACAAGTCAAGAATTGCTAAAATTATATTTAATCATCACTACCTCTAGTCTGAATGGGGCTCAGAAAATCCATTATAACATATCAACAAAATCTAAAAGGATGCTAGATAGCCATACCATTTCAGGTATTAATTAATTATTAATTAACATCAATGCCCCAGTGAGTGATTAAATCTATAGAGATAAATACTTCAGAGGACACTCTCCACACTATCAACAAATGTTGTCATTAGTGTCAAGAGTGTGCCTCCGAAGAATTTAGGCATACAGCTATTGGAATTAAATTGCCAACAACTATAAGCGTGCCGCCTATAGAAAAGAAAATGCAAAGTAAGTCATAAATGCAATTTAGGGCCGGAGACCAAAGAAGGCCTTAATATTTAAATAATTTCAAAAACAAAAGTTAAAAAATCAGACATCATCGAGGCTCATGATATATATCATAGCATCCAATTAGTACTACTTACATCTTAAAGGGCTACAACATAGCTACCTATAAGGAAACTTTAATTATCAATGACAAATAGGTTCCATGTTGACCATCATGAAAACATAACTAATCCATTCCACAAATTCCACTTGTGTGTGAGCAAAAAGAAGAGAAAAGAACATCGAAACTTTCATATATGGATGGTTGGGTTGGATTTTGCCTCTGCAAATGGTATTAGAGGAGGGGATCATTGTATTTTCGACATGGTCAGCGATCTCCTTAAATACTGTTGACAGATGCAACACCTTATTGAAAAATTGCCTTAATATTTTTCATAGGCAGCCAAATCACGACACCATATCAATATACAAGGTATACAAGTCAAGACGTGCTAAAATAATATTTAATCATTATAATCTCAAGTCTAAATGAGGTTAAAAAATCATTACAACATATCAACAAAACCTAAAAGGTTGCTAGATAGCCCCACCATTTTGGGTCTAAGGAATATCAATTTCATAATATCATAGCCCCAATTTTATTGTGGGGTCTGTGGGTGGGGGTTGTGGGTGGTGATTGGGGCTCAAAATAACTTAAACAGATATTTTCCATGCAAAGTTAAAAGGTTACTATGTAGCCTCACAATTTCAAGTTTTAGGAGTTAATAATTAATATCATTGCCCAGTGAGTGATTGAATCTTTAGGAATAAATACTTTAAGGACACTCCCCGCACTATCAATAATGTTATCATTACTGCCAAGAGTGTACCGCCGAAGAATTTACACATACAATTATTTATAGTTGTCAAAAACCATAAGCGTGAATCCTATATAAAAGAAAATGAAAATGTAACCAAAGAAGTTCTAAAATTTTAAAGGATATCTAATTATAGCCATGAAAGTATAAGCACAAGCTTACCAGTACAATCCACAGCCTCCAAGGCTATCATCCATTCTTCTCTCCACCTCCTCTTCTTGAGATGGTTGTCACTTGAACTTCGAAGGGAATACCATGCGTCTTGAGGAAAGAGTTGTTGGATAGAGGAATTAGGGTCACCATATTGTAGAATACTGACTTCTACCACTTCTGTTGAGGAGAGCTACATATCACACATACTGTCCAGATAGAATCATAGTCTTAAAGGTTTGTGTATGAGTTGATTTATTCCGACCTAGCTATTGAGGAGACTTGAGTAGCCCCACAACCATAACATATCCCACGGCAACAATAGTCACAATTGATCCCACAACAAATCACACAGTCACCAGCCACAACCAACACAACCACAACAGACCCCATAGCCCCATTAATATCCACTAGCCACAACCACCCACAACCGCAACAACTATTACATAGTCCACAACAATCACCCATTGCAATCACAACCACTTCCCACAACTACCACCGACAAACACAACATACCCCCACAACAACCACACAACAGTCACCACAACCACCACCCACGCAACCATAGCCACCACAGATCTCACCCACAGCCACCACAGACCCCACAACACCCACCCACTGAAACCACAGCCACCACACACAACACAGATCCCCACCCATAGCCACCAAAGATCCCACTACACCCAACCACAACCCGACCTACAGCCACCACATACACCATAGACCCCACTATATCCACCCACGGCCCTACCCACACCCACCACAGACACCACTACACCTATCCACAGTCCCACACACAGCCACCACACACATCACAGACAACACCCACAACCATCACATACCTCACAACACCCACCCATTACAACCACAACCACCACATACCACAGACCCCGTCCACGGCTACCACAACCACCACACACATCACAAACCCCACTCACAACAAACACAGATAATACAAACCGTCATCGACAACCACCATAGACCCCACAACACCTATCCACTACCCAAACCTCCACAATCACCATGGGCCACAACCACCGTGCAACAAGCCCACAACCACCATGACACCACAAAGGGGGCTAATGAGATTATTTTTGTGAAATTCAACTGTCTCAATTCTCGAGCAGTTGCACCAAAAACCGGAGTCCCTTTTGAGTTTCCTTCTTGATCGATGACAACTGATGCATCGTCATCGCATCATAGTATGTTATCACATTTAAGTTCTTTACGTGTACGTACACACAAACCAACACCACTCACAACTCACAGCCATAGGAAATATGTCGAAAATAATACAACATTTAAATTAACTAAATCCTATGGAAATAAGGAGATACGTTGAAATAAATCAAACAAGCGATATGCCAGTAACATATTAAAAGAAAAAATAAGGAATACATAGATCCACGCAAGTGAGAGGAGAGAGTTCGATATTTGAGCTCCGGTGCCTTCGAGGAGCACTGGTGATAAGAGCGAAGATGACGTGGCTCCAGCAATGGGAGGACATGAGCGTAGGACGGCGGGCTCAGGCACCGCGAGAAGGGGAGGCAGGGCTTGGGCGGTAGGGGAGAAGGGGAGAGGAGAAACCAAAGTGCAAGAATGAACCTCTCTCGATCCTTATATAAAAATTTCGTTGGTGGATCTCAAATCGTCGACGTTATTTCTCCAGTGTTTAGATTTACACCGACGGTCTTAAATAACCCAGCGATTATGAATCATCGATATAATTATTTTTTACTCTTACTCTAAATCCGAAAAATTCATCGATATAATTGTTTTTAACTCTTACTCTAGATCCGAAAAATTCATTGGTGGTTTTAGTTAATGGCAGTTACTAGATAACCGTCGGTGAAACCTATACCCCGACGGTTGTTGGTTTCTCTCAACGATCTGCAAAGCATCGAGGTACAATATTTTCATGTCAATGGACTAACCGCCAGTGTAAAAAATAATCATCGACGATAGTTTTGCTTATGACAGTCTTCCATTAACCTTGACAGTTATTTAACCGATGATGAAACATCGACCGACCTCGTCACTTGTGTCATAACAATAACAGTCTTAACTCTTCGGCGGCGGTTCTGCAATAGCCAATGAACACTTAACACCATTAACTAGTGTGACTATTAATGACATTTATGTCAGTGAAATGGTACCGCTAGTAATACGTCCTTACTGTCGATGTTTCCTGCTAACTCGACAGTAGTTCTTTCATCGGTGATAGTTTAGAAACCAAAGTGGACAATGTCTTAAAACTGGTGGTTTTGTATTTCCAATGGTTGTTAGGGACTTTACGTCAGTGACTTTATCGTCCGCCGACGACATCCTATATCACGATGGTACGGCAACTGCCGGTAAAAACTGCAAACCACTGGCAATAAATAAATAATACTCATTGTAGTATATACAGTAAATGTCCAACAAAATTGAGCTACAGTGATGTTTTTTTTTAAATCTGCCACTAAGTTATCCATTTTTAAATATATAACGATGATACTATTCGTTGCAAAATGAGTTTTGTACTTGAAATTAGAGACAAATAGTATATGTGTCAATATATCATTAACAACGGTCCATATAGAAACGCTTATCCGTTGCTATTTTCCAAACTATCCACTATTAGTCGATATTTTTATTTCAAAATTTAACGACGATTAATTATAAGTTTGAAAATAGCAACGGATAAGCGTGGACCATTGCTAAAGACATAACGATATATATACTATTCGTCGCTAATTTCAAGTATGAAAAATCATTTTTCAACGAATAATATCGTCATTATATATTTGACAATGCTAATTTAGTGACAGATTTTGAAAAAAAAACGTCACTATAGCTCAATTTTGTTGTAGTCCACAGTGGTTGTCAAAAGATGCCGGCCAGGGACGGAGGGAGGGGGCAGGTGAGGGCTAAGCCCCCCAAACATGGTGAAATTTCTATGGGATTTTATCACTTGTGCCCCTCCAAGATATCGCAATATCAGTTATGCCCCTATCTTTTTGGTAATATCAGTTGTGCCCCTCAAAACTTGCTTCGTCATCAGTTGTGCCCTTCCGTTACATTAACCGTCAAAAAATTGAAATAACCATAGTTTACTCAAACCATGGTGTGGTTAAGAGGGGTATTATGGTCAAAATAAAATCAAATGAGAAGGAGGGTTGGGGAGGAGGTGCGGGGCTGTGGAGGAGGTGCGGACTGGCGGCAGGGGCCGGGGGAAGTACGTGGCTACGGGAGGTCGGGGGGTTGACGATGGTTGCTCGGTTGCACGGTTGCGCGGTGCGGAGCAGGGGAGGTGGCGGTGCGGGGCAGGGGGAGGGGGAGCAGGGGGCGTGCGTGTGGGGGAGGGGGTGCAGCCTAGGAGGAGGGGGAGCAGGGGGCGGCACCGGTGAGGTGAGGAGGTGCGGGGGGAGGTCAGGGCAGGGGGCGGAGGGGCGGTCTGGGCAGAGGGAGGTTGGGGCGGAGGGAGGCGAGGGCAGGGGGCGGGGGGAGGTCTGGGCGGAGGGAGGCGAGGGCACAGGGGGCTGAGGGGCGGTCTGAGCGGAGGGAGGCGAGGGCAGGGGGCGGAGGGTGGTCTGGGCGGAGGGAGGCGAGGGCAGGGGGGAGGTTTGGACGGAGGGAGGCGAGGGCGGAGGGAGTCGAGGGCAGGGGGCGGGGGGAGGTCTGGGCGGAGGGAGGTGAGGGAGGAAGGAGGCGAAGGCATAGGGGGCGGAGGGGCCAGGGCACAGGGGGCGGAGGGGCGAGGGCACAGGGGGCGGTTGGGGTGGCCTGGAGGCTGGGGCGGAGGGGCGGCAGGGGGCGGCGTCGGGGAGGGGAGACGAGGGCGGAGGGGCCGCAGGGGATGGGGGAGGTCGGGGCTACCTCGAGGCTGGGGCGGAGGGGCGGCGCTGGGGAGGGGAGGGGATCTCGGGGCGGAGCTGGGCGGTACGGGGCAGGGGCGGGGGCGGAGAGGGAGGAGGAGGAGGAGGAGGAGGAAGAGGAGGAAGAGGATGGGAAAGAGGAGGAAGAAGAAGAGGATGAGGAAGAAGGTATAAAATGACCACATAATCTTTTGTTTTAAATTAATTCCACTTATGTCCTCAAAGTTAACGTCCGTTTGCACTGTGGATGGACGGTCATTAACCCGAGGGGCAAAAGTGATAAATTAGCAAGTTTTGAGGGGCACAACTGATATTACCAAAAAGATAGGGGCATAACTGAAATTGCGATATCTCGGAGGGGCACAAGTGATAAAATCCCAATTTCTATTATATCTACTTATAAGATGATGGTATAATGATAACTTCCACAATAAATAAAGGCTTCAGCACCCCCAAAACATTGTGATGTAAATTATTTATCTCATACAACGAGGGTACATTGAAAATTTTACCACAAATGTCGGTAATGTGCATGCCAACTCTGCAAGCAGCCACCCGTTACACATCCTATTTTTAGACGTTGACGACGCTATTCCCTTTCTATTTTTTCCATTTATTCTTTTTAATGAGTAATTTAATACCATCTATCTTCTTCGTCGAGCTCATATCTCTAATCCTCTCTCTTTGTCGGTCGTCGTCATTCAGGCGTTGCATTTTGTAGTGCCACAAATACAATTATTCTTGTCGGTGTATTGCTTTTCGGAATTACTTTCAAATACAATGATAAAAAAATTATGTCAAATATTAGTGCCAATCAATTACAGAATTATTAAAATATTTCCTTATAGATTGACTTCGATGTCAAACATCCAACCTTATAAATTGAATTTTCGATTAACGTTCTATCTATCCTCCAGATTTCACTCAAATCCGATGTTATTTACAATTTTATCTTAGTGATCATATGTCCAATCAACATTTAAGCAACTTGAATCCCAATTAAAAAAGAATCAAACTATATATTAAATAGCAAATAACCTCATATTTGGACAAAATTTAAAGGATATGTATGTACGTATAATAGTAATAGGTGATTCAATCTATAATTTTGAATTTTTGGAAACAAATTCACAAGCAATAGGTAAATTACAACACCTCTGTGGTAACTCGTGTTACAACAGAGGATATACTCCCTATATATTAATCAGTAATATGACGAGATAAACTAGATAATAATGTCTAAATAATTTTAACCCCCACGAGAAAATTTATGGCTTCGTCCCTAATGTCGGCAGTCTTCAAACCACCGGTGTTAATGAGTAGTATCATTGAAGGTTGTCTACGGCACCTTCGATATTACCTCCTTTCACCGGTGGTCTCTTAGGACGGTCGGGGTAAAACCACTGTCAATCGCTATTTTTGTGTAATGCGTACCGGTACTACTCGTTACCGTGTCCTTAAGATGTCCTTCTATAGGTGTATTGGTGCACTTCTCTTTAAATCTCATATCTCAAATGGTGGCTTTTGAATATTTTTTAACATACGATGTTGTGGTGTACCCGTACATATATCAGTACACTGTACACCAGTACGGCCTTATTCGTTTGGAGGATAAGGGGGAATGGAATAAGGGGAATAAGCTCCAACACGATTCCCCGTGGTACGACTATTCCCCATTATTTCATCTTATTTCACTTTTATTCCTATCTTTATCCCATCTTACCTACCGTTATTTCACCTTATTCTCCTTATTCCTATCCTCCAACCGAACGGAGAATAGACCCTTATTCCCTTTATTCCTGCTTATTCTCCTACCGAACGGGCCCTACGTCGTTTGTAGGGTTTCTTCCTCCCAACCCTTCCACTTCCTATATAGACAAAGTTCACCGTATCCGACATAAATAACAATCTTGCTTATGCATACACATGAGAAGATGATAAAATCATCTGAAATCAATAAGGGACAAGGCTACCAACAACCAGGGGGTTTCAAACCCGCCAGTTTAACTTAAAATCGACATTCTCCACATATCATTAAGTGTACGGAAATAAGAGAGAGAAGGTTTAGAGTCGTTATCTACGCATGGGAAACGCTTATGTGTTGCCGTTGATTCCTAAAGATAGGATCGTCTACTGTCATGGGCTGCAGCAGACTCTGTTGCAGGTTCGGGAGCCACTCGATCTTGATCGAGCGGTTCTCATGAATTCACACTTTTTATGGGCTCAAATCATGTGTATTCGTGGGAACCGCTCGATCAAGATCGAGCGGCTCCCCGGCCTGCAGCAGAGTCTGCTGCAGTCCATGGCACAACAGACGATCCATCTCCTGATTCTTATGACATGGTTCCTTTCCTCCCATGCACGATCTGTGATCGAGAAGATGAGTGTCTTCCACCCACAGAGATGCTCTTCTTTCTCTCCTTGATGCAAAGCTTCTAAGCTCCGCAATTCATCAATGGAGGAGCTTTGTCTCTCTTGGAGAAAAAAATGGATAAAGAAGATGATAAGGGAGAAAGGAAATATGGGGTTATGGATGGAATGAGTGATTGAGGGAATCAAATGGAGATTCGTGGGGACTAAGAAGAGAAATACACGGAATGTCCAAGGTGATTTTCCGTCCAAAATATCTCTTACTCGCATAGGAGAGGAGGTATATCCCATTTCTGTAACCACCAATTTCCTTTAATACTTCGTTAAAATGTGCATTACTATCCCATCCAAACTCAAAATCATACTTTCTTAATCTTTTTAGAAAGCTTGTAACGAGATGCTTCTTTTAGAGGTATGAATTGAATACGGTATAAACTTTTGGGAGAAGCTAAATTTTTTAAGAGTTACACTTTGTCTCCATCATAAAAGAGCCATCACCTTCGAGGAGCTACACAACCTACACCTACGATCATTCTTAACCCCGTGCGTAGCTTTTCCCCGACACTAAATGATTCACTACAACAAAAGTGAGTTATAGTGATGTTTTTTCAAAATCTGTCACTAAATTAGTCGTTGTTAAATATATAACGACGATATTATTCATTGTGAAATGATTTTTGCACTTGAAATTAGCGACGGATATCATATATGTCGTTATATCATTAGCAACGGCCCACGTAGCGACGCTTATCCGTTGCTATTTTTCAAAATATCAACTAATCATCGCTATTTTTTAGTTCAACATATATGATATCCGTCGCTACGTGGACCGTTGCTAATGATATAACAACATACATAATATCCGTCGTTAATTTCAAGTATGAAAAATCATTTCGCAATGAATAATATCATCGTTATATATTTAACAACGGCTAATTTAGTGATAGATTTTGAAAAAAAAATATCACTATAACTCAATTTTATTGTAGTGGTTGTATGATATGTTATTATCAAAATGAAATTAAAGTATTATTGGTGTTTCCACGCATCGATCAACTTACTTTGAGCAAGACAACAAATTTTAAAGGTCTGAATGGTAAGAGCAAAAGTGGAAGGTGCTTATCTCTGAGCAGAGATTGTGAATTTTGCTATAATAAGCTGCCAACAAAGATAATTGTTGACAGTTTCCAAACTATGAGGAATGCATGGAGCAGACAGATTACGTGTCACCTACTAGGTAAAAACTATCATGATATCAATACTTACACTATGCCAAGTGCAATCTATGTATTTATGTATTCACTCGGCCCCTTAAAGTCCATTGATTAAGCCTTTAGATTTGATCCCTCCTTCGTATCTTAATTTCCTTTCTCCTTACCCCCCCACCCTATCCTCTCTCTAACCACCTTGATTCATTTCGCATATAGTTTTTGTTGTTGAAAATATGAACATTAAAATTAACATTAAACAGTAATTTATATGATCAATAAGAATCAATGCAGATTAACAGGATTATAATCATGCATATTCGATTCATATAGCGATTACAAGATGCATGCATGAACCAATCAAACCATTTATACATCATCTTAGGACAATATTAAGGAAAGACAAAGCAATGAATGAATTACCGCAAACAAGATAGAAAACAGATTAGATTAGAGATCAATGAAGCGTCCATTACAGACTGTCCTTAGAGAGGATATCATCCACACAATACTGTTGTGAAGGGTACTGGCAATCTTCTCCCAAGATAAGACGGTACATGATCATCGTTCACGCACACCAACAAGATCGTCCTCGAAAGTACCTTAGAAAATTGCAGCCGAGAGAAGAAGAATTGTAGGTCGCACTTGCGGTGGAATAGAGAGCAAAAGACGGTGAGAGAATTTTCTTGCGAGTGAATAAAACAACGTGTATTGAGAAGGGTATATGAAGATTTAGGGTACGACTTTTCATCTTCCGAAAGCGTCCCCAATGGGTGATTCTTCGAGCTCTGAAAAGGCATTAGATTAGAGCAGTTGGAATTGAGTTGAATTTCCTCATAATTTATTCAACCCGCTAATGTATCCGAGACGGAGTGGAGCACACACGCTTGCGTGGTCCTCCATTCCTCATCTCTGCTATTGCTACGAGATCTTGGGTTGTGAACTCATTTACAAGCCCACCAAAAGTTTAGAACTACTAGATGTGGTACTAAACTTCCACCCCATTCTCACCTTTGTTTTAAATTTGAGAATTCTCAACTTTTCATCCAATGTTATTTAGCTTATCGATTGAAATCAAATTGTTTCCCAATGTAATTGCATAAGTTTACCAATTTAAAATATAATTACATTAACTTTAAATACGACAGTTTTGTGATTTAATTTGTAAATATTTTTATTATATTTAATTCTTAGAATAAATAAATATCATAAGATAAACATTTAACAATATAGAGGTGAACGTCATGTGATGGAAATTTTCAGGGATCCTATTGTAAATATACTTAGGTACTTAGCTAGAAATAACGTGTTATTGCATTCTTTCTCAACATTACAAATGTAAAAATTTAATCATATATGATATGATTTTTATACACTTGTCCCCCTCCGTGATTCTACAGTTATAATTATCCTCATACTTTATTCGCAATAACTCATGTGTCCATGCGTTATTGCTAAATTTACATTCTTGTATCTTTATATTCTTACAAAACTCACAGTTCTACCTTTTGTAATTACACTTATGCCCTTATTTTATCTCAACAAAAGAGTAAAACTGTAAATTTAGCAATAACGCATGGACACGTGAGTTATTGCGAATAAAGTATGAGGATAATTATAACTGTAGAATCACGGAGGGGGACAAGTGTATATATGATTATGCTAACATTCAACTTAGGTCTGTTGAACGTCTATTATTTTTTGAAAGAATTAATATATGATTATGTCTTAGTTCTATGAATTTGGTTCTTCTATTGAACACAATTATACATAAATTTAGTTCAGTTATAGTCACTTTTGTGTGTGTATAGGAAATCGTGTAGAACCGCATATACCCCGCATATGCCCATCCATACGGCTCAAACGCTATTCAGTGACATATCCGAACGTATATGCATGCCGCTTTCCTGACCTTGGATATAAGTATTATTTAAAAAAAACAAAGTCATAAATATAATTGCAGAATCTGAAAGGGGCATAAGGGTAAAAAAACCCTATATATACACCCCGAATTCTAATCAGAAGTCGTGTATTGAAATCCGACGTACGTGCTACGTATTTGGTTGACAAGCAAGGCATTTTGCCTTTTGTGTACTATGATCCGTCGAATACCGATGTTTGGGTGTACGTGAAAGCGTAAAAAAAAGTAGCAGTATCATATAGGATGTATTTCGTTAACACATCCGATGTATTTTGCCTGCAATGGACTCCGGAGATGTCTTTTACTAAAGAAAGCGATTCAGGAAGATCCTCACGTAACCTTTAAGATCAGTAGCAACACAATGCATGCCATCGTATATACAGGCCATGCGACGAATACGAATCATCCGAACTGCGTTAAAATACATGTTCGTGTTGTTCGTGTTCTGTCCTCCATCGGAGAAGGGATCGTACTGTATTACAGTCAGTGTAGATAATATCAGTATCTTGTCGATACGATATACGCCATATCAGATCGATTTTGGGAAGAAAATCATCTTGAAAAGACAAATATCGATCATATCGGTGATATATTGGTCACATGTCGATACCGATATATCGTTGATATACCGTCGGGACACTAAAAAAATTGAGCTATAGTTAGATTTTTTCAAAATCCGTCACTAAATTAACAGTTGCTAAATATATAGCGACGGTATTATTCGTTGTGAAATGATTTTTCGTACTCGAGATTAGCGACGAATATCATATATGTTATTATATCGTTAGCAACGGTCCACATAGCGACGCTTATTCGTTGCTATTTTTTAAAATTCTAATTAATCGTGCTAAATTTTGAACTAAAAAATAACGACGATTAGTTGATAGTTTGAAAAATAACAACAGATAAGCGTCGTTATATAGACTGTTGCTAATGATATAACGACATATATGATTTTCGTCGCTAATTTCGAGTACGAAAACTCATTTCGCAACTAATAATATCGTCGTTATATATTTAACAATGGCTAATTTAGTGACGGATTTTGAAAAAACGCCACTATAGCTCAATTTTGTTGTAACTATAGCTCAATTTTGTTGTAATGATATATCGTGATATGACTTACTATGATTACGGCAATGGGAATCCGAAGGATGATGCTATGGAGACTCCGATTGGCAGCTAGCGAGCCCAAGAACGTGTCCGAGGGCAATGTTGGTAGAGATAACAATATTCCTTGGAGTCAAGTTTGCACGAACTCGTGGATTAGCTTGTTAGCTCAACTCGATAACTCAATCATGATTACTCTTGTACATGGAATGCTTATCATTGATATTCAAATCCAACTCTATTGTTTCATACAGTGACATGATCATCTGTTGTAGCGGGAACCGCAGCAAAGACTGCAATAACTGTTTGAACCGCTCGATCTTGAACGAGCGGTTCACACGATTTAGCACTTTTTGTGGGTACATATTGTGCAAAATCGTGCAAACCGCTCGATCAAGATCGAGCGGCTCAAACAATTACTGCAGAAATACCCCTACAGCACGATCCATGTTGTTCATATAGGCCGTTAAAGGTAGCTCCCAACTGGCTCAAACATATGAACCAAAGCCCAAATGAGTTATTCCGGGCTCGGCTGTATTTAAGCTTGAGTTCGAGTCCAACTATAATTCCAAATCGACTCGACTCGTTCAACTCCATCAGAAACAATCCCTCATTTACCAACGCAGGGGAATCTACATGTCTTAATCATCGGATCTTCATCCAACGGCCACTGTGGCGCGTGGAGATTGTGCTTCTATACAAAACCCCGTTACTACGTTTCCAACGGTCCATTTCTGCACCACACGTTCCAAAGCCCCTCGAAAGAGAGAAATAATATATTTTTTATACAAAGGAGAGACAATTCAAGTAATATTTTTTTAATTTTAGGCTTCACACTCCTTTTGCTTTATGGGCAAAATTGCTCCTCCCTTTTTCAAACAAAGTGGAGCCCTTCCCGCGCCCACACCTTCCTTTCCCGTTGGTCCCCTTGGAGCATATGTCATCAAACCTTCGAGGCTCCTTCCTACTCCTATAAATTATTGGAATCCCCATAGATCCACCTACACCCCTCATCATCCTAAGCTCTACAGCCCGTCCTCGACGACGCTCGAACGAGGATGGAGCCCAACAAGCCCGTCGCCGTCGGCAGGAAGCTCTGGAGCTTCCTGCGTGTCGCCTTCTTCATGATGAGGAAGGGGCTCATATCCAAGAGGAAGCTCGTCATGGACATGAACCTCATGATGAAGAGGGGTAGAATCACAGGCAAATCTTGGGCCAAGAACCTCACCTCCAGCCACCAGCACGCCCCGCCCGGCATCGGTCTACAGGAGTATGAGTTCTCGTGCGGTAGCAGCCCTAACCCTGTTTTTTTCCAAGCCAGGCATGCTGCGAAGCGCAGGCACAACACTTATTTCCCCTGCATCGGTGCCATCGTCGAGGACGATGCGGAGGCACCATCGTCAGCGCTCCCGAGCATCGAGTACTCGCCACGTTGCTTCGACGAGAAGTTCAGCCCACAGCCTTCGCCGTTGTCCGTCATGATCTCCAATTACTCGGACTACGATAACGAAGAGATCGACGGAAATGTCGATGGCGAGGCCGAAGAGTTCATCAGGAGGTTCTACGAGCAGATGAGGATACAGAACAGCATTCAATTGCTTCCTTAGATACGAGAATATTCTATATACATAAACCAGATTGCATAAGATTATTGTTTCGGATACGAGGAGATTGAGGTTGAGAATGGGAATGGGAATGATGTGTGATAAGTTTTTGTGATGATTTTGATTTGGGTGTGAAATACAAATATTGGGTTTGGTGTGGAATTTGATGCCTGGCTTGATTAAAGGACACGCCATTGTTATTGCTCTCTGGTGGGCAGTGGGGTCTCACCATATGTGACCTTTCATACTTTGTGTTTTGATTAAAGGAGACGCTTCTCCTATTATATAATCAAGGGTGCAGTTGAAGAGCTTTATTTTCTGACAGCTGTTATTAATTTATTTAAAAAACAGAGTATTATTTGCTGGTAGTTACAAATGGACGCATGTTTTGCATGCAAATGGTCTCTAATCTTTCTTTTTCTTTGGACGTCTGGAAGAAGGATCTTGCGAGTCTCTTTGTCTCCTCTTCGTTTGCTCTGCCGACGAGTCTTCCTTTGGCGCCCGGAAAAAGGGTCTTGCGAGTCTGTTCTCCTGCTCTTCGTTTGCTCTGCCCACTGAGCATGGACTGCAGAGCCTGCTGCAAAGAGGGATGTGTCGTCAGCCGCTCGATTTTGATCAAAATCGAGCGACTCACGCGGTAAAGGCTAAGAAAAGCGTGTATTTCGTGTGAATCGCTCGATCTTGATCGAGCAACATACGACGCATCCCTCTTTAAAGCAGGCCTCTGCAGTACTGCAGAGGATCCAAGCGCCTGCCCACGAGGGTTTGGCAATTGTACCGACTGTTTATCTCTTTTGGACCAAATTCTGTTGGTATTTTATTATATTTCAAATACTTTTATTGCTTTGTTAAAAATATAAAGGTGTAGTTATTTTATATTTAGTGGTGTATCAACTTTATTTGGTTAGCATCAATGAGCATGTGATTTATAACATGCGTTTTTTGCATGATAATTTATTAGTGATATTATATCTCTATCATGTTTTCTAACGTCTTTACATGGATATGATTTATTGTCAATATATTCATAATAATAGCATTAATATATTACTTAAATCTTTTGTGTAACGCATGCATGTTGCATGTTACACATATTACCTTATAATACTAATGATGGATGTTGTGCATATTATGAGAATATTGAATCTTCTTTATTATATTTAATGCGTTATTTTATGAATGATTAATATTCAAATTGAATGGAGGATTTAATTGATTGTTATGAATGTGTAACGTTCTCTTATTGTATATCTATATAAAGGGGCCTATAGCATTGCTTTGAGAATACACAACACACAACACACAACACATAATCATTCTATTCCTCTTCTCCTCTTCTCTCATTTGAGGTTTATTCTGAAGGAACGATCTATTGTTGCTCAATAAATCTCGATGTTGGTACGTGCATACCCATTGAGATCTCGCCGTTGTATCCTGGAGAATAGTCGTACCAATACCGATTGCACCATCAGAATCACCGTGGGGGTACGAATCTATTCTTAAGGACAGTGCATTTTGCACGCCTCGGCTACTTGGTCCGTCTCGTCATTATATTGGTATCTCGTCAAATTCGATATTATCTAACCCTCCTTTTATATATTTTATATTTATATTTATTATCTTTTTATTTCACCTACAAATTCCTCACATAACAATGGTGACTACCTAGCACAAACATCTGCGAGTAGCAGTGAAAGGGCAGGCTCTTCAAGGTATCCAATAACGGCAGGACAGCGGTGAAGGCAAGCGCATGGCAGAGCAAGCACCCAACCAAACATCAGAGGAGAAAGTGCAGTTGAAGAGTTAGTGGGCATGGAAGGTAGCAGGGAGAAGGGGCACAAATCCCAAAATTTGGCGAGCCGGATGGTGGCAGGGAGGCGATCAAGGACCACCCTGCGCATGGATACTTGGTGGTAGATCACGACACATTGCCGGCATAAAAAAGTTGCACAGATGGAGAAGCTTGGAAGCTACTCATCTGAGATTCGGGGACCTCAACTAAGTCATTGGGTTCTTCCATAAGGAAGGTACCACACTCCTGTGCACTTGCATGGATATAGAGTGTCGCGGGTCTTGGTGCAAGCTGGTAGGGACGAAGCCGTTGCCTTAAATGGGATTAAATAAAACACAAATATATAGTTTTTTAAAGGGATTTTTATCCGGTAGATCCTATAAACTTTTTAAATTACCTCTATGATCTTTTGCACAACGTAATTACCCCATCGACCCTGTAAATTACCCCAAGAACCTCTACGAACTTCAAACAGATTACCCGGAGGGTTTATGGGGTAAGAGTTGGCAAGTTTACGGGATCGATGGGGGAATTAGGTTGTTTCAAAGATCGTGGAGGTAATTGGCAAAGTTTATAGGGTCTGTCGGGTAAAAAATCCCTTTTTTAAATTATAAAGATATTTTTTAACATAAAATGATTTGACGTATTATTTTTACATAGAATTGTGTCATTTCTAAGAATATAAATAAAAGTTTTTTTGATTGAATAAATTTTGTTATTCATAAAAAACATGAACATAAAACTTCATAATAAAATAGTTTCTAAATACAATATTTAGAACTAAAACTTAGCTACTAACATATTTCATACAAAAATAAAATTTAGGTAAGCATTTCTCTTCTTCATAATTTGTAATTAATGATGAAAGAAAATAAATGTAATCATCGTATAATATTCCAAAATATAGAACATAATAGAGATTGAGCATACCTTGATGTTTAATTAACGTGTTCTCTGTTGTTATCAGATCATTAACGCATACATTAATTAGTAAATTTCATGATCAACACGAATCAATGCATTACAGGTTTTCAAGATTAAGATCAAGCATATCCAATTCGTATAGGATTTACAATATGCATGCAGGAACCAAACAAAATATTTAGAAATCATATTAGGGTGAGATCAGGAAAAGCAATGCAATAAACAAATTATTGTAAACAAAATAATATACAAATAAAATAAGAGATCACCAAAGAGTCCGTGAAATAGATTGTCCTTAGAGGGTATATCGTCCCCACAATACCGGCGTGAAGGGTACCGGCGATCCGCTCCCAGGATACGATAGCACACGATCATCGTCCGCACACACTGACAATATTGCCCTCGAAAGTACCTCAAAGAACTTGCAACAGTGAGAAGGAAGAAGAATGGTGTCGCGGTAGAGAAACATGGAGAGCAACGACGATAGAAAGTTTTCTTACGAGTGAAGAAAACGACGTGCACGGAGAGGGTATAAAAAGACCCAGGGCACGATCGAGTCGGATTTCCTTAACACAGTTGAATCGTGAAATTAATTTAGTCGATCCACTAATGAAATCCACAGCAAAAGTATCGAGATCTGAATTGACTTTCCCGAGTCGGAGACGGAGCGGAGCACGTGTGCGTGTGTGGTCCTCCTCCTCCATTCCTTCTCTCTACTATTGCTACAAGAGCGTGGGGTGTGAAGTCATATGTAAGCCCACCAAAAGTTTAGAAATACTAGATGTGGTACTAAACTTCCACCCAAGTTTCTCCATATTTCAAATTTGGAAATTCTCAACTTTCCCTCCAAAGCAATTTAATTTCGCAATTGAAACCAAATTAAAAACCAATGTGATTGCATAGGTTTACCAAATTAAAACCTAATTACACTAACTTTAAATACAACATTCTCCCCTAGAATTTGAATTATAGTATAATAGACTATCGTGAAATATTCTCTCCAACTTCGTTCTCATTGTAGGTCAATAAGCAACTTCTTAGAAAGTTATCTTCAATAATCAATCTTATTACGAAGTTTACATTTAATAATCTTCGTATTCGTAAATGTTATTTCAGATGTTACATCGGAGACAAGAAGTGTCGAAATAATACGAATCGATTAACCAACCAGATAATATGTACTGGATTTACCCGTTTGTGTTAATTTCTAACAAAGATCTACAAGATCAGAAGAACCTCTAAGTTGGACGAGCATTGATGTCTAATTCGTAATGTAATGGCTTTTTTTAACAACAAAAATTCCATTAGATAGAACTATCATGACAGTTTGCATATATGTATATATATAGTTGGAAATTTTGTAGTTTTCTTTAGGATCTAAAGCCACAATGAGCAAGAGGTTTTCTGGCCTTTTATTAAATCGGTTGTTAAAATTTGATAATTGAGAATCTATTATAGCAGTATATATATCTACTTGATAACGACGAAGAAAGTTAACTTTAGTTACTTGACCACAAGGTTCTTATTTGGCTTGTGGAATAGTGGGAACTTCATTATGGAACTTTAATATTTCTCATTTTATAAAATGCAGCTGTTTTAAAAAATAATGCATTACAGTCAACTTCTCGTAACTTTTGAAGGTATTCTTTAGTGGATGAAACAAGTTGCGAAGCACTTTAAAAATCCAATTTTTTTTGCCAGAGCCCTACAACAGAAAGACCTTCTGAACTGTAGCGATGGATTGAAGACTTGTAACTAGAAAAATAGCTATTGCAACAAGCATTATATCGCCACTGATTAATCTCCAAAAGCCATGTGGTCAGGGACTTTCGCAATGACGATTCAATCGCTACGACGATCTCAATGACTATCCCGCCGCCACTGTCCTGAAAGCATGGTACTTGCAGTGACTGAATGTTCAGTCACCCCATAACCTGAGCAAGAGTTTGTAGTAACCGGATTTTCATCGCACAAAAATATACCAATTGTCAAATGACCATTGCTAATATCTTGCTGCTCATCTCACAATTAATTTATATCATATAGGTTTTGTGTTAATAAGCATATTACGGGTTTCATCTAACCATTTTGTTTGATAAATTTCAAAAAAAAATACATAAGGTCCCTTTCATGGGTACACATGAAATCTAAATGAAGATAAAATGAAATGGAAGGAACCGAAGGTGGATGCTAATCCTGATACTAATCCTGCAAGATACACATGTGCCCCCATCGTGGTAAGATATTAGACCATGATCAGCATATGAGCCTTCACAACACCTCCACATTCAAACACAAATTTGACAATGATATGCACACCTAGATATTAATTATATATATAGGAGGTGTTTGAATCAAACATGAAAAGCACACACAAAGATGAAAGCAAGAATTTACGTGGAAAACCCTACAAAAAGGCACGACCACGGGAGCTCACAATTCTTATTCTCCCTCCCTAGAGATTAGGGCTTTCTTCACTTGATAAAATCTAATAAGGGGGATAAGTAAAATATATAGAAAATAATAGCTAAACGGTCCCTCATCCAAAGATTTGTTTGTCCATACAAGTACAATAATTCAACATTGTCACTGAGTTGAGCATATATGTCCACCATGCCAAATTTGTCTGCATTTAACTCAAATTCTATCGTAGGCAGCCCTTTGTAAAGAGGCCAGCAACCTCATCGGTAGACTTCAGGTAAGAAAGACACAACAATCCAACATCAATCTTCTCACGGATGAAGTGTCTATCAATTCCAAATGCTCTGCTCTATCCTGCATAACAGGATTGTTGGAAAATTTTGTAGTAGCCTTGTCACAAAACATCTTCGTTAGCATAATAACCTTGATGCCCAAGTCATGGAGCGTAACTTTTAGCCATAGAATTTATGTAACGTCATTTGCAAGAGCTTGATATTCCGCTTCAATACTTGATATTGAAACAACATTATGCTTCTTACTTCTCCTAAATAACCAAACTTTTTCGCATAGATATAATGTGCGACCTGGTATCGATCATCTGTCATCAACGGAGCAAGCTCAATCCGCATCAGTGTGTCCTTCAATTGTGACCTCTGGATTTTTCTTGAACATAAGACATTTTCCTGATTATTTTTTTATGTAACACAGAAATCTATTTACTGCATTAGCATGAGAGGTGGTAAGAGCATGCATGAATTGACTCACCACATTTACATAGTATGTAATATCTGGTCTAGTAAGAGTAAGATAGATCAACTTTCTCGCCAATCTTTGATACCTAACCTTTCCTGCATCATCAAGAAGATTACCATCTTTTTTATTCAGTTTATGATTTGTCTCAATAGGAGTAGTAGTAGGCTTGCGTTCCAACATGCCACAATCTTTCAATAAGTTCAGAGAATATTTCTGTTGACTTAGACTCATTCATCCTGGAGATCGAGCCATCTCAATACTTATGAAGTATTTTAGTTTCCCCAAACCCTTTAGTTCAAATTTAGTAACAAGTGTTTTTTTAGCCTGGAAGTTCTCCTTCGTCATCACATGTAAGGATCATGTCATCGAAGTACAGTAAAAGAAAGATCTTTTTTCATCATTCCTGCTTATAAATAGAGAGTGGTCTACATTCACTTGGGAAAATCCATTTCTAATCATGACCACATGGAGACATTCAAACCAAGCTCTCAGTAATTGCTTTAGTCCATATAAAGATCTTTTTAATTTGTAGCACTTGCACTATCCACTTTAACCATCCACTTTCATTAGAAAAGGCCACAAGCCAACTCCGTTGAGTATGATTTAGTCCACTTCCAATCACATTTCCTCATTCTTGGAAGGTGGCTCTGATTTTTCCTCTTTATTCATGAGAATGATGTTTATTTTGGGATTAAATTTTAGAGTAATAAATTAATAATGACTTATTAAGTCTAAATTCTGTTTTACTTTGTGCACAAGTAAAATCTTTTAATCTCAACCGTTTATTATTAATTAAGATTACATCCTCACCATCAAATTTTCTATAAAAGAGAGGTTGATCCTAGCTCTCTTTGATACAATTAAGTTAAAGTAATTGTTGCAACAACTCTCTCTCTATCTACCCATCACCTCTCTCTCTCTCCATCTCAACCCCTTGCGGGGGCGGGGGGGTTTTGTAGGGCCTTGCGGGAAACGGAGGCTTGCAGGTTGGGGGAGGGGACTTCGACGGGGGAGGAAGGGGAGGAGGAGGTACTCCTCGGATGATGAAGGGGAGGAGGAGATTGGAGGAAAGGAGGGCGAGGTGCTGGAAGATGAAGGTGAGGAGGAGGTCGGTAGGGGGGAGGGGGCTGGCTCCAGGAAAAAGGAGAGAATGGTATCATTTGTAAATAATTGCAATTTAAAGGGTAAAAAATAATAAATACTTGACAGATAATGTCATAGTTAACGGGAAATTAGATGCAAGTTAACACGGGGTTATATGTGTAAAAGAGTTAAATAATATTCAAGGTTCTATGTGTAATTGGAGATTATGCAGGTTTATGAAAGTAATTATGAAATTACTCCGAGTTATGGGTGTAAATATCTCTTTTTTCTGATATGAGTATGGATACATATGTAATTTCAATTTTCAATAAGATATGGATATGGATTATATTCTAGCGGATATATATATACAGAGACATTGTTGATATGGGTTTTATTTTTTGAGATACGAAATGGAAATGGAAGAGGTTTTTTTTGCGGATACGGATATGGACATGGAAATGATTTTTTATTTTTTTATGAATACAGATCTGGATACGGATACCATTTTTAGCTATTTTAGGATATGAATATAGGTTATATTTTAGCAAATTTGTATATGGATATAGATATGTATTTTATTTTTTACAAATATGTATATTGATACCATTTTCATTTTTTGTAGGATATGAATATGGATATGGTAACGAAATATTCTAGCAACTACCATATCAAATATATCAATTATAGGGAAAAAATATCAAAGTAGTCTCTATTTTAATTTGATTATTGATTCCTTTTATGAAATATATCAACTACATGAGAAACAATAAGTTGAGGGATACCGATTATGTTATCTATTTAACCAAATATATCAAAAGGATTGTTAATTTCTTTCTATTTTATCCCCTTCAATCAAAAAAAGAATGTATTATATAATAAATGTTTAAATTCCTAATAAGAAACAAACAATGAAATGAAAAACTTATTCTTTCCTCCATTGTTAATTCCATTCTCTTCTTGATTCCAATAATTCTTTTCCAACCAAACAAATGGGGTCTAAGGATTCTAGCTTGGGAAAAGAACGCTCCAAAACATCCGATTTTTCATGGTTGGAAAAGAATGCCAAAATGGCACCCAGAAGATCAAACCAAACATAATATTAATGTTTTGATAAACGGTCTGAAATGAAATCATCTCCACCCATCAGTTGTTGATTTCTTACATTAGGCCATTATATATTACATTAGCTATTACTTTATCTTCGATTCCAACTCGGACACAAATCCTACTCGTCATGCCATGAAATCGAAAAAGTAATATCTCCTATTCCTTATAATTTCATCTCGAGTAACATTAGTGCCAGATGTAACGTTAAAGGATCTTCCACCGTGACTTATTTTTCTTTTGAAGTTTGAGGAAAAGCTTATGATGACCTAAATACGTCTGTCCAATGCAAATAAATAAGAATTCTTATCAGTTGTGCTTCTCTAAGATATTACAATATCAATTATATTCTTTCCTTTTTTTTAATATTAGTTGCGCCCTTGCCTTCTTGCAAAGTTCACATTTCAGCCCTTCTATTAAAGTAAAGGGCATAACTGATATTATAAGGGATATTTATACTTATAACCCTGAGTAATTTTGTAAGTACCCCAGAAACTCTCAATAATCACGAATTACATCCAAAATCTGAAATAATACTTAACCTTTACATGGCATAACCATGTGTCAAGTTCCATCTTAATTCTACGTTAACTCTGACGGAATAATCATATGTTGACAATTTTGCCCTTCGAAACACATCATATTTATAACATGATACCATTGATCAAACAAAATGAAAACGAACCCCCCCCAAACCCCCCCGCAAGGCCTCCGATCGGAGCTCCCCCTACGTGTACCTCTGCACAAGCTCCCCCCCCCCCCCCCCCCCGCCCGCACGCCTCCGCCCAGCAGCCCCACCCCCTTCCCCCGCAACACCATCCCCTGCCCCCGCGTGCCCCACCGCCTGCCCACACGCACACCTCCACCCTGCAACCTCACCCCCTGCCCCACGCGCGCCTCCACCTTGCAACCCTCCCCCCGCGTGCGCCTCTGCCCTGCAGCCCTCCCCCGCAAGCTCCATTCCCCCCCCCCCCCCCCGGCCGCCTTCGCAGCTTCAGCTATTCCCCCCTCTCGCCCACAAGCTCCAGCACGCCCCCCCCCCCCCCAGTAAGCTCTAGCAGCTCCGCTCCCTGCCCGCCACCTTCCGTGAAAGACCCCAATGCCAGCTGAAAGCTCTAGGATCAAACCTACCTCCTCCTCTCCTTCCTTTCTTTCTTTTATTTTATCACGGATTGAGTTAAAATAACTCAGTCGTCTGGTTGAGTTAATGAGCTAAAGTAACAGAAGGGTATGGGTGTAAAACGGAGGGGTTATTCAGGGTCTTGGGTGTAACTCATGATTATCGAGGATTCTTGAGGTAGTTACGAAATTACTCGAGGTTATGAGTATAAATATCCATATTATAAAAGGGTAGAACTATAATTTTGACAGAAAGTAGGAGCACAACTGATATTCCCAAAAAAGGGTGGACCATAACTGATATTTGCAATATCATAGGGGCACAAGTCATTAAAACCCTATAAATGAACATTGAAATCAGACTTTATTGGCGAAAATATACAAAATAAAATAAAATGTGTATTATGACGTTTCTGCTCAGATTGGGATTGGTGGGTAACGATTGTTTCTTTGTGCTTTTAGGTTTGAAATGAGTTTCTTCGAGTGGGGAATTTGAATGTATTTTTTTGTCTTAATGTGGTAAAATATTGTGATATTGGTATCACCTTGATGTTAAGCGAAGCCTTCTGCACTTATTCTCGAAAGTTATAAATATTAAGAGAAACAAGGATATTGGCAAATAAAAAGGGTGATTAAGTGTGAATGCATATACTTATAGCTATATAAGATCTTGGTTGGCCAAGGGCAAAGCTCGTGCATCCACATCAGGTCGTAGGCTTAGGACGTAGTCAGGTTGCAAGGGTTGATAGCGTTAAGTATGACGCCAAAAACTTGATCTTTTCCAGAATGTCGAAAGATCCAATATGCCTCAAGTTAGCTTGCTGTAGATGAGTCTTGGCACTCAAAAATAGGAGCATATAGATGAAATAGGTGACCCAATATATTCAAGGGTTTTTATAATTTGTGCCCCTCTGAGATATTGTAATTTCAGTTATGCCCTATCTTTTTGGTAATATCAGTTGTGCCCCCACTTTTTTCTCCGCTATCACTTGTGCCCTTCCATCAGATTGACCGTCAAAAAATTAAACAACCATTGTTTATTCAAACCATGGTGTGGTTAAGAAGGGTATTATGATCAAAATAAAATCAGAGGATCTAGGGAGGAGGGGCAGAGCATGGGACTGGAGAGGTTGGGCCAAGGGAAGTGTTGCGGGAGGAGGTGCGGGCTGGGGCAGGGGCGGCAGGGGCCGGGGGAGGTGCGCGGCTGCGATGTGGCGTGCAGGTGGCGAGGGGTGCAGGACAGGGTCGGAGGAGGGGTGCAGAAGCTCGGGGCGGGGCGTGCGGGACAGGGGCCGGGGGAGGGAGTGTGAAAGCTCGGGGCGGGGGATGCGGGACAGGGGCCAGGGGAGGGGGAGTGCGGAAGCTCGAGGTAGGGGGTGCGAGACAAGGGCCGGGGGAGGGGTGCGGAAGCTCGGGGCCGGGGGAGGGGAGCGGCGGTGGCGAAGGTGAGGTCACTCCAAAGGATCTCCGAGTTCCTCCTCTGCGGCGTCCTCCTCTGCCTCATGCTCTTCTGACGGAGAACCCACCTGTTGGTTTTTTTTCTTGGATTCTTGGTGTTCGATAGGTGTTTGGATCTGTTCTTGTACTCTTTTTTATGGGTTCTTCTTCTTTTGTGTATAAAAGAACAGTGGTGGTAATAACAACTAAGATCCAGACGCCATTTGAGCTCTTTTCTTGTCCTTTTCGTGGAAATCTTGACGGGGAATTGGAATAGCAATGTGTGTGGAAATTCTCGTTGTCGCGGGCCTTCGCGCAGGAGAGGAAGGCGAGGGCGGAGGAGGGGGCAGGCTGGGGCGGAGGAAGAGGGCAGGCCGGTGGTGGGGGAGGAGTTACAGGCAGAGAGGGAGGAGGAGGTTGGAGGAGGAAGAGGATGTGGGAAGAGGAGGAAGAAGAGGATGGGGAAGAGGGTGTCAAATGACCATTTAACCTTTTTTTTTAAATTAATTCTGCTTATGTCCTCAAAGTTAACGTCTGTTTGCACTGTAGATGAACAGTCACTAACCCGAAGGGCACAAGTGATAGATTAGCAAGAAGTGAGGGTCACAATTGATATTACTAAAAAAATAAGGGCAGAACTGAAATTGTGATATCTGGGAGGGGCACAAGTGATAAAAACCCTATATTCAAATATCTTCATATGTCGATAGCATATGATGTATGAAAGGGCAAATGATGTGTGTACCACCGAAGCGATGCTTATAGTGGTGCGACAGTAGCTGTGTACGTGCCAACAGAATGCTTCAGACTTTTAAGAGTAACGGATCTTAACCATGGAACTGCAACGGTTTCGACAAAGCCGACAACATTGACTCCTTCAGAAGGGGCGACCTTTTGTACTTCGTCTCTTAGGCAAAAAGAGTCGAGGGCGATATTGAGCCCAGCGGATTTGGGCTCCAATGTGAAGCTACAAAAAAATTGACAGATCCCTGAATGAAATCTAGCCCGAAATTGTTGAACAGAAACATGGTTGTGAAACTTATGCGGGAGATAAGATTGCAGTTGTGATTACCATGCCTCAAAGTCACTAGATCGAGAAACCATGGCAGCACATATTCCGGAGACAACCCAAGGAGCGAGAATGTCATCCTTTATCTCAACACTGTGGCAAACAGAGATTGCCGGAGGATTGGGATAGGATCCAGTATCATCAGTGTCGGAGCCACTGGAAGATGGAATAAGATCGGCTCTTTTCATTTCCTTGCACCTCACCTGCGTAAAGAGTATCATCATATGTTTTCTGGGAGAACCAACTGTGTTAACTTTACATATAAACAAAAACCAGAATCAAACTCACTTCTGGTGAAGATGCCGATGAGTTCTTGAAAGTGACTGGTGAATACAGAACAGGTACGTCAAAGGATGATAAAGAACTTAAAAAAGACCTGAGTCAGAAAATGCGATATTTTAAGCCAAATAGCGTTCGCCCACACTAACCATTGCATGGTATAAGAAATAAATGTAGTTGTCTTTTGTTAGAAACAAATTATCAGCTGTGGTACCTATAGTTTAGCAAGAAATCAAACAAGGAATGTACATTTCTGTTTCCAAGAAATGCAAGCAGAGACTGTGGAGAGTTGTCCACATCAGATGACAAATCCAGATGATGGGCCTTCAATTGCAAGAGAAAAAGTTCAGAATATAACGGATGCATATTGTAAGTTAATAGAGAACAACTAAGATACAAACCTGGCCCAAGTTGCGCTTTTCAATTTCCGAAAGTTCCACCAAGTCGTCTGCAGTAGCTTGTTCTACTTTTGAGCGACAAAGAGGCATTGTAAACAAAATATCCTGACCCAACAACAAATAATAAATCAAAATCTTGAAGTATTCCAATTTGGGTACACAGAGTAACAAGGGAAGGTATCAACTTCAAGAACGTGTCAAAATTGGGCCCCAAATAAGAAAGAAAACGATCATGTGTTTCCAAATAAAGAAGAAAATGATCATCTTTATTGCAATCAAAGGGTATGCAAACTAAGAACTCAACAAGTCATAAATATAACAGAAAAAATATTGTTCAAATAATACATTCAAAGATATTACGGAAATCATAAAACAAAATTCTCAGCGGCCGCAAACATTGCAAAACAAGGAAATAGTTAAGCAAACACGGAGGGGAATGAGGAAACCAAAGAAGGTGCTATTGCTTATTGAGAAGCAGACGGTAACCAGAGCCGCATATCACAAATCATGGAAGGCCGTATCCCGATATATCGGCGATATATCGTCGATATATCCATATCGACATGGGACCGATATCGAAATCGATATATCGATATATCCGATTTCAGGCATTTTCTTCAGAAAGATTCCTAGGTATAGCGATATATCGGCGATATATCCACGATATATCGTCGATATATCGATATCGACAAGATATCGAAACGATATCGATATCGATATGTCCTTCCATGTCACAAATCCTTGAGAGACAATTATGGTGGCTTGCAGTATTAAGCAAAAAGAACAGTAATATGTCTTTGACAATAACAAAGACAAGGCCTACTGTACATTTTCTGCCAACACAGCACGCAAACCATTAGTTGACCGTGATATGTAAGCATTGCAGCAGTTCTTCTTTGAAGTTGAGAGGTCACCAACAAATAATGCTACAAATTGGGTTGCATAGACTGCATTTCAGGAAAAGGTGTTAACATGCAAAACACATTGCTAAGAAACTATTAGAGAACTATAAGACTCGTGCATTGGAATAGGTTAATCAATTAACTTACACTCAACAAATTAACATAGTATAGAATAAACGAAGAATACTGCATGAAAATCTGAATTAATAGATTAAAGAGATGCAACACCTAATGATCAGGTTTCAAGGTTACCCTAAAAAATATCCATAGAGTGCCTTAAGGTTTGCATAAAATATATCCACAAAGTGCATAAAGTTTTGCATAAAAAATTTTAGATCAACAGAAATTCTTCGTACACATGTAGCATATAAAGCCCACATATGGCTACAAGATAATGATGCAAGACATTACAAGACTTGCCATAGATCGCAATTAACATGCATTATAGCCAAATACACAAAGTAATCATGTCACAATTCGAACAAGAACGATAAAATTACCAATATTAAAATAACATTTGTGGAGTCATCTTGTATTATGCATCCACTATTTTTCACAAATTAAGAAAGACAAGACAGACCTAGCCCTTAATGAGTACGAGGGCCTCTCCTCGGGTATACCATTCAGTTGAGAAGGGTTTTTCATGTAAATCTCCTCGGGTACCTTCTTTCTTCACATAAAGAGATGGTTCATTAGGACTTCTTAGAAATCTATTATCACGAAAATATCCATCAACTTTATTATTCCAAGCTCTCGGTGCTTGCTTTAAGCCATATAAGGCCTTGCGGAGACGATAAACCTTTTCTTCATTATCTTTGGAGATATATCCTTGGGGTTGTTCAACATAAACCTCTTCTTCAAGATCTCCATTAAGAAATGCAGATTTAACATCGAATTGATAAATTTGTAATTTCTTTTGAGCAGCAAGTGCAAGTAAGGTTCTAATTGTCTTCACTCGTGCAACATGTGCAAAAGTTTCATTATAATCAATATCCGATTGTTGTGAATATCCTTTAGCAACCAATCAAGCTTTATACTTGTGAATGGAGCCATCTTCATTATATTTGACTTTATAAATCTATTTAAGACCAGTGACATCTTTATCCTTAGGTCGGTCAACGAGCTCCCAAGTGTGATTTTATTAATGACTGTAATCTCTTCATTCATTGCTTGAATCCATACTTCTTCTTTAACTGCTTCTTCAAATTTTTGTGGCTCACAAGCAAATAAAGCAATAGCAGGAGATGATGCATAAATTTCTTGAAGAGATCATACCTTTTGTTGTGGATGTTCTGAGTTAGAGACATTTGACCCGATTGGTCTTTGAATTGAAGGAAAAATATCATCATCATTTGATTTGTCTTCTTCAACTGTAGCTTGCTTTTGTGGTACTGAAGAATCATCCTATTTCCATGAAGATGTTTCATCAAAAATGGCATCTCTAGATATAATTAATTTTCCTTCTTTAGGTTCATATAATATGTAAGCTTTAGATTTATCACAATATCCAATGAAAATATATTTTTCTCTTTTTTCATCAAATTTTTCTTGTCGAACTTGAGATGGAATGTGAGCATACGCAATGGAGCCAAATATTTTGAAGTGACTAACATTGGCCTTCCTTTCATACCAAGCTTCATAAGGTGTCCTATCCAACACTGCTTTGGTAGGAGATCTATTCAATATATAAATTGTGGTATTTATTGCCTCTGCCAAAGTTTGTTAGGAAGACCCTTACCTTTCAGCATGCTTCTTGCCATCTCAACGATTGTTCGATTTCTTCTTTCAGCTACTCCATTTTGTTGAGGAGTATATCTTGTTGTTAGCTCCTTCTTGATTCCTTCAGTTATGCAGAAGTCTCGAAATTCTTTAGATGTAAATTCTCCTCCACGATCTGATCGGAAGACTTTTATTTTTCTTCCACTTTGCTTTTCAACAAAAGCTTTAAACTTGATAAAGGTAGAAAAGACTTCTGACTTTTCTTTCCAAAAAAACCCACATCATTCTACTATAATCATCAACAAATAGTAAAAAGTACCTGGCTTCATTGATAGAAGGAGTTTGAGTTGGTCCACATACGTCAGAGTGTATCAACTCAAGTGAAGCTTTTGCTCTCCATAACGTCTTTGTGAATGGCAGTCTATGCATCTTGCCATATATGCAACCTTCACATATATTTTCATCTTTCTTGATGAACAAAAGCCCAACAACCAAATTCTTCTACTTTAATAATACGAGGCTTCTAAAATTTAAGCCCAACAAAAGCCCACATCTTATGGTGATATTTTCCTTTTTTTCTAACCTTATCTTTGATATTTATTAGGTGTGTCGTAGAAATAGAAGCGTTAGAAACTCAAATAACTTAATCTAAATATTGAACGAGATCAACATTATCATTTATCAATACATATTAAATTTGATATTCAACTAAGTATAAATGTATCGTCCACTTAAAATATAAGCAACCAATAGTTGAAGTTCCTAATTTCGGCATTCTACCAACAAAGGAAGATAAGCAGCCTGTCCTGAATATAAATAAGATTACATTGACTTCTAAATCCATGTTTTTCCTTCTTCTTTTGGATTGTTTATGATCGTGATGTTCTTTCCTCTTATTTCATGCATTAATTCCCATATGACTATGACTATCATTTAGAAATATATCTTTTAATATATATACTTGAACGTAGAAGTTTATTAGTATATGCATACATAGAAAATGTGAGGTGCACTATAATAACAATTAGCATAAGATGATGTTTATTAGTAGATGCATACATAGAAAATGTGAGGTCATATAGTGATCCTTAACAAGGGAGAATGGTATTTAGAATGTTATAATTACATGCAATGCCATAAATTTGATGTTTATGATGGTGTAGAAGTGGTTTTCTCATAGTCTGATTGTAATTTCATAATGTTCAAATAGTGTATTTTTACTCTAGCTTAGTTAATATTTTTCCCTTAAAAGTGAGGTTTATTGACTCAACCAACTTGAGGCTTATGTGTTATGTCTCCTCTCAATGACGAGGAAATTGCCTCATCCACCTCACATTTTTAAAAAATATTAATCAAGATTACCAACTAGAGCTTTTAAGAATTGTGTTATGATCAATCATCTTCTTTAAATGATCGATCTATTGTGTAAAGTATTATATGCATCATGAGTTGGGTGTGATCAAACAACCCTCAACCTTTGATAGATCACCATTCTGTTTCCGGAGGGTGATCAATCACTCTTTCCCAACTGATCAATTAATCCTATTATATTATAGGCCATATTTTGATCCTAAATAAAGGGAGAATGATATCTAGAATGTTACAATTACATAAAAAGCCTTAAATTTCATATTTGTGATGGTGTAGAAGCGGTTTTCTCGTAGTCTGATTGTAATTTCATAATGTTCAAATATTGTATTTTTTTCACCCTAGCTTAATTACTATTTTCCCTTAAAAGTGAAGTTTATTGCAGTGTGTCTACCACCCAAAAGATTAGGGTTCAAATCCCCCTTTTGGGGTTGCGTTAGGTAGTTGACAGTCAGCATAAAAAATAGTCAAATCTTTTCAATATGGATTTGAGCAAGAATCCATATAGCCGACCCTCCTTGTAGTTAGAGAAGGCTTTGCCAAAAGTGAAGTTTATTGACTCAACCACCTCGAGGCTTATGCCATCCCTCAATGATGAGGAAATTGCCCCCATCCATCTCTCGTTTTTAAAACATTGATCAAGATTACCAACCAGAGATTTCAAGAATTGTGTTATGATCAATCATCTTCTTTAAATGATCGATTAATTGTAAAGTATTATATGCAACATGAGTTGGGTGTGATCAAACAACCCTCAACCTTTGATAGATCACCATTCTGTATCTGGAAGGTGATCGATCACTTTCTCCCAACTGATCAATTAACCCTATTTTCAATCTTGAGCAAGGTTTTAAATCTCGATTTCGATTTCGTTTCGAGATGGCAAAAAATGAAATAATTTTGAAATTTCGTCGAAATTTCGCCAATTTCGGTCAAAATCGACCTAGATTTGTGAAGAAAGGGTCCATATCGAGATTTTGTTTTCGGTTTCGGTGGAGTGTCAAAACCAAAATTTCAATGAAATTTCACAGAATTTGAAACATTGCTTTACAATTAATCGATCATTTTAAGAAGATGCCACCTTACTTCTCTTGATCAATCAGCATCCAATCATGTCTACAGCTTAGTCAACCATCCACTCTCTATTGATCAATCATTTATTCTTTGAGAGAGCTAACCAAGCTAATATCAAAGGGCATATTGAAGATCTACAAACTTATCTTATCATGACGGGTATCTGAGATAACTTTTGAAATACTCGGTACTAGTGTTGCTGTAGTTAAGGGGAAAGCAACAGTGATAATAATGATGGAGTGGAATGGAGGTTTATAATGGCACTATATATTGCATGATCGGAGATCAAAAATTACTACATTATTATAAATTAGCATCCGGTTAAGATCATGTGCCTATTGTGGATGGATCTCATGTTAGTGTTGTTAGTACTTCATGTGCTTGATGTACCTCTTAATTTCTCCAAGTTTGCAGGACGCTAATGAGTCAAAATGTGAGTTGGCTTTTTCTACGGACAGTTGTATTGAACAATCAGGAAAAATATTAAAATGGAGTGTTCTTTGACGATTTGTATCTATTTTGAAGTTCAAATTGTATTTTTTAGAGAAAAAATTGCTTTGCCTTAGTGACTATAATAAGGGAGATGTGATAAAGATAATCCGCAATCTGTTATGTGGTTGCGTGGACGCATAGGTCATCTTCCTTTTAAGCTTGATGCAAAAAAATATCTTCTCATAATCTTATTTTTATCATTGTTTAAGAGTACGGATTTAAATTGTCTGCCCTATCATGTTTGCCTGGAGGCTTCTAGAAGGACGACTTATAAGCATGATCCTGAAAATCTGACACATGAGCAGCATATGTGGCCGCCGGCTGCATATACATGTGTGGGCTCATAGTCGCACCACATTCATGAAGTAGGGCCATATGCACCCACCATGCATAGGCAGGCTGAATATGCCACATACACAGTCCGAATAGTTATTTAATGTGTTTTAGGTTAGACTGAATTTTAATGGTATCTGATCCTTTATTAGATCCAATTAAATAACCATAATACTAGTATTTCCTCCCCAGTACCCATGCCTCAATCATCGTATACCCTAATTCTAGAAATCCAGTGTTGAAACCCACATTTAACTTTGTCAATGATTGCTACAGGAGATCACCTCCACCTAAGAATACCCTTCAACTTGCAATCAACCATCTTCCTGCTGTAAGACACCTCCACCTATGAATCTACAATCAAAGATCGCCATCTGGACCTCCCCTAGCTCTCATCAAGCTGCTCAAGCCTCCTCCTAAGCCCCACTGTTACGAGTTATGTTGATTTCTGTGAGTTGCTGCAATACCATCGCATAATCTCAAAATGACTTTCATCACATCAGGTGTTATTTTTTCAAGTATCGTTACATATAAATTTTTACTGTCAGTTTTTTAATTGTTAGCCTATTACACGTATGTATCAGATTTTTAATGATGCATTTTTTTACTGAAATGTTTCTAATCGCGCATCATGAATGAGAGTATGATTGAGGGAGATGCTATCCTTACTGCAGTGTATCTCATCAACCGTGTTCCTTCATCTGTTCTCAAAGAGGCAACTCCATTTTCCTTACTTTATCCTACCAAGTCTTCTTTTCTTATACCTTTGCGAATTTTTGGTTGTACTGTCTTTGTTCATAACTTTCATGCAGCTGACAAATTATCCTCTCATGCCATCAAATGCGTCTTTCTTGGGTACTCTCGTACCCAGAAAGGTTGACGCTGCTATGATCTTGTTGGACGTCAATACTATGTATCTGTTGATGTCACCTTCTTTGAGTAAACAAGTTATTTCACACAGACTGTGAGTGACATTCCTCTGGACCTCCCTCCTCCACCAATCGTCTATACTCGCCAACGTACCTCTATACCATCTACACCAGTGTTTGTACCTAGGGTGGAGCATTGGGCCGGGCCGGCCCTGACCCGACCCTGACCCGACCCGCAAAAGCCCGGGCCCGGCCCGAACCCGACATACAAATGGGTCGGGCCCAGGTCCTCATTTTTCAAAAATATTATACTTGGGCCGGGCCGGGCCCGAACCCGAAGTACAAGTGGGTCGGGCCCGGGCCCTCATATTTCAAAATATCATATTAGAACTAAATAAGGGGATGCGGATTTATAGTCATAATACATCCAATCTTTCCTTCATACATCAATAGTAATATTATATTGTAACAATACATCCAATATTCATGTGTTATGGACGAATTATATCCATAACAATAAATTGGAATCAAAGTGCAACTTCATGGAATCAAAATAAGTGCGGGTTGAGCCCGACCCGAACCCGAGCCCGAACACGCGGGCCTTGGGCCGGGCCCGGGTCCTCAGTTTGCTGAAAAAAGCGGGCCTCGACCCGGCCCAAGGCCCACGGAAAATTGATGGGCTCGGGCCGGGCTTTCCCGGGTTGGGTCGGGTCGAGCCCAATGCTCCACCCTATTTGTACCTTTGTTTGTCCCTTTTATGCATGATGATATGACCACTTCAAGTGCTCCCACCACTGTTGTCCCGGATGTACCTGGGGAGCCTCCTATAGCTCTACGCAAGCAAAAAAAGGAAATGTACGTATCACCCATGTCACATTTTACTTCTACAGATGGTTTATCTAGCTGTGACAAGAGATTTGCATATGCTCTGAATGTTATTACCATTCCAAGAGATCATTTCAGTGCAATGCAAGATCATGGTTGGCGACAGGCTATGGATGAGGAGATGGATGCACTTACCTCCCGAGGTACGTGGGATCTTGTGGCGTGCCTCCCGGGAGTTCACCCTGTGGCTTGTCGATGGGTCTTCACGACCAAACAGTCGCCTGGTTCTATTGACAAGTTGAAAGCCAGACTTGTTGCCAAAGGTTTCACACAAACCACTGGAGTTGGTTATTTTGAGACCTTCTCGCTTGTTACCAGAATGGAGTCGATACGTACCATTCTCTCTGTTGTTGCCAACAAGGCTTGGCCCGTTTATCAACTTGATGTGAAGAACGCCTTTCTTTATGGTGATCTTGAGGAGGAGGTCTACATGATGCAACCGCCGGGGTATGTAGTCGAATGGGAGCATGTATGTCGACTACGCAAGGCCATTTATGGCCTGAAGCAGAGCCCAAGGGCATGGTTTGACAAGCTCACTACGAAGATCAACACACTTGATTTTCAGAGGACAACATCTGATTACTCTGTCTTTGTTAGACGACGGTCTATTGGCATGGTCATCCTTGTTGTCTATGTTGATGATATGGTTATCACAGGAGATGATGTAGATGGTATTCAAGAGACCAAGGCCTTCCTCCAGAAGGTCTTTGTCACGAAAGATCTTGGACAACTTCGTTATTTTCTTGGCATCGAAGTAATACGCACTACAGAGGGGCTCCATCTTTCACAGAGAAAGTATTGCCTCGATATTCTGACGAGGCAGGACTTCTTGGATGCAAGCCATCTGGCATCCCTGCAGAAGTGAGAAAATATTCAGCATTTACTGATCCAGCTTTTGAGGATGCAACACGATACAGAAGCTTAGTGGGAAAATTACTCTATCTCACTGTTACTAGGCCAGATATATCATATGTTGTGAGCAAAGCCAGTCAACATATGGAGAAGCCTCTTTACAGTCACTGCAGGATGTTCTTTTGATCCTTCGATATTTGAAGGAATCTCCCGGACGTGGACTTTTCTATAGAGTGAATGTACACACTAATATCTCCGCCTATACAGATTCGGACTACGCTAGCTCTCCTTAGGACCACCGATCCACTACAGGATACGCCATGTTTATTGGGGATAATCTTGTCACTTGGCGAAGCAAGAACCAGACAGTGGTATCCAGATCCGGTGTGGAAGCAGAATATAGGGCAATGGCTCAAGCCATATGTGAGATCACATGGCTTATTTTTTTCCTAACAGAACTTGGCATGTCAATCGCCACTCATGTACCCTTATACTGCGACAACAAGTCTGCCGCGTACATCGCCACTAATCCAATTTTCCATGAGCGGACAAAACACATTGAAGTTGATTGCCATTTTATTCGTGATGCGGTACGAGAAGGACGAATCAGCACTGCAGACATCTCCACTGAACTTCAACTTGCAGACATCCTCACAAAGGCTCTTCCAAGGAATCTGTTGGAGCATAAGTTGTATGCGCCCATTGAGTTGTAACATGGTAAATGGATCCTGGAGGAGATCCATTTACCCCATCCAGTGTTTAGTCCCACATCGTCCAGTGGTGGGACTTGGAGGCTCTGGAGAGGCTAAATAAAGAACCCCAGACCTCTTGTAACCATTGAGAAAAAGCAATGAAAAATATGCCCCTTTGAGGGCTTCTCCCGTGGTTTCATCCCGCTCCTCACGGAGTAGGGTTCCACGTTAAAATCCCGCGTTCTTATTCTTGTTTATCTTTTTCCATGTTTACGCTTCCGCTTCCGATTTTCTAACATAGTATCAGAGCGGGTCGGTTCTCGAGGATTTCAGGCTCTTTATTTTTCCGAGATTCGTATTTTGAAGTTCCATGTTCTTGAAGATTTGTTTGTTGAAGAATATTGCTCCCGTTCTCCCTAAAGTGATCTCCAGGTGGCAGATCAATTCCTGATTGTGTTCTCAGCTATTTGAGGTTCATGTTCGTTCGCTAGGAAACCCTAGCGGCGCTGTAGCCGCACAGGCCTCAGGCAATCCAGGCGGTTTTCAGACCAGCAGTCCAGGCGACGCTTTCTCGGCCTCCAAGTTCTCGGTGCCTTCTCCAGCCGCGCGAGGCAATGCCATCCACGCGGCAGCGGCGTTATCCAGGCACGGTGCGCACAGCCCCAGCGCGAGTACAGCGGTGCTCGTGCGCCACAGCCTTGGCGCGCATCGCGCACTCCAGTTTCATCGGCTAGCAGTCGACTCCTCGTGTGCGAACCCATCAGTTCCGCGCGCACCCTCCCAGGCGAGCCGCTTCAACGGAAGCCCCTGCCGCAAGCCCAGGCGGTGCTGCACTCCTCCCGCGGCGGTGGAGGCTCTTCGCGAGCCCAGGTGGTGCTGCACTCCTCCCTCGGCGCACCTCGGCGAGCCCCCAGGCGCGGGGCAGCGGAAGCCCCTGCCGCAAGCCCAGGCGGCGGCGGCGGCGTGTTTCATCGAAGGGGGTTCCCTATTGCGTGGAAACAGGGGGTGATTCCCCTTCGGTCTCCATTTAAAAAAAATTGAAGTGGGGGAAATGTTGTGCGGGCCAAATGGGCCTCCCGTGTATTAAAAAAAAAAGAGGAAAGCCGTGAGATGGTTTGGGCCCCTTATGATCGACATTTGTTTTAAAAAAAAAAGAAAAGGGAGGGAGGAGAGCTGCGTATATAAAAAAAAGAGGATTGAACTATTTGGGCCCAGCTTGTTGGGCCAAGTTATCAAAAAGAAGAAGAAGAAGAGGCGCGTGCAATAAAAAAGGCCGCACGCATTTCAAAAAAAAATGATTGAAAGCCGAAAAAAAAGGTGAAACGGCTTTGAAAAAAATGTTTTTCAAAAAAAAAAGAAGGAAAAACATGACGACTTAAAAAAAAAGAAAAGCCGCAAGTATGTTTTGCTTTCCCCTTCTGTCTTGTCTTCTCCCAACCTGGTCGACGATCATGTTTTCCGACAAGTATGGGAGAAAGGGGGAGTGTTGTGTAGAGTCACAGGTAGAGTCACAGGTCTTGTATTCCAGATGCAGATTCAGATTTCCAGACCGATCAGATTCCAGACTCTACGGTTCAGATCCAGTTCCAGACTCGACGTCAGATGTTTCCGAGTCTCCAGTTTTAGACACGCACGAGTGTGCGGTCATTGTCAGATGAGCATAAGTTGCCATCATTGTCAGAGGTCCCCATCATTCTTCTAGTTGTCAGGCCAGAGTTTTCATGTGAGCCATAGGGACTCCAGAGTAGAGGATCATTCCCTATGCCATATGTTGGCAAGGGTTTTCATGTGGTATCATAGGTACACCAGAGCAGTGCACCATTCTCTGAGCCAGATGGGAGAGACCCAGTTCTCCGACGAGGAGACTTCAGGCGCAGTTTCAGACTCGATGGTCAGATTCCGGGTCTTCAGTTGACTCACACTCCAGCCCGTTCGTCCTCCTCACCTGCACGGCATGAGAAGCAACGTCCTCGACTGCAGCAATGTGCGCGTTGGGTTGATATTGTCCGTAGTGTCTTGTAGCGTTGAGTTGAGTCTCTTTATGTTTGTCCAAGCTGAGCATTGCATGCTCCAGCTTGAGGGGGAGTGTTGGAGCATAAGTTGTATGCGCCCATTGAGTTGTAACAGGGTAAATGGATCCTGGAGGAGATCCATTTACCCCATCCAGTGTTTAGTCCCACATCGTCCAGTGGTGGGACTTGGAGGCTCTGGAGAGGCTATATAAAGAGCCCCAGACCTCTTGTAACCATTGAGAAAAAGCAATGAAAAATATGCCCCTTTGAGGGCTTCTCCCGTGGCTTCATCCCGCTCCTCACGGAGTAGGGTTCCACGTTAAAATTCCGCGTTCTTATTCTTGTTTATCTTTTTCCATGTTTACACTTCCGCTTCTGATTTTCTAACAGAATCGTCTAATGTACTTAGTATCTAAGTTGGGCATGATCGACAGATATGCTCCAACTTGAGGGGGGTGTTAGAATAAGTATATTACAATTATATTTGTAACCTTTCGGGTTCTGTAACCCTTAACCCTTCGGGTTCCGTAACCTTTAACCTTTCGGGTTCCGTAACCCCTCATGGATATTTATGTATTTTTCCTCATGTACTCTCTAGGGTTTTCTCTCTATATAAGAGAGCCTAACCCTATGGAATAGATATCACATTTGTCTCTCTTCTCCACAAGAAGAAACACCCATGACAGTCTAGAGAACTCATCAATAGCAACAAGATAAAACCTATGCCCCTGAAGATCTGGGACACGACTTGGACCCCAAATATCAAAATGAATCAACTCGAGTAGACTATGACTACTTCGACCCTAACGACTCTGGAATGTGGACCTATGCTGCTTCCCAAACTGGCATGCCTCGCACCGAAAAGTAGAACAAGGAGATATCTGAGGAAGAACGTGGCGCAGCTTTTGCAGAGGAAGATGACCAAACCGAAGATGCCACGTATAGGGAGAGACAGATCCAATGTGAAGAGAAGAGGCACCAATATAAGGAGACTGCTCCAATCTGTAGAGACCTCCTTGCTCACGGCCAGAACCAATCACCATGCCCGTCAGAATGTCCTGAAACACAAGAGTAGAAGGGTCAAAAATGGCACGACAATGTAAACCCTTGGTGATTTGACTAATAGATAGTAAGTTCATAGAGAATTCAGGAGCGTAAAGAATGTTCTGGAGCTACATTGCAAGGGTTAACCGCACCTTCCCTGACTAGTAATGGGAGAATGTGTCCCATCTACTATCACGATTGATCTTCCAGACTGAGTTGGGCTATAGGAACTAAACTGACCTCTATCACCACAGAGATGATGGGAAGCTCCTAAATCCATAATCCATTCTGACAAGTCTGCTTTGTAACAGCTAGTAAAGGCATATGATGTACCTGATGTAGATGCTGAGGCTGCTACCTCAGATGATCCTGATGAAGAGCCGGTTGACCCAGGAGAAGGCATAATCTCCCTGAGCCTTGCTACTAACTCTTCAAATATCTGATCAGATGCAGTTAAAGAACTGTTGCCATGCTGGATTTGTTCTGCATCACGAGCCGAAGCTGGAAACCCATGCTTAGAATAGCATTTTTCCTCAGAATGACTTGGCATGTGACAGTAAGAGCACGATTGACGAGGGGGTCAATTCCCCCCCCTCCACGGCCACCACGACCATGGAACTGCGTAGAGGTCGCCCTACCACGAGATGTTGTCATAGCAGAGGAAGTCCGAGACACTTGAGTACCACCTGAAGATATGGAAAGCATGCTCAGCCTGCGATATGCCTCCTCCATTGGAGGTATAGTGGCATCAGTCAGAATCTGTGCTCTAGCAGCATCATACTTAGAGTCAAGTGCTGCTAGAAAAACTCCGGTCATCACCGAATCTCTATATGCCTTGAGCTGCTCTGGCGTGGGAGTCAAGGGAGTGTAGTCATGTAACTTCTCAAACATACCCCTCAGAGAAGTGTAAAGGGTATGAAGAGAGCGACCATTCTGCTTAGATGTGAAAATGTCGTGCTGAAGTTGCAAAATCTTCGATTCGTTCTTTGTTGGAGAATAAGTAGCAACAAGAATGTCCTGCATAGCCTTGGTCGTGGGCTGACTTAATATATCATTGGTTATCTCCAAGGACACCGTCCCTGAAAGCCACAAGCGTGCATATGCGTGGTCTGCCTCCCATGAGGCGTTAATCCCAATCTTGTCAGCAGGCTTCGCCTGTGTGAGAATATACTTCTTGCCATTACATCGCATTAGACTCATGAACTACATGGCCCACAGTTCATAGTTTGTTAATTGTTCCATCCATCTTGATGATGGGTGTGGGATCTTTGAAGGCACCCAGGGATGGAACGTCAGCTTTGTTGTCGGACATGGTGACAATGATTTTGCAAGATTGGGTGATCAACAAGAAAGACTTACGTCTACACGGACATACGAGAAGATTGTTGTGGGTGTAGACTTATACCACAACCTCTTCCATTCTTTGAAGGCTCCATTGGGTAACTAAGGTGATTTAGATAATCACGTCACACCCTTATCACCCAAGAACATGGTAGAAGCACCCACAGCCCTCAAGAGCAGCGGCGGAACACGGGGCGGCATGACGCAAGCCGCGCGGTAGAAAGCAGGGCGCGCACAACGCACGGCGAGGAGCACGGCGCGACGAGGGCCAGCGGCGCAGCAGGGCGCGCACGACGCAGTGAGGAACAACGGCAAGGGTCGGCGGCGTGCGCTGCAGGCTGCGCGTTCGCACACTAGGGTTTTGGTGGGGGTGAGCCCCTAGGGCACAAGCTCCGGTCTAGGACCGTTGCTCTGATACCATGTGGAAAGGATTGAATGAAAGGAATAGTATTATCGTAGCCCTAGAGTTCTCTTATATAGAAGAAAAGCTATAAAGGAAAATTACATAGAGAGACAATGAAAAGGAAAAATTACAAGATAAAACTAAAGAGATATAAACTATCTCAACATTTTTTGATCGGAAATTTTTCCATTAGCACCAAAGCATCAGGTGGCCCCAATATGTCATTGAAATGTAATGAACACGCATACATGTGACTGGATTTTTTCTGTTTGCAACGTACAAAAAATTAATTAGACAAAGACACATTTATTGAGGATAACCGTCTCTATCCACAGAACGACTTCGAGAATATATTATATTAAATTACTGAAAGAACGTATGTACAATTGAGATACAAACATGTATGAAATAATGATTGAAAATATGAGAGATACATGATTGAATATATGACTGAGGTACATACATGTAACAGGTATTGTTTTTTTACATATAATGCCTAATTGGGATACATACTTTTAGTTTATTTCACGTGCTTACCTAATTCCTTGTGGTTGAATGTTTAAGTAATTAACAGCATCTACACAGCCATGTATTAGTAGGTCTTCTCCTACTCAAGGCCTTAAATGTCGGTTTCGGTCACCATTTCGGTATCGACCAAAATAGAATTTCGATGGAATTTCGGTGGAATTTCGACCGAAATTTTGATCATTTCGGTCATTTTTTGTACTAGGACCCCCATATTTCGGGTCATTTCGATCGAATTTCGATTTCGACTGGATATCGATATTCGACAGAAATTCGACCGAATTTCGCTGAAATTTGAGGCCATGCTCCTACTCTCAAGAGTACCTCATGTTGAAACTACTCAAAGCGAGGCGTTGGCATTTTTTCTCCTCATGGATTGAAGGATCTGGAAAGGAGGTATGTTTTTCTAGCAAATCCAAGTAATCACAACATGGTTGCATGTCGTTTCAGTGGGAATGTTGTGAATGGAGGGAATCAAATGAAGCAACATCTAACACATATAAAGTGCAATACATATTGTTGTGCTAGGGTAGAACCTAAACTGAGAAAATGAAATGAAAGAAACAAAAATGAAAAAGAAAGATAAGACTTTGAAGATGAAGGTGCTTCAAGAGAAGTGCCCATTAAAACTACCACACCTTTGACAAGTAAATATAATGAATGAATGGAAAAAGGCTTTAAACTCTAGCAGATGATACATCAATCGAGAATTTTCACCAATCTAGTATCAAAGATATTTTTGCCAAGGAGGAAGGTGCACAATTATTTTTTATGATAAAATTCTTCTATGATTGTGACATTACATTCTATGTTGTCACAACTGACTATTTTGTTCGTATGTATGAACCGACTATGAAGTTGTTGGACAGTTTGGAAGGAGATATAGGCATCCATCTTATTACGAGTTACAATGACACTATTAAGGAGAAAGATAAGGAAAGAAAGGAGTTTCTACAATGTCATCGTAATGGCTGGAAAAATAATGGATGCTCTATTATGACAAAGGCATGGACCAATAGGATAAGAAGGGGCATCATGAATATGTTTCAATTCAACTGTGAGTTTGGCACAAGCTTCTTGAATTCAATTGACGCATCAGCAGAATTCTCATACCGCATGCTACATTGCTTCTTTAATGGATAAGTACATTGAGGAAGTTAGGCGTAAAAATGTAGTCCATGTTGTGACAGACAATAAGTCTACCAAGATAGTAGCAAGAAGACCTCTTAGAACCAAGTATCCACATATCTTCCAAAGTTCATGTGCAGCTCACAGCATTCTACTTATTCTTGAACAGATTGGCAAAGAATAAAACGTGAAAAGTGACATTATAAAGGCAAGACCATTGACTATCTTCATTTCCAGTCATGCGCAAAAAAAATTAAGCTTGATGGGCACGCAATTTTACACAAAATGTGAGATAGTAAAACCAAGACAATCTAAGACTTTTTTGGAGACCAAAAATGGGGGAAACACCCTATGGTGTTCGCCCCATACACACACACATAAGTGTTGAGATTACCGTATATCTTTGGTGTTATTCCTTATTTTGTTTTCTTTATATACCTCTCTTGCTATTTACCCAGAGCTTTCACCTATATAAGAGAGCCCCGAAGTCTCATGAATAATCAAGCTATTCATTTTTATCAACATGGTATCAGAGCAACGGTCCTAGACTAGGGTTCACGTATCCCACCCTAACCCTACACATCGCCCCCCACCCCCCGCATCGCCGTCGACAGGCACCACCCTCCCGACGTCGCTGGCGGGCTCCCCCCTCCACGCGCCGCCTGCCACCGCACCCTTCGACGTGCGTGCGTGCCCATTGGTGATCCCCCCCATGCGCCCCTGCACCACAAGCGCACCGTGCAGTTGTGCCCCTATACACTGCGCCTCTGCGCACAGCGTCCTAGCGCACCGCGCACTTGCGCTTCAGCACATCGCGCCCCTGCATTGCCCATGTGCACAGCACCGTGCATCGCCCTTGTGCACACCAGCGCACAGCACCACGTACAGCGCCCGTGTGCTCTTGTGCATCACCCATGTGCACAGCAGATTGTGCTCGGTTCTTTCGTGATTTTCATATAAATCACGATTTCCGGCTTTAGTCTTCAACAACAAGAGATGAGGATAGTTGTATGAGTCTACAGATACAACCAATCCTCTATATGTGATTGTGTAGACTCATTCAGAGCAGTCTACACCTCAGTTTTGTTCCGGATACCGACATTCTTGCTACCATATCAAAGAATAAGGGTGATGTTTTTTCATCGTCTGGTGCCTTCAAGGGCCCGGCTCCCTTCGTGAAGATGGATGGGACTAGGGATGGGCATGAGTCGGGCTGGGCCAGGCCCTGAAGGGCCCAGGCCCAAGCCTATCAAAATATTTCGAGCCTTGGGTCAGGCTTAGGCCAGCAAATTTTGGTGTTGTTCGGCCCAAGCACAATCTCGGCCTGTTTCCTTTGGGTCAGGCTTGGGCCGGGCTGGCCCAAGCCTTGGTTCATTTTCTGATCATGAAAACCACGATACGAGAAATATGGAAATGACGGATCATGCTACACATTAAAGACAAGGATTGTGCATCCTTAAATCAAGGATGCAAAACAAAAAGAAGTTACGAGCATAAGAATGTCCACATTGAAGTAGCTATTAAACCATGCATAAGAATCTAAGATGTCTACAGAACAGCTAAGTTTGCACATATCTTGCATCTATAACAATGGCTAAACAGTAGTAATATTCCAATGAGAAATCAATGGTTAAACAGTAGCAATATCGGTACTTTAACAACCGTATATGATATACCTTAGTAGGCAAAACATCTTGTCTACGGCACATGTCCATGTTCGGGCTGGGTCTTGGGCTTTACCCTCAGGCCAACTTCGGGCCATTCCTTGGGCCCCCGAACGGGTTGGGCCTTGGGCCGAGTCGAGTTGGGCCGAGCCAAGCCCGAGCAAGCCCAAAGTATTTTTGGGCAAACATTTTAGGCCCATGCCTGGCCCAATCCTCTTTTGGGCTTGGGTTGGGCTTCGGGTTGGGCCGGGCCGATCCAGCCCCATGTCCATCCCTAGATGGGACCAAGTACAAGTTGCGGTCCATGTAGTTTCACACCCTGATGTAGTGCCATAACAAAGAGCACATTCAGACGGATCCATAGTCGAAGGACAAGACTTGGTCTAATTCTTCTTGGAAGCAAGATGATTCCTATGCTCGCATTTGGCTCTCCGAGACACTCACCACGGAGATTGCCAATGATATTGTCAATAAACCCACGGCAAGGACTATGTGGGACATCTTAGCAGACACGTGTGGGCAGGCAAAGAATGGGAGCAAAATTCTACAGTTGCAGTTTGATATTTTTTCGACCAAGCAGAATCGTCGACCTCGTCATGCACACTTCTCGCATCTTAGAGGCATGTTTGAACGGCTGCATAACTTCATGCCTACTACTACTGGTACTGAGCAGCAGCAGGCATATAGGAATGCTACTATATTTCTGTCATCTCTTGACTCTGGGTACGATGCAGCACATACTCAACTACTTACTGGAGAGACGATACCTCCAATTGAGGAGGTTTATAAGAGGCTGAGCAGAATAACTACTTCATCTACTACTGTGGCTCAGACTCCCTCTGGTATGACAGCTTCTCGTGGCAGAGGGGGTACCTCACAGTTTCGTGTCCGAGGACCACGTGGTTGAGGAGGACGTCAGCCACGTCCATGTTCACATTGCTACCGTCCTGGTCATTTTGAGGAGACATGCTATCATAAGCATGGGTATCCTACGTCTGCTCGAGTTGCTGAGCAGACTGAGCCTACTTCTACTCCTGCTCCGGTTCATGATGCACGCTTTGATGATATTGTTTCAAGACTGCGAGAGATGATGGCTGATCCTACTACTTCGACTGCAGGGTCTTCAGATGTCGCGCACGCTGCTAAAGCCTCTTCGAGCTCGTCAGGTATTGCTTATGCCTTTACTAGTAGTAGTTGTTCAGATTTGTTTGATTGGATCATGGACTCTAGAGCATCTCATCATATGTGTGGCGATCGAGCACAGTTTGCTTCTTATATGTCTATCCCTCCTGGTAGATCAGTGGCGATTGCCAATGGGGTTCATCTACCTATTGTTGGACATAGAGTTCTCAACCAAAGTTTGGATGGATGCTCACAACCTTACACTTTCAGTAAAAAAATCAGTCCATTGTACACTTTCAGTAAAAAAATCAGTCCATGGAAGTAATCTCAACATAGAGCTGAACAAGTGCCAATGGTAAGAGCATACAAACGTAAGTGGAGTAGCATTACGAGGGAATATATAGAAATCAAAAGTTCAGGTATATTTGACTCTCTTCCTATTTTAGCTCTTCAGTGCTTCTCTCGAATCTACAGAAAAATCAACGCACTCCACTCAATGTCCCTCTCACCATTCTCATCCTCCTTGTCTAATTAATCATCTTTCCTTTCAACCCCTCTTCCTTCACAATGCATCTACACCTGTAACATCCAGCACTTTCACCTAAAATCCAAGCATCTAAGAATTCAACTTCGAGCGTGCCTTTTGTTTGAGATCCAGATTTTTTACACCTCAATAAAACCTTTGGGTCATGTGTGTTACCCAATAAAACAAGTCCTTGAAAAATAATGAAAGCAAGCAAAAAAAGATAATGTTAATAGAGACCTTGCCTGACATAGGATATGAGGATCAAACTCCAAATCGTGGACACTAGTTCTCATTCTTCTCAAGCTGATGTGGTGCATTTGAAGTAATTATGGGCAACCAAAAATAACCTCAGAAACATATTGGACTAACAATACAAAACCTAACATGTGACACCTAATGTCTATCAGTTAGTTAGGACCATTCAAACCCATTTCTATCAATTGGCCTTTACACTGTCATCGCACTATCACAGAAGTCTAAATATTGTATTTAAATCATACCCAAATACGACTAATTATCAAAATATAGTTTGCAAGATTTAATAAAGCTTAAGAACAGGGTGGATATAGTTTTGGTAAAATAAAATAAAAAAGTGGACAGTATTGCTCAGGCAAAACATAATCATAAATAAATAGAATTAAAATTGATGGAAACTCCAGATAAGCCAGAACAAATATAACCAGACCAGCAAGTATCATAAAATGCACTGCATTTTTTCTTTCTCAACAGATAATAAAGATTGTGAAATGAATCCTCCCAATCCTGCTGCCTTTTCTTCAGAAACTGCAATTCTGCATGCAAACAATTCAAGTTATTAACCATTCATTAATTATCAAGACACTTACTACTTGCCTCACTTATGCATCGTACCCGCAGCCGATGCTGACAAAGACATTGCAGATATGACAGATGGAGGAAGAGATGATTGGGGATATTTCCATGAAACCAAAGCATTGGTAACTAAAAGGTCAGAAGTTGTATTAGGGCTAACTTTACACTGCTGATGTTGCTCTGAACTATTAAGTGGGCAATGAAGCTCGCCTGCAGCATTTCCCATGCCACTAGAGATAATTCTGTGAAGCCTGGAAGCAAAACCAAATTATAATGTGTCACATATATAGTTGATCGTTGGCAGATATACATATAGACTTGTCTTCTGAAGTCAATCCTAAATCTAAAAGTGTAAACTAGCGGTGTTTCAGTCTCTTCATCATTGATTAAAATATTGTCTAGCACACGTTATGTAGAGATAGAAACTCTTTTTTTAGTATGCAGCTCTTCCTTTTTTGCATCCATTTTCAACGTTGACAACAAATGGATGAGTGTTGGTTCAACTGTCGTCCTTTTTTTCTCATTTATAATAACGGAAAGATGGGTAAATATTTACAGTAACTTACCATTTAACTGATGATGGTGAAACCAAATAAAATGTAGTTTTCAGAGTTAAATCAAGTGGGGTCTTGTTGCCACAGATATGATACTCCCTCTGAATGCTTTTGTTCGGCATCGTAGGATGGGTACCAAGCATCTCCGGAGAATCATCTGTTAAACCCGGCAATTCTCGAGCAGTGAACCCTTTAAGTGCTTTATCCTAAAGGTATAAAAACCTTAAGTAGAAAAAAAATAATTTAAAAAAAGCATCAATCATGATAAAACAGTACCATATCAATTCTGGCAGAATCAAATGATGCTTCCCTGCCAATAGAGAGCTGGGCAACACTACGGAATGTGCTTTGAGAGCATTTCTCAATTTTTTGAAAACCTGGATTGCAACTAGATTTTGGACAAGGAGCTGAACTTTCAGGAATCTCAGACTTTCCATTTTTCTCACTGTATTCACCAGTATGCAAATCTAGTTATACTTATCTCAGGAATGCTGCAAAAAGCATTAGACACATGCAACAGAAGATAGAACCTTGTTTCAATGTTCTTTTCTGCAGAAGTAGAAGCTGAAGAAGGTTTATGTAATTGATCAGAAAAACCCAAGCCCGGTGTTTTCCCGCTATTGAGAGAGTCCTGCACCAATAAAATTACAACCTAAATAGATATTCATGATTACCAGAGAAATGATCTTAGACAAACACAAGCAAACCTTTGCTTTTTGCAGCCCATAGATGCCTCTGCATATAGTACTGGACTTCTTGACAGGGAAGTGCTCACTAAGCTTGGTATCAATATACTTCGGATTTCTTGATGTTACAATCTTCTTAGCACTGTAAGGAACTCCGTTTGTGGGCCTAATCACAGGATGAGCATAAATCGCCAAACAAATAGTAGCCTAAAAGTTTGAATACAAAAAACAATGCTTGGTAACCATTTTTGAAGTGAACCAATATCTATTTGCTGCTATTCAGGAAGTCTTAACTCATCAGCATACGCAAGAAATATAGAACTAGCCATTGCACGGGGCAATATATTGTTAGCTGAGGGATAACTTGGCATGTGGTGATCAAAATCTGATAAATATTTCAAGTTCTCTGTCAGCAAGTATCCCCCTAAGTCTGAGGCAGAGTGTTTTAGATAATTATACAGATTTTGAGGATTTCGTCAAGGTCAGGGAAACGGAGGATCAACCAATAAGCATCAAAAGATGCAGCCCGAACGGCCTTCAATCTTTTGAGTCTCTAGGAGATTGGATGAGAAATCTAAACATCAAGATTGGTCGATGGATTTCTATACTAGATGACAATATTGGCAGGCTCACTTCTTCATCCCCTGCATCTAGGCACATTCCCATCCAAAATCGTGTGTGCCCGGCATGTTTCTCATTCTTATTATCTCCTCTCATATTCCAAACTTCCATTCCTTCCCTTCAAAAAAAATAGGATACTTCAATTAGTGTCATAGCCAGGTTAATGTCATTCCCACAATAAGACAATCATCACCCACCATGTCCAATATCTTTATATGTGATGGGTGTGGAGAGAAATAATGAGTTGTTTATTCATGAGACCCTAGGGTTCCCTTATATAGAGGAGAAACATGTTGGGCAAATTATATGATGTAGACAAAAAGAAAAGAGAATGCATAAAAAGGATAAAAGATAACTAATATCTTAGCACTCCCCCCACACTGGAGCATAGATATCAATCATGCTCAGCTTGGAACATCATCTTTGGATGGCCCTCTGGCTAGGGCCTTGGTGAACACGCATGTTGTCTGTTCTCCTGAGGTGAAATGAGAGGTGGAGATGAAATCTTTCTGAATCATGTCTCGAGTGCAGCAATAGTCTACCTCGATATGTTCGGTCATCTCATGGAAGGCAGGGTTGTTGGCAATGAAAAGAGCGACATGGTTGTCGCATTGGGATGCATGCGATGATGCGAAGAGGCACCTCAATAGCGAGGTTGATAAGAACGGATCTAACCCACATCATCTTTGTACTCCCATGTGGCATGGATTTGTACTATGATTCTGCACTAGATCCAGTGACCACGGTCTGTTTCTTGCTCTTTCATGACACCAAAGAACTCCCTATGAACCCTGCAAACCTAGAGGTAGACTTCCTGTCATTGGGAGACCATGTACAATCTGCATCTGCACAAGTTGTAACGACAAGGGATGTGCCTCTGCTAAATAAAAGACCAGTGACACGTGAGATCTTCGGATATTTCAGAGCCATATGGATTGCATCCATATGTGCCTGTCGAGACTGCTCCATGAACCTACTCACTCTGCTCATTGCAAAGGATATATCTGGCATGGTTAACTTAAGATCATGTATAGGAGCTTCCCAACGAGCTCCATGTACCTCCTCTTGTCTACCTCCTTGTTGGTATCATATAACTTCATGCTAAGATCCAGGGGGGTAGTGGAAGGCATGCAATCTCTCATACCCATCTAGGATAGAAGATCTGTAACGTACTTCCTCTAGGTCATCACAAGACCCCATTGGTTCATGGCAAACTCCAGCCCAAATAAGTAACGTAAATTGCCAAGAACATTGGTTATAAACTGTTGACCAAGGAATTATTAACTGCCAGATACCCTACACGTCATCACTTGTAACAATGATATCATCAACATAAACTAGTATGGCAATTGTACCTCTTTGAGACCTTTGAACAAATAGAGGAATGGTCTGCAGTCGATCCCATGAATCCATACTGTTTTATCAAATCCGAGAGCTTCTGAAACCATACTCTTGGACTCTACTTAAGGCCATAGATAGCCTTATGAAGTCTTCATACTTTTTGAAACTCCGTCTCAGCAGCGAACCCAGGTGGTGGTTGTATGTAGACTTCCTCTTGTAAATCACCATAGAGAATTTTATTCTTCACATCAAGCTAATATAGGAGCCAATCATGTGTCATTGCAACAGAGAGAAGGATCTACGGTGTAGAATGCCAAGCCACTGAAAAGAAAGTATCGCGATAATCTACCTCATATATTTGGGTGAGTCCGCAAGCCACAAGCCTTGCTTTATAGCATGATTCGAAATCTCAATTTCGGTTCCGTTTCGGTCCCCCAAAAAATCGAAATTTTGATGAAATTTCAGGAAGTTTCAACCTTTCCGGTGGACCATTTTTTCATAAATTAATATCTTCCAAGTTATTACAATAATAAATAACTGGCAAATACACACTTAGATCACACATATTGCTCATATATGCCCCTTATATCACACATATCAGTCATATCGGTCAATTCAATGTTAATGTTGAATCTTAGCTGATACATATTGGAAATTGATATCATCCTGTCAAAGATCTTAAAACAACAATAGTTTACAAATGCACGCTTATATAACACATACCTCGCATATGTATGCCTTATATCACACTATATCAGTCATATCAGACATATTGTTGAGTTGACTAATAGATATTGGAAATTGAAATCGAAATAACTAAGTTGACAACACTTAGAAGACGTCTTTTGTTCATAAAAATAGACGAGCATTTGATTCTAAAATGTATATAATGATTAATTAGACAATGTTTCATACATAGAAATAACTATCGTGGATAAAGTTCTAATGAATTACAAAATTAATTACAAACTTACAGTAAGGATGCATCTATTTACGAAGATAACAAACAAATGAAACAAATAAGATATATCGGATATATAGATTCTATAGAGTTGTTTGATCTCCATTGCTTAAACCCAAAAGTAAGGAAGCTCCCCAAGTTGAAGAATCATCGTATGTACCCCCTCTCTCCACCTTGTCGCACCATACCCTCAACACAGGGGTCAGTGAGCCGTGGGAGGGGAGGGTCTAAGGGGGAGCATGTGCGCTCCCCCTATACAGACGTGTGGGGGCAGCACCCCCCACCTGAAACAAAATATATGTATCATTATATATTATATTGGTAATAGGTAAATAAGCAGTAAAATCAAGCTCACATAGATAATATCGTTGATATGCATAAACAAAATTTCACCGATATCGGTTGAAATCCGGGAAAATTTGTATTGAAACCCATGAATTTCAACTGAAATGGGTTGATATATCGATATCATCGATATTTCGACCCATCTCATTCGAAATCCCAGAAATCGACATATAGGGGAGTTTCGATACCCACGACCTCTTGAAACCTAAATATCGAAGAAATTTCACGAAATTTCAATCCATGCTTTATAGCGATCCACGTTGCCATTTGCTCGATGCTTCACTGTGAACATCTACTTGCATCCCACAACAGATGCTGGTGTAGAAGTTGTAGCAGTGTTCCATGCGCCACGTGATTCTAATGTGGTCATCTCTTCCTCCATGACAAGATACCACTGATTGTCCTATATCGCCTCCTTATATATCTGCGGTATCTTCATGGCTGACAGTCCCACGACAAACCTCATGAAGTCCTCTAAGATTCACTACAAAGAAACACATGTTGCAAGAGAATAGGTAAAACAACTACAACTCTCCTTCGGTAGAGTAATAGGTACATCAAGATCACCCACCTCCTCTAGATGTAAACCACCCTCTTGAGAGGGCACTTGCTCACCATGTAAAGAAACCAGCTGCATCACTAGTGCCATCAATAGAAACAATGTGTTCAGTACATACCTGGGGCGTACTAGATGATGAGGAAGGCCCATGAGAAGGGAGAATCATGTAAGTCCTGCGAATATAGAAATGTGGCAATAATTAGGCCAAAGTACTGGGTAGTGGTGTAGGGAGTGGCCACAAGAGCATGTAGTGGTGGTGGTGGTGTAGGTACCAGAGGTTGTGGTGTCATAGGAGGAGGTGCATATACCTCCTCTTCATAGTCAGATAGAGTCAATCTGTCACATGTAGGAGAGAAATACATAACATACTCAAAGAAGGTGACATCAGCACAAGCATAGTACTTCCGTCAAACTGGATCGAAGCAACGATGCCCCTTCTAGGTACGAGAGTAGCTTATAAAGACGCATTTAATAGCTCTAGGCAAGAGCTTCTCACGACTAGGTGTCAAATGGTGAACAAATGCAATAGAGCCAAACAGTTGTGGTGTAAGGGGACAACCCCTTATCGGGAAACGCAATCAAGAAAAGAACCTTCTCTCCTAAGACAGAAGATGGCATTGGTTCAGCAAATAGCCAGCAGTGACGACCACATCACCTCAGAAAGAGAGAGGAGCACGACTCTCGATCAAAAGTGTCATAGTTGCATCAAGTAAATGGCGATGTTTGCGTTTGGCAACACCATTCTGCTGAGAAGTGTAAGCACAAGAGGTTTGGTGTATGATGCCAAGAGACTTGAAGAACTCAGATAGCGGTAACGTGCAGATTTCTAATGCATTGTCAGAGCGAATAAACTTGACAGCAGCAGAGAAAATATTCTTTATTTCATTAATAAAAGATTTAATGATAGATCCAACTTCAAACTTGATTTTCAACAGAAAAAACCCAAGAAAGTCTAGAATAATTATCTACAACAACTAAATAAAAGCAGTGTCCCTAGTAATCAAGAACACGACCAGGACCCCAAATATCTAAATGAACAAGTTCAGATAAATGACTACTGCTACGACTCTGACGACCAAAGAAAAAAGAGCGATGATGCTTCCCAGACTAGCAAGCCTCGTAGCGGAAGGTATAGCACATGGAAATCTATGAGAGGACATGAAACAACTTCTATAGACGAATGTGGCTAAAACAAAGATGCCATAAGTGTGGTGAGATTGATCCTGTGGGGACTGTAAAGGTACTAACACTAGGAGATTGGACCAGTCTGTAGAGCACCAACTGCTCATGGCCACATTTAATCACCATGCATGTGAATATGTACTAAGACAAAAGAGAAGAGGGGTCAAATATGGCACGACAATGCAAATCCTTAGTAACCTGACTAATAGAAAGTAAATTCATCTGAAAATTATGTGCATATAGCACACTCTATAGGCGTATGGATGACGTAAAATGAACATCCCCATGTCTTGTAATGGGTAAATGAACCTCGTTAGCAATGACGACCTATCTAACAAGGGATATATGTATGTATGAACCGAATTGTGCTCTATCTCCACACATGGTGGGAAGCACCAGAGCCCATGATCCACTCTGTCATGCATGCCTTGCTACAATTAGTAAAAGCATAGGCTATACCTGAGGAGCCTGAAGAAGCTCTAGCAGCGGTTGCAACAACTGGAAGACCGGTAGTGGTGCTAGCAGCATGATTCACTATCTCCCTCAAATGAGAAACAATGTTATCAAGTCAAAAATCGGCATGAGTAATCGAACTATCAAAAAGGCTCAATCTGCTCGGTCACACGAGCTAATGTAGGATATCCATGCTTCTAATATCATGTATCCTCAGAATGACCCGGACGACGGTAATAGGTGCAAGGACCATGCTGGCGTCCACCTCCTCTGCCACAGGGATCACGCCATACGAACTGAGTAGAGCCTCCCATGCCGCAAGATGCGACCATCGCTGATGAGGTATAAGTGGTGGCCAAAGGTGGGACAGTAATCCTACTGAGTTAGCAATATGCTTCCTCTATTGGAGGAATGGTTGCACCTGTAAGAAGTTGTATGTGTGATGCCCCATACTCAAGATCAAGAGCAACCAAAAAAACTCGGATCATCATGGAGAACATATACGCCATCTACTGCTCAGAAGATGTGATAACGAGCATGAAGCATGAAGCATGAAGATTCTTGAACATGCCACAAAACAAAGAGTAGAAAGTATGTAGAACAAGGTTCAAGAAAGCAATATGTGTATGTGTATGGACAAGTCATTGAATACAGAATAAGCGATATACATTAGCATATGGATGGCATATGTGGTTCTGTACGGTTTTCTATTTTTTAATTTAAATATATATATATAATATTACTACTAAATTTTGTACCAGAGTGAAGTTAAAGAAGTACTAAGAAAAAATGATTCATGTTAGATGGTTGAGTAGATGTCATTAATTGTCTAACATTTAATTACAAAAAATAGCCATAAAAACTTTACACATATTAAATGATTCATAATAACAAAAATTTAATACACATACATGCATATTTGCAATACAGAAGCAAAACCTCAATCAATATATATTAAAATATTAGATGATACATTGGATATACTCATGAAAACAATATATAATTTGTTCATCGACCATAAGAGGGTTTTATTGGGATTGTTTAAGCAACTCATGTAATCGTTGACCTCTTGCCAATTCATTCTGAGTAGCTTTATCAAGATCAGAAGAGAATTGTGCAAAGGCTTCTAACTCCATGAATTGAGCCAATTCCAATTTTAATTTGTCGACTACTCATTTCAAGCTTTAATTTAAGCGATGGATCCTACTCTGGAGATAGAAATACCCGCATTAATAGCAGGTCGTATTCCAACATTAAATAGATCGACATAGAGGAATATTTGGCCGTCTGTAATGGAAATAACATTAGTAGGAATATAAGTTGAAACGTCTAAGGTTTGAGTTTCAACTATTGGTAAAGCAATCATACTTCCTTCACCTAACTTAGAACTTAATTAGCATCTCTTTCTAAAAGATGTGAAAATATTGCATATCTTCAGTGGCATGATGCATTCCAATTATACACAAATGCATTGCATATTCTTAGAGTTGAATGAAGAAATAGACAGAGCTAGAGAGATAAGCACCCGAAAGAGGATTAGAGAATTAGAGCTGCTGGATTAGTATCAGGGCATATGTAGGATATGTGGGGCATATGCAGGATATACGGGCATATACTGGCCACATATGTGCTTGGGCGCATAATGCATCAACTCATAAAATTGGCTCGGTCTGCATGCTGCACGGGCATATGCAGTCGCTAAGTATGGTCGATTTCCCAAACACTGATGCAGAGGACGACCATTCTGCTTGGTCATATAAATATCGAACTGTAGCTGAAGACTCTTGGCCTATTCTTCGCTTGGCCATAAATGACTAACAGAATATCCCACATCACCTTGGCGGTGGGGTGGTTCACAATGTCATTGGCAATCTCTATGGTAAGAATACCAAAGAGTCAAATATGCATGTACGCATCATCTTGCTTCCACGAAGCATTCTCCCCAGTCTTATCTGTCAACTCTGGTCGCATAAGAATGTGCTCCTTGTTATTGCACTGCGTGAGAGTTAAGAACTGCATGGACCACAACTTCTAGTTGGTCACATCCATCTTCACGATGGGAGTCGCGCCCTTGAAGGCATTGGGTGAAGAGAAGACATCACTCTCGTTTTCTAATATGATGGAAAAGGAGGCTGAAACGAAACTCGACCGAGGTAGTAGACTAATCCAAACGAGTCTACAAGATCATATGAAGATTGGTTCTATGTATAGACTCACACAACCATCCTAGTCAATCCTTTATCCGCGTGGGCCGAAAAAGGTGATTTATTGGTCTAAAATCACCTTTTCCGTTCAAAATCAAACCGTACGGCAAGTCTGAGCAGTGCCGAAGAGGATTAGAAGGTCTCTAAGGTGCCTATCAAAGGCATAGGGGTCTATTAAATGCCAAAGAGGGCTGGCGACAGTTGGGCGGTGCCACGGAGGGCTAGGCAGTGCTGGTGGTGGCCATCAACGGTGTTGAGGATGGTACGGAGGGTCGGTTGGCGACACTGCAGCCCACCGTAGTTGATGTGGTGGCGCATGAGCCCTCCAAGAAGACGGGTTGGGGGTTGCAGCAGCACGGGAGCCTTCGTAGGCAGCACGCTGAGGAGAGAGAGGTGGCAGGTGGGGTTAGGGCACGGGGTACAAAACTCCAGTCTAGTACTGTCGCTCTGATATTATTATGTGGAAAGAAATAATGAGTTGTTTATTCACGAGGCCCTATAGTTCTTTTATATAGAGGAGAAATATGTTAGATAAATTACGTAATATATAACTAATATCCCAACAATGAGTGTAGGTCATTTCCTCGAATTAGTCTTATATCTCTTTTTTCACACTATCGCCACATCCAGTCACTTCACACTTCATCAACACTCCTCCCTCATGCCATGTGTGGTTCCATTGTCGATCGTGCATCAATCATTGGAACATAATCGATTTTTCTATCATATCAATTGACAACTCTACCTTAACGTCCTATATGACTCCATCAGGCCCCACTTCCTCCAACTTGCACCATCCTTCTATCCTCCAACAAGTATTATCAAGTCGACTGCCCATGTTCTACCCAAGGCCCTAAATGTCGGTTTCGGTAACCATTTCAGTGACCGATCGAAATGGAATTTCAGTGGAATTTCGGTCGAAATTCAATCAAAATTTCGGTTATTTCGGTCATTTTTTGTATTAGGGACCTCATATTTCGGTCATTTCGGCCCATTTCGGTCGAATTTCGATTTTGACAGGATATCGATATTCGACAGAAATTCGACCGAATTTCGCTGAAATTTGAGGCCATGGTTCTACCCCCAAGTCGGGCACCTCAAAGCCTCCTCCACACCCCCATCTGCATCACTAGGACCGCCACTTTGATTAGCCAAGCAGGGCATTATGTGTTAGCATTATCACTACTACTGGAATATTGGTGTCTATTTGCACCAAGCTCTCAACCACTGTCATCAAAGCTATATGATCTCCTAACCACCTCTATGTTGTCTAACCTCTCATCAGCCACCTATTGATTCATCATTTCCCCCACTATGTAAACCATTATGACCTCACCACCCCGACCATTTCATCACCATTAATGACAAAACATTCAAGGCCAAGCTTTTCAAGATGGTGGAAATTATGCAGCCCATCCATTGTTGTAGTTTTAATTGTAAGTGTTTTTTCAAAAAAAACATCATGAGAAGCTATTGTTCATGAAGATGCATCCTTTCTCAATGTAACCATCATATGAGATCATTTACAAAGGAGTTGATCTTAATGTTTAATTCAAGTGATTAACGAACGAATATTTACATTCCATGCGAGTGATATCTGTCTTTTCCCTTCCTCCGTGGTCTTACCGGCACAATCTGCGTTCATTCCTGGACGTTGTATGGCGGATGAAATCGTCACCGCTTCGGAAGTCTGTCGTGAGTGGAAGAGGTCTAGAAAGAAAGGCATTGTTTGGAAGATTGACTATGCCAAGGCCTACGATTGTGTCAATTGGAAATTCCTGTGGACAGCGCTGCAGAAAAGGGGATTTCCTGAAGAGTGGATTGGTTGGGTCAAGAGATGTGTCACTACTAGCTCGTGCTCTGCGGTGGTCAATGGAAGGCCGGAGGAAGGATGGTGTCAACCGCAGAGGGGGGTGCGTCAGGGCTGCCTCCTAGCTCCCCTGCTTTTTGTGCTGGTGGCGGATTGTCGTGCGATTTTGTTTCAGTGGGCGGTTGAAGAGAGTTGGTGTGAGGGTTTCAGGTTGGGGTACATCTCCGTTCCGGTGTTGCAGTATGCGGACGACACGATGATCTTCTGGGGGGACGGAGGAGCAGAACCACAATGCGGCTATTCTGGTGGACATGTTTGGTTGCCTCTCTGGTTTGCAGATTAACAGGCAGAAGTCGGTTCTGGTTCCACTGGGGATGGATGATGAGGAGAGTAACAGGCTAGCGGAGTGGTCGGGATGCCCTCTGGGGTGCTTACCGATAACCTATCTGGGGTTGCCTCTTGTTGATGGCAGGCTGAGGAGGTCAGATTGGGATTGTGTTCTTCAGAGAATGGAGGAGCGGTTGGAGGGGTGGAAGGCTACCACTCTATCCAAGGGTGGGAAGCTTACCTTACTGAAGCACGTTCTTTCAGTCATTCCGGTTTTTTTCTTATCGGCGAGATTAATACCTGTTGGGGTTAGAAGGAAGGTGGAGGCTTTGATGAGATCTTTTTTCTGGTCAGATGGGAGGCAGGCAACGAGGAAGTTGCGCTTGGTTGCTTGGAAGGATCTTGATGTACCTGTTTCGGAGGGGTCTAGGTGTCTGGGATGTGGAATTAATGAACAAAGCCTTGTTAGCCGAATGGGTGGTGCATATTTGGGGTTCATCTGACTCGCTGGGTTTTACGGTTGCTGAGGGAGATCTATGGTGTCACGCGGGAGTTGGTGGCTGCAAGGAAAACTCATGAGTCTTCGTTGTGGATTGGGATCCATGTCGTGCTTCCGAGGCTCGGGCCTTTCCTTCGACCGAGGTTGGGGAATGGTCTCCGTTTCCGATTTTGGCAGAATGACTGGACGGGGGAGGGGGCACTGGCCCAACGCTTCCCTAGGTTGATGGCTTTAGTCGTTGACAGGGGGCGTGGGTGGCGGACGTGGCCGACTCTGGGTCGTGGGCTCCGAGGTTCCTTGCGGTTCTCTCGGATCAGAGGCTAGAGGAATTTTTACGGTTGCTATCGGAGATTCCCCCTGTTGGGGAGATGTCTGGCGAGCCAGATCATTTTGATTGGGCAGATGGTAAGTTCTCGGTAAAGATTGCATATCGGAAGTTGTGTAGTAGTGTAGTGGAGCGCGACGAAGATCTATGTGCGGACTTGAAGGTGATTTGGGCGGCTAAGATTCCTACTCGGATCAAGGTGTTCCTTTGGTGTCTAAGGAGAGACCGTATATGTGACAAAGTGAGAAGGAGCAGATTGTTGGGTGTGACGGATTTGAAGTGTGACAGATGTGAGGAGGACGTGAAGGATGCGGACCACATTTTCTTCGGATGCAGGTCTTCGGCAAATGTGTGGGAATCTTTGGGGTTGGCGTGGGTCCAGGCATCCGGCGTGGAACAATTTTGGAGATCTATTCGAGCGGTGGGGCTTGGGTCCTCCGAGGATGTCTCCAGGCCCTTTGCCGCTCTTTGGGCTATTTGGCTTGGCAGAAATGATAGCACTTTCAAGGGGCAGTGATTTTACTGTGAAAATGTACTAGCGCATTGTAATGCTTTGTACAATTTCTGGATATCCAATTGATGTACCATTTCGTTTATTAATGAATACTCTGGTGTGGTGAATCCCGCCTTGGGAGGGCTCCCCCTTCTTTCTATTCAAAAAAATATCTCTTTTCCCTTGATTTTCTTTCTTCTTGTGATTAATGAATATAGTTTTTCATTCCATGTGAGGTTTATCCCTCCTTTCCCTCGGTCATTCTAGTAAGTCGAATCTATTGGTCTGTCAACTTATTTACATTTATTTAAGTTTTTTTATTTCAAATAAATGAAATCTAAGATATGATAATTGTCAACCAACTAAGTGTGGAGTTTGTTTATTCAAGGGGTGTCATTGATTTACATGTCGGGATAGTGTCAATATATGAATGATACATCGGGCATTAGATATCGAACAATGACGATGCTACCATGTATGACATTTTCCTGAATATCAGTATCTTAAAAGATATCGTCAGTATATCAAAATATTGGCAGGTATCGACCAAAACTTGAAATTTTGTTTATTACATTCCATGTGTGGGCAAATATCTAACTTGTTTCTATAAGCTACATGCTGACTACTTAACTGAGGCATGTGATTATTCCACAACCATATAGATACAACAGTTAGCAAGCCTTTTCTTACATTAAATGAGGTTGGCTACATTGATTCTTTGCCTCCATTCAGATCTATCTTAGGTCATTCTCGAGCTTAGATCCAAAAAACTAAGATCTCTCTGTATAATCGCATTCCAACACTTCTGGGGCCTTCCTTGCTCTCTCTTAACCGGTTCAACAACCCAAAACTCGCATCTCATCATCGGTGCATCAGATAATCTCCTTTGCAAATGGCCAAACCATCGTAAGTGATTTTCTCGCATCTTATCCTCGATCAGAGCTACATCAACTTTCCTTTTGATTGCATCATTCGGAATTCGATTGTACGTGTATGTGTGTGTCCACACATCCACCTTAGCATTTTCATTTCTGCTATTGCCATTCTCTGCACATGTCTGTGGTTCGCAGAATCGCGGGCCAACATTCATATCTATAGACCATAGCATGTCTCACGGCTACTTTGTAAAACTTTCCTTTGATTTCCAAAGGAATCTTCTCATTACAGAGAACAGTAGAGGCTCCACTCTGCTTTAGCCAACCTACATTTATTATATTTATAACATCTCCATCAATCCCCCCACCATGTTGTAAAATAGATCCCAAGTATTTAAAAGAATCTCTCTTCAAAATGTCATCATCATTAATCTTCACCTCGATCCATTTACCATTGCTTCCATCAAAAGTGCACTCCATATATTTAGTCATAGTCATACTTATATAAAACCATTTAGTCTCCAATGCATGTCTCCAGACCTCAAGCTTCTCATTACTCCATCTCTAGTCTCATCAATCAACACAATATCATCAGCGATAACATACACCAATGTATCATCTTGAATGTGACTTGTCAATTCATACATGATAAAAGTAAAAAAGAATTGCACTCAAAGTTGAACCTTGATGCAGACCAATGTTGATGTCAAAATAGTCAGTCTTCTCATGTTATATCCTTACACAAGATGAAGCTCTATAGTAGATATCTTTTATGACGCTAATGTATAGGACATGTACTTGTCTGTTCTCTAAAAATCTCCACGATATCTCATGTGGGATAGAATCATAAGCCTTCTAAATCAATAAAAAGCATATGGAGGTTCTTCCTTTTAGCTCTATAAATCTCTATTGTTCTCCTCGAGAAGTGGATGGCTTCAATGGTTGAGCGACCTGGCATGAGTCCAAATTAGTTTTCTTTTACTTTGGAAACTTGCCTCGATCTTCTTTCCATCACACGTTCCCAGATTTTCAAATTGTGACTCATCAGCTTTATACTCTGTAATTTGAACACTTTTGAATGTCTTTTCTTCTAAAGAGACATCACGATGTTTCTCCTCCAATCTTCAAGAATTTTCTTGTTTCACCATATAACATAGAGTGCCCATAATGGTGTTGTTGTTGTAATCTGAATCGTTGGTGGTGGTGGTGGTGTATATAGATACAATAGATATTACATTGTAGTGCTCATAAAGAAATTCAAAATGGTGACCGCCAAAGGCTGGATGTGAAGATGTGAACTAAGGGTGGCCTTTAATTAGAAAGTGAATGTGGACTAACAACTAAACAGTGTATGTTGCATGACAAAAACAAATAACGTATATTTATTACATGAGTCATAATAAAATAAAATTATCCAATGCAGACCGGTACATGAAAATATCAGCATGGATCAAAACCTACAGATCAGGAGCTAGCAAGGAAGCTAGTTGAGCCTCGGTGGGTATTTCAAAGCTCCTCCTTTTCAGTTGTTCACCCTGTCATAGGAGAAGAATGTATGTTACTGGAATCATTTGACTTCTCATCCGCAAACAAGCAATCAAAAAGAAGGGTAAACTGTATGACATCCCCTTCTGAAATGTTTGAAACACAGTACAAACTTGCACATTAAGGAAAAGCGTGTGAAATCCAATTCCTTCCTATCACTCTAACAATTTACTAGGTTGACATAATATGCAAAGATACTTGTTTAAATATACATACATGTTTGAATCTGCATGTTTTAGCGCCTATAAAGGTGTGTGTGGAGTAAATTAACGTGCGAGGGACTAAATTGTCAGTGTACAGCATCCAAACTAAACTCTATAGGCAGACCAACATTGGTTCTTTTTGAAGAAAAACGTCCCTTAAGTTTTGTGAAAACAAAGAAACAGCACCACAAATATGACTATTAGATCGCCAACATTGGTTCTTTTTGAAGAAAAACGTCCCTTAAGTTTTGTGAAAACAAAGAAACAGCACCACAAATATGACTATTAGATCGCCAACATTGGTTCTTTTTGAAGAAAAACGTCCCTTAAGTTTTGTGAAAACAAAGAAACAGCACCACAAATATGACTATTAGATCGCCGAATGACTTGAATTTTGACTTTTTTTATAACAAACACCATGAGCACAATGTCCCGTGTTATGAATTCAGTTTTTTATTGAAGCAGCGTCCATCTGCATGATGTCAACAGTATCTCCCTCCGCAGACAATCCATGCAAATGCATTGACAGACAACTTCTTTCAACAAAAATCCTGATAAATATAGGAAAATTAACAAAAAATTTTGAAAACAATAACAGGGGGGAAATTTGATTGAAACTTGAAAGTTGTACATATTGACATTTTTTTAATTTAAAAATAAAAATAAAGATTCATCTCAACTTTTCACAATTATAATGCAATAATTCCAATTAACTACTATCTTATATGGCATACTAGTATTTTTATTTGTTTTGTTGAAAAAGCAAAGGGTGTTCGCCCTTGGTAGCTGGTTCAGCGAGATCAAAAAAAAAGGTACAAGTAATTTAACCAGGACTAAATGAAGAATTGATCTCAAGTATTCTCGAAATGGTGTCTCTACTCCCCAAAGATCAAGGCATTCCTGGCGGGCCACATGGCCATTTTGATGGCCAACAGCCTCAACCTCCCGTCCTAGATCGATAAGCAGTGGACCCCAAACCGATCGGGCCCTATACCAGTATATAACAGACTGAAATCAACTTCATGAGGTTAATTCAATCTGCCACCAGCTCTAGCATACAGCAAATGTCCCCTAAAATACCCAACAGCTATTAATTCATACCGCGTATTTAGTTAATAAATATGCATTCACGACCCCATTTTCTCGACAGATAACAGCACTGAGCTCAGAGAAAGAGCTAAAATGCAACACAATCTACGTACACGTAACTCCGAAGGGGTCTTCCTCTTCGGCGTGGCTTCAGCATGAGCTCTCCCGAATGATAAATTATGAACAAATGCTTCTCCAACTGCGGCCTTCGCCATGACTCTATTCGCTCAAATTGCCCGATCCAATGCCGCCATGAGTTCCACTTCTTCAAAGCTGAAAATTTGCGGGAAAAAATACTAACTTTACATTACAGACTGCTTTATTTCGATCATTTGAGCAAGTTGGTACGGTTTTATGAGTCTATCTTCAATAATCCAAAAAATAAACAGAGCTCGGGAATTAAACGGCGCCGCAGCGACTGCAGCCGATGCATCCGACGGCCCCAATTAGGGTTTGTTTACGATGAAACGATCCGTTTGGAAAGGAGAAGGGAGAATACGCCCGGATCTCACCTCCCGCGGCGCGGAGGCGGCGATTCCAGGGCCGGCGGCCAGAGGGCGATCTGGATTTGCGCTCGACGGATCCGCAGATGATGCCGCGCGTGGAAGGCGGGAGGTGCTTGGACTTCGGAGGGGAGTGAAGTGGGGGATCAGGGGGTTTGAGATTTTGAGGGTGGGGAAGGGAGAGGGAGTTTTGGTTTTCCCTCTAACGGCTCGAGTTGAAACGAGAGATCTCGATGTTGGCCGTCCGATGGAGGCCGGCTTGATGATCATGTGGGTGTGAGAGAGATGGATGGTCCATGTTGGAGGATTTTTTCTTTTAGTAAATGGCACAAAGAGATCCCGAACTATAGGCCAAATTTCATCGTCATGCTCCGATTTAAAAAGTTGTCAATGGGATGCATGTGTGATTGTTGTATGTTGTTTTCAACGGAATTAGCTTGTTGAATTTCATTTGAACCAAGAGCATGTTTGGTAATTGGTTGGTTGGAGTGACCTCGTGTGAATAGTAGTTATTTTAAATATTTATGAGAGTTGGAATGAGGAATGTCATGTGTTGTCACATTTGATTTGTGATAAAATTCCAACTCCTGATTGTATCGGGGTATACCAAGTTACCTTCGGGTAACTATTAACCAAACAAGCTCCACGGGTAATATGGATCGAATAAAATCCGTGATCCAATCTGATGTGATTGGGTTGGATTTGTCATTTCTAATTGATATGAACAGATTGAGAATTTGAAAATCCCTTAAATTAGATCCGGTCCAACCTTTGATATTATATATAATAAGTATTAAGATGTACAACATTCTTTCATATTCATTTTATGAATTTCTCCCACATCCTTCTTGGTCAAGTGGCACTTTAATCTTAAGTTAACATGTAACATCATGCTAGAAATAAAAAAGTATAACTTTAAGATTAAAAATATAAAAAAAATCGAACTATCCTAATCTACATCTCACGTGTGGACCTCACAGATTAACAATACAGTTGTTTTGAAATTGCATCTCCTTCTCAACTGGGGCTTACTCCATCTTAGATCAATTGTCTATGCTCCAGTCCCAGCTCATTGGGGTCACCTTCGTTGCCTTTTTCCGTTGTTTGGAAATGCATGATACAGTCTGCTTTCACGTCTCACTTTCTAGCTACAAAATACAAAACATACACCAAGCGTCGATATCGTTGCCTTCTAGGTCAATTTCTTTCCGGTTGGTGTGTTGGCTTTCAATTACCGTCTTTTCAACCAAAAGTCGTTGCTATAATAATTTTCTATCATTATTTTATAAAAATATTTGCAATTATTGCAATTGAATTATTAATTATGCTAAACTCATTGTAGTAAGTATTCTTTTTATGCCAATCAAATATCAAAAAGCAATCCAAATGTTAAGTTCTGCTAAGATGAGAATAGGCAATGAGGGGGAAATATATGTGTATCAAAATCTGATCCAATCCGCAATCCTGTGAATTGGTTTGGTTTTAATATTTAATAGATTGGTTCGGATCGAGAAAAGTTGTAATATGTTGAGGTTGGATTGGACATGAATTAACGCAAAATCGATCCAATCTGATCCATGTACACCCCTGCTTTAAAATGTAACAACTCCCAAATCACAACGAAATGAGAGGCTTTTACATTTTGTACTCCCCGCAAACTATTGCAATAACACTTATATTATCCATCTTTTCAAGATTGCATTACCTGTGAAACTCTCACGCTTTCGCTTTAGATGTTAGTTGTTGGCTAAACTATTATATTTGAACATTTAAATGGGAAAAACTATCGTTGTTGTGTGCATTCCATTTTTTTGCTATTGACATCTTTAGGAGACTTTGTTGAGTATACGTATTTTTACGGAAAAAAGATATAACATCATGTAGTGATTTCTTATATTTAAAAAAAAGCTTACATGTGTTCGAGGATATCCTTGCATGCATTGTGTTATATCTAAAGGAGAATCAATTCTCTCTTCAAAAGAAATCCATGTTCAGATGAAAAAGTCATGATGACATTGTTGGGATAACAAGTATCCCTGAGTCATGTCCCGCAACAAAGATGGCACGACAAATATGGGTTCCCCACCTGGAAACCAGATGGCTATGATGACAAGAAAGTAAACAGCAACAAGCAACCGAAGAGACAATGATTTTTAATATGGGAAACCCTTGCTCGATGTGAGCAAAGGAAAACTACGGAACAAGACCTGCAATGATTCCACTAGGTCAGATTGAAGCTAAGTATTCTTCGATTTGTTGCCCAACAAAATTGAGGTACAAGTCACGAGCACAATCAATAGTTTTGAACAACCAACCAACTATCCCTCTAGGTATTTGAAAATACCAAAGTGCTCAAATCCAAGAGGTGAAGGGGCTGCCCTGTTGGCTCGGGGATGGAGACCCAAAGCTGATGGATTGGCCCCTTGAGGTCATCCAACATGCGACCTCTCGAGCCTGCAGCCCTAGATGTTGTGATAAGGAGAATATCCACTTCCAGACGTTGCTCGATCATCTGGGGAAGAGAGGGAGAGCCCACTTGCACCCTCTTTCTCGCTCGATCTCTATCTCACGCTTCTGGAGGAAGTGTTTTTTTTCAAAGCATCGGTATGTTCTCTCGATCGAATGGGGCAGGCAACCGATGGAGGTTGTACCCAAAGAATCCCTGTCGGATGGAAAAGACCCAACTGCAAAGAGTTTCCTGAAGAGGAGTAAAGTGCTACAGCATCCCAAGTTGGGATTGGAAAGACAAAATACCCAACAACATCTCCCTTCGGTCTCAACGGGGAGGTGTCGCCCAGTGACGATGATCATGAAATAGTGAAATCGCTCAGCTCTCCATAGAGCTGGAGCGTGTCACAAGTGACTACCTTGATCAACATATCTGAGGGATTCTCATCAGCGTGTGTCTTCTTTGTCTTCTTTAACGTGAGATGCTTGCGGTCAATTGCATCCCTCAATCAATGGTGTCTCAGATCAATGTATTTTGTGCGAGCATGATGCATGGTACTCTTGCTCATGTCTACAGCGCTCTGGTTATCATAAAAATACAACTAGCTCACTGTCATCCAATCTAAGCTCACCGAGAAAGCGTTGTAGACATAACATCTCCTTCTCAGCCTCTGTTGTTGCTATGTACTCTGACTCGGTAGTTGAGAGAGCAACACATTTTTCTATAGCTTGGATTGTCATGATATGGCTCCCCCTGTAAATGTAAAAATGTATTATGTGGTAGATTTTTCTCCAGTCCACGTCTCCTGTCATATATGCATCAGTGTAGCCACGTAGTTTGGGACTTGACCTCATAAACAATACACATACTTGAGGTCCCTCTCAAGTATCTCAATGTCCATTTCACATCCTCCCAATGATCCTTCCACGGATTAGACATAAATCTGCTCACCATGCACACAACATGGGCTAAATCGGCTTTGGTGCAAACCATGGCGTGTATGAGACTCCCGACTGCGAACTGGTATAGGATCTTATCCATCTTTGTTTTCTCCTCGTAAGTGGATGGACATGACTCTTTGGTCAGCTTGAGATGAGAGTCTAAGAGCATGCTAATAGGCTTTGCATTCTTCATATCGAACCGCTCCAACACACGTTCAAAAATAGTTCTCCTGTGATAACCACAACATGTGTTTCTTCCTGTCTCGTATAATCTGCATCCCAAAGATGTGGCTTGCCTTGCCCAAATTCTTCATCTCAATCTCCTTGAAGAGATATCTCTTGAGGTTCACAATCAAGTTGAAATCATGACCAACAACCATAACATCATCCACGTGTATTAAAAGAATGACGAACTTGTCATTGGGAAGACGACGAACATATACACATGGATCGGCTATAGTCCTCTTGAAGTCCCACCTTAGCATGAAAGCATCAAACTTCAAACACCATTGTCTTAGAGCTTGCTTCAAGCCATAGAGACTCTTCCTCAACCTGCAAACCATATGCTCTTTCCCTTTCTCTTGAAATCCATGTGGATGCTTCAATAGATCTCTTCCTTCAAATCACTGTGAAGAAACGTTGTCTTCGCATCCATCTGCACCAGCTCAAGGTCCGTGCTAGCAACAAGTCCTAGCACCACTCTCTATGAATTCATCTTCGCTACGGGAGATAAGATCTCACCATACTCCACTCCTTCTTATTGGATAAATCCTCTCACTGTCGATCTGACCTTGTGCAGTCGTGCTTGACCAACTTGCCACCGCCATCTGACTTCATCTTGTAAACCCATTTGTTCTTCAATGCTCTCTTGCCTTTAGTAAGTTCAACACGATCATAAGTACAAGTCTTCTTTAGATATATCATTTCTTCATTCATTGCATTATATCAATTATCCTTATCCTTGTGGGTGCCTCCTCATAGGTGTATGGCTCACATGCATCGGTAAGCATCACATACTGGTAAGTGGGGTAAAGGGGACGATGGCTGACGCCCTCCCTCATATCTCCTAGACCCGAGGCTCTGCTGCATCAGCATGTGGATAAGGCTCATCCCCCTGACCTAGGTCCCCAGGACCTACATCAATGGGGTATGCATTTAGTTTATGTTGCTCTAGTTGACCATCCTCTCCACATGTACCATGTACTGGAGAGGTATATGTGTCCTCATCACCGTCGTCGTCCATGGAAATCCCATCAGCATCGTCGCTTTCAATGTTATCCTCGGACAATGTCTAATTCTCATAGAAATCACATCCTTGTGTCTGGTGACATTCTTCTTCTTTGGATCCCAGAGACGGTATCCAAACTCTTGATATCCATAGTCAAAAAAGATAGAAAGGGACTACCTTGTCATCCATCTTCTCCTTTTGCTCATTTGGTACCAACGCATAAGCTTTGCACCCAAACACCCTCAAATGAGCATGTGAGGGGTTCTTTCTCGTCCGAACACGCTATGGAATCTGTAAGCTCAAAGGAAATGATGGAGATCGATTGATAAAATAGCATGCGATGTGAACCGCCTCATCCCAAAAGGTACTGGGCAACTTCGTTGTCTTCAACACACAACAAAGTTTCTGAACAATAGTCATATTCATCCTCTCATCAAGATCATTATGCCGGGATGTACCTGACTCCGTCCTCTCATGTCTAATGTCATGCTACGCACAATAGCCTTGAAAACTAAGGGAGGTGGACTCTCCCTCATTGTTCGTGTGCAGACATTTTGGCAATTTCCATGTTTTGTGCTCAACCATGGCATGAAATTTCTTGAAGCAAACGAATACGTGACCCTTTATACGCAGCACATACACCCACAACTTCCTAGATACATCATTAATGAAGGTGACAAAATACTTATTGCCTCCCAAGGAGGCTGTGTCCATAGGACCACAAACATCTGAGTGAACTAGTTGTAGAATGTCTCCCTTCACCTTAGATATGACCATGAATGGCACACTATTGCTCTTCCCAGACTCACATGCATCACAAGAAAACAATGTGATGTCGTTGTGTTGGGGGATCAACTCTCTCTTCCTCAGAAGCTCCAAACCCTTATGGCTCATGTACCCAATTCAACTGTGCCACAAATATAATGCATCGCCTCGCTGGCATGAGAACCGTCATCCATGACCTTCACTCCAGTCATGAAGAGTGTACAACACACTGCCTCTGACCATGTTGAGAGAACCCTTGCTGATCTTGCACTTGTTGTTGTCGAACTTCATGTAGATCTCTTCCTTTGAATCACTGTGAAGAAACGTCATCTTCGCATCCATCTGCTCCGGTTCAAGGTCCATGCTAGCAACAAGTCTTAGCACCACTCTCAATGAATTCATCTTCACTACATGAGATAAGATCTTGTCATAGTCGACTCCTTTTTGGATAAACCCTTTTACTACCAATCCGAACTTGTGCAGTTGTGCTTGACCAGCACGCCACTGTCATATGACTTCATCTTATAAATGCATTTGTTCTTCGATGCTCTCTTGCCTTTGGTAAGTTCAACAAGATCATAAGTACAAGTCGTTTTAGAGATATCATTTCTTCATTCATTGCATTACATCAATTATCCTTATCCTTGTGGGTGCCTCCTCGGAGGTGTATGGCTCACATGCATCGGTAAGCATCACATACTGGTAAGTAGGGTAAGGGGATGATGGCTGACGTACTACCTCAGATCTTTCTGACACGAGGTTATGCTGCCTCAACATGTGGATAAGGCTGCTCCCCCTGACCTAGGTCCCCTGGACCTGCATCAATGGAGTATGCATCTAGCTTATGTTGCTCTAGCTGACCATCCTCTCCACATGTACCATGTATTGGAGAGGTATATGTGTCCTCATCACTATCATCATCCATGGAAATCTTATCTGCATCGTCACCCTCAATGTTGTCCTCAGCCAATGTAATTATCGTAGAAATCACATTCATGTGTCTGATGACATTTTTCTTCTTTGAATCCCATAGACGGTATCCAAACTCCTAATCTCCGTAGCCAGAAAAATACAAGGGACAACCTTGTCATCCATCTTCTCCCTTTGCTCATTTGGTACCAACACATAAGCTTTGCATCCAAACACCCTCAAATGAGCATGTGAGGGGTTCTTTCTCATTCAAACACGCTATGGAATCTGTAAGCTCAAAGGAAACGATGGAGATCGATTGATAAAGTAGCATGCGATGTGAACTGCCTCATCCCAAAAGGTATTGGGCAACTTCGTTGTCTTCAACACACAACAAAGTTTCTGAACAATAGACATATTCATCCTCTCATCAAGATCATTATGTTGGGATGCACTGGGCTCCGTCCTCTCATGTCTAATGTCGTGTTATGCACAATAGCCTTGAAAACTAAGGGAGGTGTACTCTCCCTCATTGTTCGTGTGCAGACATTTTAGCAATTTCCATGTTTCGTGCTCAATCATGGTATGAAATTTCTTGAAGCAAACGAATACGTGACCCTTCATCCGCAACACATACACCAACTACTTCCTAGATGCATCATTAATGAAGGTGGCAAAATACTTATTACCACCCAAGGAGGATGTGTCCATGGGACCACAAACACCTAAGTAAAACATCTGTAGAATGTCCCCCTTCACCTTAGATCTGACTCTTAATGGCACACTCTTCCTCTTCCCAACCTCACATGCATCACAAGAAAGAAGTGTGATGACGTTGTGCTAGGGGATCAACTCTCTCTTCCTCAGAAGATCCGGACCCTCCTGGCTCATGTGCTCAAGTCAACTGTGCCACAAATATAACGTATCGCCTCACTGACATGCAAACTGTCATCCATGACCTTCACTCCAGTCATATAGAGTATACAACACACTGCCTCTGGCCATGCTGAGAGAACCCTTGTTGATTTTGCACTCGTCGTCGTCGAACTTCATGTAGAACTCTTCCTTCAAATAACCGTGAAGAAACGTCGTCCTCACATCCATCTGCTCCGGTTCAAGGTCCATGCTAGCAACAAGTCTTAGCACCGCTCTCACGGAATTCATCTTCACTGCGGGAGATAAGATCTCATCATAGTCCACTCCTTTTTGGATAAACCCTTTCACAACCAATCTGAACTTGTGCAGTTGTGCTTGACAAGCTTGCCACTGCCATCTGACTCCATCTTGTAAATGCATCTGTTCTTCGATGCTCTCTTGCCTTTGGTAAGTACAACAAGAACATAAGTACAAGTCTTCTTTAGAGATATCATTTCTTCATTCATTATATTATATCATTTATCCTTATCATTGTGGGTGCCTCCTCAGAAGCGTATGGCTCGCATGCATCGGTAAGCATCACATACTAGTAAGTGGGGAAGGGGATGATGTATGGTGTACTCCCTCACATCTCCTAAACCTGAGGTTCTGCTGCATCAGCATGTGGATAAGGCTGCTCCCCCTGACTTAGGTCCCCCGGACCTGCATCAATGGGTATGCATTTAGCTTTAGATGCTCTAGCTGACCATCCTCTCCAAATATACCATGTACTGGAGAGGTATATGTGTCCTCATCACTATCATCATCCATGGAAATCTCAATCTGCATTGCCACTCTCAATGTTGTCCTCGGCCAATGTCTAATTCTCATAAAAATCACATCCTTGTGTCTGGTGACATTCTTCATCTTCGAATCATAGAGACGGTATCCAAACTCCTAATCTCCATAGCAAAAAAAAGATACGAGGGACAACCTTGTCATCAATCTTCTCCCTTTGCTCATTGGTAACAACGCATAAGCTTCGCACCCAAACACCCTCAAATGAGCACGTGAGAGGTTCTTTCTTGTTCGAACACACTATGTAATATGTAAACCAAAAGGAAGTGATGGAGATCGATTGATAAAGCAACATGTGATGTGAATTGCCTCATCCCAGAAGGTATTGGGCAACTTTGTTGTATTCAACACACAACAAAGTTTCTGAACAATAGTCATATTCATCCTCTCATCAAGATCATTATGCTGGGGTGTACCGGGCTCCATCATCTCATGTCTAATGTCGTGCTATGCACAATAGCCTTGAAAATTAAGGGAGGTGTACTCTCCCTCATCGTTCGTGTGCAGACATTTTAGCAATTTCCATGTTTCCTGCTCAACCATTGTATGAAATTTCTTGAAGCAGGCGAATACGTGACCCTTCATCCGCATCATATACACCCACAACTTCCTAGATGCATCATTAATGAAGGTGACAAAATACTGATTGCCTCCCAAGGAGGTTGTGTCCATGGGACCACAAACACCTGAGTGAACTATTTGTAGAATGTCTCCCTTCACCTTAGACATGTCTCTGAATGGCACACTCTTGCTCTTCCCAACCTCACATGCATCACAAGAAGACGGTGTGATGTCACTGTACTAGGGAATCAACTCTCTCTTTGTCATAAGCTCTAAACCCTTCTGGCTCATGTGCCCAAGTCAATTGTGCCACAAATATAATGTATCGCCTCGCTGCCATGCAAACTGCCATCCATGACTTTCACTCCAGTCATACAGAGTTTACAACACATTGCCTCTAGCCATGCTGAGAGAACCCTTGTTGATCTTGTACTTGTTGTTGTCGAACTTCAAATGGTAGCCTTCGCTATTTAGTTGTGAGCCAAATATAAGACTAAGCCGCACATTAGGAACATGCCTTACATTCCACAGAGTCAATGAGCACCCAACATCAGTCTGAATAAAGTTGGTGCCAGTGCCCACGATCTTAAAGTAACTTCCGTTGCCCATCATGACTCGTCTGTAATCACCTTTGGTGTAAGTGGTGAAGAAATCCCTGTGTGGAGTTACATTACAGGAGGCGGTTGTATCAACGACTTACTCCAAGTCATACCCTGCATCCAAACATCGATCCTGAGTGGTGAGAATCACCTAGTATGCATTGTCACCTGACACAACAACAGCTACATTTCCATCTTCATTCTTCTATTTTCCTGGCTTCAACCTACTCTCTCTTCCAGATCCTGCAGTCTCTCTTATGGTGACCAGGCTTCTGGCAATAGTGACATTTTCCTCTGTCATTGGACTTGTCCTTGGATTTTTTCTCTCCTGTGACTTTACTCTGATATCGGATCTTCCTCTCCTCTTGGCTGCATACACATGCGAAGAAGACGAGGTATCTCTGGATGAGCGATGCTTGATCCCATCATTCAAGAAGCTACGCTTAACCATGGGAGTGGTCAACTTGCTGTCCTTCGTATAATTCCTCGCAATCACAACTAGAGTCTCCCGACTATTGATAATGAACCCAACAAAAGAAGTGCATGCAACTCATTGTCAAGAGCCAGACTCATGGAACTTAAATGGTTGATGATGCTTTGGAAGTCATTCAGATAGGGGTGAAAACGGATACGGATATATCCGAATATCCGCTTACCGTATTCGAAAAATTACCGGATACGGATATCCGTATCCGAATATTAATCGAATACAGATCGGATATGGATATAGGTTGTAAAAATTTTACGAATACGGATACGGATATGGTAATGGTTTGAATATCCGAATTCGGATCCGGATATCCGAATACAATATTTGATATTATTTTATATATTATTTAATATAATATAAGCTACAATCTATGATATTAAATTAGTATTATACATTATATAATACAATATATTAACGATATTAATAAATTTCTATTTCTTTGGGTATGAGCGCGAACAAAATTTATGAAATCCTATTCCCTTTTTGCTTCCGGTCAAGAATACATGTCACCTCGACACTCCCTTTTGTCATGACGCAACTTATTTATATTTCATTGCTATTTTTAAAATCATATGAACTTTGATAAAAAAATCAATTCATATTCGTATGTGGTATTTATTCAATCCGTATTCGGATTCCATGTTTATTGGATCCATAGTGGGATTTCACTCTTTATTCGATTAATATTTGGATTAGCTCTTTATTCGATCCGTATTCGGATCCGTTCTTTATTTGATCCGTATTCGGATTCGATAAATATCTGATTCGGATTCGTATCCGTATTTTTACGGATATGGTTTCCATAATGCATATCCGAATCATATCCGTATCCGTATTCGTATTCGATAGAGAGGAAGCGAATATGGATATGGAAATAGGCATATCCGATCCATATCCGATCCGTTTTCATCCATACATTCAGATGCTCTGCCACTTTGGTCATGTCCTTATATTTCAAGTTCACCAGCTTTCGAATCAAGAATGCCTCTTCTGGTCACAGAGCTCGGACAGTTTATCCCACAACCCATTCGTATTTGTATTTTCAGCCACATGATGGAATACAAACATGTCAAGCCATTTTCCAATAGTCCCCGATGGCTTTTCGGTTCAACCTCATCCCCTCACATGCGGACATATTCTGGTCTCTCCTTCCACCGGATCATGGAATTCTTTGCAATATAAAATGTCTTCCATCTTGGCTTTCAAAATATGTCAATTGCTACACGTAAGCTTAATCATCGCGCCCTCATCATCCTTGCCCATCTTGCCCAACATGGGCTCTGATACCACTTGTTTGGATAAACATTATCCCTAAATCCCATATTGTAATAAAGATGGCACAACAAATATGGGTTCCCCACTCAGGAACCATATGGCTATGATGACAAGCAAGCGAACACAAGAAAACCACAATAAGCAACAAAAGAGACAAGGTTTTTTATGCGGGAAACCCTCTCTCACAGTGAGCAATGGAAAAAACCACGGGGCAAGACCTGTAACGATTCCACTAGGTCATAATGAAGCCAAATGTTCTTCTTAGTTTTGTTGTCCAGTAAAACCGACGTACAAGCCATGAGCACAGCCGATAGTTTTGAACAAACAACCAATTATCCCTCTAGATATCTGAAAACACCAAAGTGCTTGAATCCAAGAGGTGAATAGGCTTCCCTGTTGGCTTTGGGATGGAGACCCAAAGCTAGTGGCTTGCCCCCCTTGAGGTCGTACATCACGCGAACTCTCCCGTTGGTCCTCTCGATCCTGCATCCCTAGCTGCTACGATAAGGAGAAGATCCACTTCCAGTCGTTGCTCGATCAATCGGGGAAGAGAGGAAGAGCCCAGTTGCACTCCCTCTCTCTCGCTCGATCTCTATCTCACGTGTCTGGAGGGAGTTTTTTTCCAACCCCTTGGTCTGTTCACTCGATCGAATGGGGCAATCGACTGGGGAGGAGGTCAGTAATTCCGTGGTGTATTTGTGGGCATAAGGGGATATACTGAAAACTTGCAATGCAATGGAGAGCAGCAGAACTTACACCGAGAGAGTACTGGTAGAAAGGAATATAATACATGGTAGTGGATCCAAGGAGAACGAATTATGTGTACGGAGATGGAGAATCTCACGTATATCGATATTCAAGTAGACCATGCAACTCAATATCAACTCATACTAGGATGATTCCTGTGCTTCGTTGCGATATTGAATTCATATATATTTTTATGTGATTTCAAAGATAAATTCATGAGAATTTAATGTGTATTAAACTATTAATTGACTCGGGATGTCAACTTTCACAATATTGGAAATATATGTAATTGTTATTGGATATAATTATGAACATTTGGTCCATTCAATGATGAGTAGAGCACATTTACCTCTTAGTTTCCGGGATATGCAGTAGAGACTACAATATATATCCTAAACAAGATTCCTAACTAATTTATACCTAAGACTCCTCATGAGCTTTGGTATGGAACCAAGCCCAGTGTTAAACACTTGAGAGTTTGGGGTTGCTTGATCCATGTGAAGAACATGGATGCAAGCAAGTTTAAATCTCACACTCGAGAGTGCTACTTAATTAGGTATGTTAAGGATGGTATTGGATGCCAGCGTTATGACCCTGAGACTCAGATGGTTTTTGTCTCTAGAGATGTGAAATTTTTGCAGGATGACTTCCTTAAACGTCAAGACAAAAAATGAAGTAGAGGAACCGATTAATCTACGTTTCATCATATTTATTCTATCATTTTGACCTTAAAACCCTAGTAAATGCGTGCAAATACTGTTAGTTCCTACATTTTAGCATTCATGCATCATTGTGTAAATATTGTATAAAATACAGTTTTTAAAGTTAAAATTATAGAATAAAGGAAAGAAAAGAAAAAGAATAAAATATTGTAAATATTTTATGACCCGAAACCCCGAGACCTAGGCATCTCGATGACTAGGTCGACAAGGAATAAAGTAGGGGGAGATAAGGGTCAAAATACAATAAAAATCCCTTTTATTCAATTCATTCTTTAATCATTTTGGGACCTATTTTTGGTTCCACTTTTATACTTCAAATAAAGAAATTTTGTCCATGAAAATTGTAGATAATTAAATAAATACAAATACAAAATTAATTTCGTATAAAAATAATGTACAGATAAAAAGTTATGATCTGAATAAAATTCCAAATCCCCAACTTCCCAGACCTGTATCTTCCAAATAAAAACTCGAAATGTGTCAAACTCACTTTAATTGTATATAATTTTAAATAAGCTATTTTATGGTGGTGGTTTCGCATTTGGCGGAGCTACGATTTGAAATTTGAGTTTTGGACCCCTATTGTATACTTGTACATATTAAAATATTCATTTTATTGATTCATTATTTTTTATAATTTTTATATTTTTATAATTGTGTAAATATTATTTATAATTTATGTATATATTAAAATCAGAATAAAAGTCTCAAGAAAAATACAAATAAAATACTTGTATATAATATACATAGGTATAATACTTGTGTACATACCTATATAATTCATACTTTTATTTAATTAAGTGTACAAAATACATCAGAAAAATAAAATAAAAACATATTTTAAGTGTATAAAAGTAGTCTAAAAATTTATAAAATAATAAACAAAAATAATAAAATTAAATACTAATAAAAATAATAGATTATATATATACATACCTATATAAGCCTAAAAAGGTAACTTATATTTTTATACCTCATAAAAATAATTAAAAACATAATAAAATAGCTTATAAAATAATAACTATTTTTTATTTAATAATCGAAAATTAATAAATTCATTTACTAAATTAAAATATTTTTTTAATCTTTTTAGGAGGTTTTTCCTGATTGGTCCACGTGGACCAACCAGGTGGTCTGGACCGTTGACCGAAGGTCAACAGTCTGACCTTCCTCCTGTGCGCCTGTCAGACCTCGATTTTGGGTCATATTCGACGAATTTTGGAGACCGCATCTTTCACTATTTGGGATCGACTCCTTTTAGGATTTTTCTCCAGGTTCATCAGGCATACTCGCCCGATGTTTCTCTCGAGGATTGGATCACTGCGATGCCCGTTAGGCTTCGATCTTTGAGTCCTGTCCGTCAACTCTTCAAAAAGCCACCCTCCTCTTCCATTCAAATTTCGAACCCCAATTTGTCCCGTCTTCTCCACTTTCCTTACGCTGCAACTGGCTGGAGGTGACAGCTCCAGATCTCGCCAACCAAGGCGGAGTTTCGGCGCGGATTCATGTGTGTTCCACCACCTTTGACGAGCCCCGCCGTCGAGGTATCTTTTACCTTTGGGTCACCCCTTCGAGGTGTCTATATTCTTCCATTTTCTTCGCATCTCGTTCGCCTCATCCTTAGGAATCGAGTAACGCCTTCACCTTAGATCCAGATCTCTAGGAAAACCATTCACGACACCCCTGCCGGAGCTTGCTCTGGCGAGCATCCCTTTTCACCGTTCTCCTCCGTTTTTGCCCATTGTGGGGTCGGGGTATTTTGCCCCCGACTTCTTAACTTTTCTCGTGCAGGTCCTGAAGCCAACACAGCATCTGGAATTCGCTTTGTCGTCACCGGAGGTACCTGGAGCCACCATGCTCCTCCGTTCTTGCTGGTGCGCCTCGGCCGTCGCCAAGGTGTTTTGGAGATTCCAGACAATAGAAGACCCTCCCAGGAAGCTCCTAGGGCATTTTGAAGCTTCAAGGATCGCCGGGGAGGCTCGATCCGACCGGGAGAACTTCGCCGCAACGGAGTTCTTCCCGGTTCTTCGCTTCGTCCTGACTCGCCCGCTGTCGGATGAGCGCTTGTTCTTTCTGCGCTTGCAGCAGCCGTTTGATCAAGCACGCCCTCCAGCCGTTGGATCATCACAGCATCTTCTAATCTCGGCTGCCCGTGGGCGAAAGGGTACCGCGACATCTAGGCTCGACACGTGGCCTAGTGGCCTCACATCCACCGTTGGATCGCCCCCTTGGATGGGTAATTTTGCAAGGCTTTACACAGCGTTTTTGTATTTAATCACTAGTACTAAAACATTTAGCTGCTGTTTTAATTTTTTTGTAAAATTTGCATGTAGGCCCCCCGGTTATTGTAATATTACGTTTGGGTCCCTACCAGGTCACATGCTTTACGCATGTGACTTGGCATTTTTGCAGAGGCACCCCGGGGTGTTTGCATATTTATTTTTAGCCCCTACACTTTTCTAGGCAGTTATAAGACTTCTAGCATTTTTGCATTTTGGCCCTTAGGTTTTTGGTAATAACAAGTATACCCCTGCCAGACGCACGTGCCTAGTCACGTGGGCTTGGTGTTTTTGCGAATATCTCCTTGGTGTTTGGGGTATTTCTAATTGGTCCAGAGAATTTTAATTAAGTTATATATCTTGTGTGGAAATCGCATTTGTGCCCTGGATGTTTTGCTTAATTACATTTATACCCCTGCTAGGCCTTGTGTTTTTGTATGCTTTCCCTATTTATTGCATGCATCTCTAAAACCCCAAAAATTCTTAAAAAAATAGACTTAAGTTCCTGTTTACTTGTGCTTCCATGCCATACTTTTGCTTTGCATGTTTCTTGCATTTTATTATTTATTAAAATTCAAATACATGTATTTTTGCTACTGTTTTCCTTAGAAAATACCAAAAAAATATTAAAACTCTTTTAAAATTCAAAAAAATACCTTTAGTATATTTTAGTGTCTTTTAACTACTGTCCAAAACCACTAAAAATAACAAAAGAAAACTCATAAAAATTACAAAACCCAAAAACCTTTATAAAAATATTAAAAAATTCTACAAAAATCCAAAAAATACAATCTTTGTTTCAAAATTTTCTTTGTTCTATTATTTTTATTACTGTTTTCTATTTTATTTCTCTATTTTAGTTTCATCTTTGTATTTTATTCATTGTTTTCAGTATTTTTGACTTTAGAATTACCAAAAAATCAGAAAAATATCTAAAATCACAAAAACATTATAAAATTATAAAAGACCAAAAACATTTTATTTCCCGAATTTTGCTTATTTTTACTTATTTTTATAAATACTCTAACCCTCTCTTTCTTACTTTGTATATATATTCTAGAAAAAGAAAATTAAAAAAAGATGTTAAATATAAAAAGAAATTAAGAATCGGAAATTAAAAAGCAAAATATAAAATTAAAAATATTAAAAAAATATAATATAAAATAAAAAACCCACAAAAATTTGCATATTGGTAGGCACTTGATCACATCACATTTTGGCACATTTTTGTCCGATCTATCTTGCTTGCTCCCTGTGTTCGACCTCTACACACTTGCACACTATACACATTTGTGTAGAGTTATAATAATTTTTAACTCCACTCTATTTTCATTGCTTGATTTGATTGTCGTGGGTTGATTGTTGATTGATACAGGTGTAGTGAGCGGTCGCCACAACGACTCTTGTCTCCGCCTTGTGTGAGATATTTAGACCCTCGCTGAACCCGTGTTATCAGGAACTTATTGAGTTCTTTGAGGATTCCGAGCTTCCTGAACCAGAAACTAGAGAGACAAATAAAGATGAAACACCCATACCTCTTCGAAGGAGTTCGAGGGTGGTTGAACCACCTGAAAGGTATGGAATCCATGTGTCAGGTGAAACTGACAATGATCCTGCTTCATTTGATAAAGCACTCGCGGATCAAACGTGGATAGATGGATGTTAGCAATGAAGCTAGAAATTGATTTCATGCATAAGAATGGTGTATGGACCCTAGAGGATCCACATGAAGGGTAAAACCCATTGAGTGTAAATGGACCTTCAAGAGAAAGAGGGTACCTGATGAGAAAGTAGAGACTTTCAAGGCATGGTTCATAGCCAAGGTTGCACACAGAGAGAAGGCAACGACTACGATGAGACGTTCTCTTATGTGGCTATGCTTAAGTCCATCAGGACACTTCCAGCTACAGGTTGCATCTCTTGACTACGACATCTGACAGATGGACGTCAAGATGACTTTCCTCAATGGATACCTCGAGGAGGATATCTATATGGAGCAACCCCATAGGTTTATAACCGAGGGATGTAAAGTATGTAAGCTGAAGAAATCCATCTATGAGATCAAACATGCTTCTCGTAGCTGTAACATCAGATTTGATGAAACCATAAAGAATTATGATTTTGTGCATAATCCCGACGAACCTTGTGTGTACAGGAAGCTTAGTAGGAGCGCCATTGTGTTCATCGTGCTTTACATAGATGACATCATTATCATTGGGAGTGATACATGGATGATGACCAGTGTCAGGATTTGGCTATCCCATACCTCTGAGATGAAAGATCTTGGATAAGCCTCTTACATCTCGGGCTTGAAGCTGTTCAGAAACCGAGAAAAGAGGATATTGGGATTATCACAACATTGGATATATTAAGAAAATTTTGGAACGTTCCATGAGGAGAGTTCTAAGAAAGGTTTCCGTCTTTTTAAGATATATATCCACCTATCTAAAGGGATGACTCCTCAAAGTGTTGAGGAAAAGAAAGCCATGGTTGGATTCCCCTGTGCATCAACTATAGGAAGCTTAATGTACACCATGATGTGTACCAGAATAGATTTCTGCCATGCAATGGGAGTGGTAAGTCATTACCAATCTTCCTATGGAGAACAACGCTGGAATGCAGTGAAGAACATTTTCAAGTATTTAAGAGAGATGCAAGATTACATCTTGGTCTATGAAGATGGTGATCTCCAAGTCTCGGGAGACACAGATTCAGACTTGTAGTCAGATATTGATGATCGGAAGTCGACATCAAGGTTTGTGTTCATGTTGAATGGTGGTGCTGTGAGCTGGAGAAGTAAGAAGTAGGACACACGACAGATTCAACAACTATAGTCTACAGGATGAACTTGTGCAACCACGCCCCAAGTCGAAACTACTAAGTAGGCGGTGTGGTTGCACAAGTTCATCTTGGAACTTGGCGTAGTTTCCTATGATACTCCCATCCCGCTACTATGCGACAATACATGAGCTATTGCCAGGCGACGGAACCCATGTGGCATTAAAAGAACAAGCGTGTGGAAAGGAAATACCACATCATTCAAAAGCGTGGTGACATTGTCATCACCAAGGAGGACTCTGTTGACAACGTTGTTGATCCTCTTACCATACCTCTAACACAGAAAAGTTTTCGACCAACATGCAATGACTATGGGTTTTAAGGATTGTACCTGGATGGTTCTGAGGGCTAGTGGGAGATTGTTATCCATGCGAGCCCGAGGCGAACCATCCTACAATAAAATTTATTGTAATATTTGATTTATCAATAAAAGGTTATTGCTTTTTGTACTACCTATTGTGAGATTAAGTGGATGAATGTACTATAAGTTCCATCTGTACAATTAGGGTTTTGTTCCATGGCCATCTTAATAATCATACATCTGTTTGATTCAATAGTTGAATCATAGAGGCTGATGCTTGGATGAATATCTAAGGAGTTAGATTGAGGACATCAAACACCGTCAAATGATTGTTAAGAGATGATCTCCAGTCTGAGTAGGAGATGGCAATCCATTCTCATTGATATCTGACTGACCTCTTGATGGAGGTCCTCTGCATGGGAATAGAGATTCAGATGTGTCAGATTATTTAGGTCAAATATTTGACTTAATAAGATCGAGATAACCAAAGTCCTATGTCGTATACTGTCACAATATAGGCACACATCCTATGACCAGAGGAAAAATGTGTTAGTATGTGTCTAAGTACGTACATTTGACAGACCAATAGGTTGATGACCTGTCCACGTCTATACACTGACGAGTGGGTGTGTATATGAGGGCATATTGAGTAATACGATCTCTCAAAGGGATCATACAGGTTCACTTGCGAACCGAAAGACATGAGCACACTCATGAGGTATTGGGACTAATCAAATTCCATGCATGGTAGTCGTGCTTTGGTAGCATGACAAGAAATTATAAGCACGATATATGTTTTTGGAAAGCATATGATCGACACCAACTTCCAATGACCGAGAATGAGAATCTTGATGATGAAACCCTAAAGATGACAATGTAAATTGATCTATATATTCGGGTTCATCATATTAGTGTGTAGGATGTACGTGTATTAGGAATACCTGAGGGTGATGTGACTATAAACGATTGTATAACCATGATGCTTCCATTCCGAGGAGTGATGAGACAGGTTTGGATTTCAGTGACTCCTCTCAGTAGATAAGTAATCTGATCTTGGTCCAAGTGTTGGACATTGATCTAAATGAGATTTAGATGCAATAAAACGATTAGATTTACGGTATTGATTTAATCAAGCATATATGAGAGGTCAATGAGATATGGATTGAGATATGATCTCAATATCCAAGTCACTATACGTGGAACGTACAATTGCCTTGTCCATATCTCCAGGTATATGCGAAGAAAACACATTATTTTTAAAAGAGTTCAAGAATAATTTCATAGTTGAATTATATCCAAGCATTGAGAAATAGTTAACTAAATGTGATGTGAATTTGATTTATCTTATTTTGATGCATGAGAATGATTATCCAATATAATTAAATGTGATTTAATTATTATGGATAAGAATAATATAACATTATCCAAATTATTCACAAAATATTATAAATACGATTTATAATGTATTAGAGAGAGCTTTTTATGATTTATATTTGTTGATTAATTATTGATATGAATTGGATTCACAATGGATAATTAATTGAAAATATAGATCACATTTTTGTTCTGGTTTGTGAATGTGATTCACATTTTTCCAACGCAAGATTGCAATATTCACAAAATAATTACGAATTATTTTGTAGAATAATTTACAACAAGTGTTGTTGTATATCTTGGAGATTTCCATGAAATAATGTAATCTCATGAGGTTACATGAGATTGCACCCTTCTTTAATGGGAGTGTGACGGACCACCCACTCCCGCTAGGAAAGGGCGGTTGTCAACTCTTCCCCCATGGAAGGAGGCAATCTCCATTCCATAATCTCCAATACATGATTGATTCAATCTGGGGGTAATTTATATTGATTTATCAATATATGTTTAATCTAAAATAAATTAATTATTGTTGTGTTTTTATAACAAAATCTTATCCACTGAACGAAGCAAAAATCGGTCTCATCCATTGATTTTGTGTAGTCCATGGATTGTGATCCATGGATTCCCAAAACCCTATATAAGAAGAGGCGCCCCTTGCTCTTCAAGTTGCAAAACCTTTTGCAACATCAAGCTCTCTCTCTCTCTCATTCTCACGCCATCTTTCTATCTCTTTGAGTGGTTGTCCACTCAAACCCTAAAGAGAAGAGGCTACAGTCATCGCATCTTCGTTGTGTTGTCACCTCGATTGCCCTTGGTTCTCCGTCTTCTTTGGTGCATTTCGCTCGCGAAGAAGACGTTTTATCTCATGTGACGAGATCAGGAGTTCTTTTGCTTAGATCAACTACTTGGATTGTGACAAGCATGCGATTCATCTCTACGCTTGCAAGCATCTCCTTCGATATATCGGACTTGAGACAGGAGGTCTCGTCTCTTAGAGACTCGGTCACAACCAAGCTACAAGAGGTATTCCTTTATCTATCATGTGGTTTAGATGAAATGATCCAATAAGTGTTCTTGGATTATGTGGTTTCATCATTTAAGTTTTTTAAATTCCACTGCACTGGGCAACTAATTCGACTAGTCGCTCTCGATCGTATATGATACGATCCTCACGCTTTCGTGATGCGCTTAAGGATTCTCCTATATCCTTTGAGGCTGGAAGAGAAAGAGTGTATATGGTTATAAGACGGACGCTAGACTGCTGATGAGAGGGATCTATCGAGGGTCGTACGGTTTCCCAAGGCGAAACCACATATGGCGTGTTGACCACTCAATACATCTCACTCACTCAACAATTAACCCACCATGAGAATCAAGCAATATTCAACATAAATTGTGAGTTAAAAATCTATCATTCTATAATACTAATGTAGAGGTAAGTATGTGGAGGTCGAACCATAAAGAGCAAAAATTGGTAGCCTACGGTTATTTGCAACCAAAGATTATTATGCACAGGCATATAACTCATTATCTATATACATACATATATAAATATTAATATTTTTGTGGGTTTTTTAATTTTATATTTTTTTATAAGTTTTAGTTTTATTTTTATATTTTTATATCTTCATTTTGGATTTTTAGATGTCTGTATTCTTTTTTTAAGATAGAATATAGCATCTGTAAGGCTATATATACAATAATCGAAATTGTTGGAAAATAACTACAAATTTTAGAAATAAATATTTTTGGGTTTTAAATTATTTTTTTGTTTTATATTTTTTTGGAGAATTCTGCTAATTTTCATATATTTTAAAGTACAAAATACCCTAAATTAAGGATTTAGTAAATACCTAAAATTGAAATGGAAATTGAAAATAGGAAATTTAGTCCAAAATTGCAACGTCCCGGAAATTTTAGCTTTCTCAAAATATTAAAACATCTACATACTCAAAAGAAGAGTCTCGTCGCAAGCTTTCCAACGAGACCAAGAATGCATGAATCCGAGTTCGTACGAGGAAGTTATGCATGTTTTAGTGAACTATGGTCAGGGACAATTATGGAAGGTAGACCTGCGGGTTTGCACCTTATTGCATGCATTGGAGATATTTTGAGGCATAATTTTACCTCAAAATTGACAACATTATTTCCTATTCTTCACCTTTGATTGGTCTTTAAAACCACATTGATCCCCTTCCATTCTCAACCTTCTCCAATTTGATTTCCTCGTTCCTCTTCCATAGAGAGACGAGAGGAAGAGCTTCTTCCCTTTGACGAGCCACGAGGCTTCGGAGCTTCATTACGAGGAGAGGAGGAAGAACATCGCCGCAAAGGAAAGGCGCTGCTTAGTTCAGGTTGTTGACCGCGTGCACGGATCAAAGGACCCACATTTAGGTAACGGATCTGGACGTTCTCCTGTTTATTCGCGGACCTTGCGATGATGGAGTTTGTTATTTTTTATGTTTGATGTTACAATTTCGATCCTTCACTGGGATCATCTTCTTGCTGTTGGTATTATTCATCTTGCTTGTTAAATCATCGATTTGAATAAAAAGAAGAAAAAAACTCTATAGTCACGTACGGAGATCTAACCATGTGAAGGATCTCATCTCTGCATAATGTATACCATCATAAGGTTTCATTTTAGTACATATTCTCATCAGACTAATCCCTTGTAGGTGTACTTTCTTTTCATGTTAGTGCTTGTTTACGAACAGAATGCGATGGTGGGGTTTGTTGGAGCCATGATTATCTTGAGTGTTTTACTGTAAAGATCTTTTTAAAATCGGAAGTATTGCATTGAAAGACATAAAAGTGCATCTTATCTGTGATCTACACGTGTTAGGATTTATGTATATGTATATAGGAATTAGTATGATGTTATCCAAAATAATTTAAGTCTCGAGATGGCCATACACTTTAAGAGTTTGTGCATTAAGATATTGTGTGATTGTAGGCGTTGGTGTTAATATTTATGGAAATGTTGGGCCGAGATGTAATCTATACTGTGTATTCATGTTTGATGAAATTAGCTTCAATAGAATTGAGTGGGGCATATATGAATGAAATATCGGATTTGGACATTAGGAGATGCTACTTCTTGCACAAGAGCATATGATTATTAGTAGCCCTCCTCTTAGTCATGTAATGGTAGGGGTACAAATGCAAACTCCAGGTCGTGGACCTGTGAGATTTGTGTTGCTTTAATCCATAACAATTAATACGATGTATTGGTATATATAGTCCTTTGCATCATGTTTCATGATTTCTGTATGCGATGTTGTTTGGTTTCCTTTTCTTAAAACAACTACATCCCACGTATGAATGGTAGAGTTCTTATATATAATGTATGTGTGTGCGTGCACACAACTTGTGTACAATGTACAATACTGCACAAAATTGATAATAGTATACCTCATGATCGGTGTTTTAGCATCATTTCTTCGAGAATTGTATACTTTGACTATAACGTAATTCTTATCCCACGATGGGTAAATCAAGCTCTCCCCATAATTAATTTTAGTATGACATCTAGATGGAGAGCATCATGGTTATTGGTTAAGGAATTGTATGCTTGTGGGAGAATGGTTATCACGGGATAATGTGCTGGGTGTTTTCTTGTCTAACAATCCAAATATGTGAAATGAAATATGTTAAGCTACCTCATGAGACTGATGAATGCGGTTTGAGGTAATGTTAATGGCATGGCGGTGACTTGAATATTACAACTATTAATGGATTGGTTATTAACTTGCTAAATACTACAAGGTGGGTGTACGCCCTTGTCGTCTGGCTGAGCCGACAGTAAGTCACTCCCACTCGAGAGGCATCACATAGTGGGGGTGGTGGTAGGTACTCTGGAGAATTTGGGTGGATGCAAGTGTGCATCACACCATATAGAACCGTTCTGTGACCATTGGTTTGGGCCGAGCAAGACTCCCCTGATAGACTCGGTTGATGGAATAGTGGTTCCTTGAGCATATGCCTAGTGTCTCAAGTGTCAGAGTACTACCAACCAGAGTAACTGAAGGATCGCGCTTGCGCACAAGTCTTAGTATGCACTCTGAATGAAGCGATGCAGGTTTCATTCATAGTGTAGAATTTCTCCTTTGACGGGTGAGTCAGAGATAAATAAATAAATAAATAGACCAAAGAATTTGAAGTGGATTAATTCTGTAATTGTCAAAAATCTACTCGTTGCGAGTAACTTAATTAGAGGCTTCCTAGTTGAGTTTCTTAGAATGTTTTCATTATACCTCTGTAGTTACTACACTTGCACTGTCTACCTAAATATTCTTTCATTATAAATTATTGTTATATCCTTATTTGGTCATTTGACTCACAAGTTACCCCTCTTGAAAATCCAACAGGAATCTTGAGCAGGAGACCGAGGCGAGAGTTTTTGGCAGCACCGTTGAGAACTTGAGAATCATTTTGGAGGTTGATACCTAGTGGAACCGATTTTTTGTTGGTCTTTTTTCTCTTTATTAGTGATGTAATAATAAGACCTTGAATTATTCCTGTCATCTTAAGTTGTGGATGGTTTTTCTTTTGAATGGATATTTTCTCCTACCATTTATTTTTGTACGAATGCTTTATCATGCATGTTGTATATGACTGTTGTTGGGTAAAAATTGTGATTGGGCATTGAGATGCGTGATGAATCCACATTTCATCATCTTTATTCTATCATTTTGGCAGCAAAAACCCTAGCAAATACCTGTAAATACCCTTAAATAGAGCATCTTAGCATCCATGCATGTGCATCTAAATAGTGTATAAATTACTGTAATTAAAGCCAAAATTATAGAATAAATAAAGAAAAAGAAAAAGAATAAAATATTGTAAATATTTTATGACCTGAAACCCTGAGACCTAGGCATCTTGATGAATAGGTCGACAAGGAATAAAGTAGGGGGAGATAAGGTCAGGAATACAGATAAAATACCTATACATTCTATTCATTCTTTATTCATTTTGGGACCTATTTTTGGTTCCACTTTTTATGCATCAAATAAAGAAACTTTGTACATGAAAGTTGTAGATAATTTTATAAAGAAAAAATACAAAATTGATTTCACTGAAAAATAATGTACAGATAAAAAGTTATAGTCTGAATAAGAATCCAGAATCCCAACTTCCCAGACCCGTATCTCACAACTGACAAGTCCAAATGCAGCATACTCACCTTTAATTATATATAGAATAAAATAATCTATCCAATGGTGGTGGTTTCGCATTTGGCGGAGCTACGGTTTGAAAGTTGAGTTTTGGACCCTCCTTGTATAGCTGTACATATTAAAATATTCAATTTATTATTTATTCATTATTTTTGTATTTTTATATTTTTATAATTATGTAAATATTACTTATAATATATATGTGCATTAAAATCAGAATAAAAATGCAAAGAAAATACAAAATAAAAATACTTGTATATATCATATACATAGATACTATACCTGTATGTATACCTATATAACGTACTCTTATATTTTATTAAATATACAAAATAAATAAGAAAAATAAAATAAAAATATATTTGTGTACATAAAAGTATCTTTTAATTTTAGAAAATAATAAATAAAAATAATGAAATTAAAATACACAAAATAAAAATTAAATACTTAAATACATAGGTATTATACCTATATAAGGCCAAAAAGTGAACTTTTAAAAATATACCTCATAAAATTAATTAAAAATCATAATAAAATATTACATAAAATAACGAATATTTTTTATTTTATAACCATTAATTAATTTGGCCTTATTCTATTTTTAATTGATTTTACAAAATAATTATCAGGGTTTTTCCTGGTTGGTCCACGTGGACCAACCAGGAGGAGTCAACAGTTGACCTCGGTCAACTGGACGCCCTACCCCCTGTACCCCTGTCAGAAGTTGATTTTTGAGCCATCTTCTTGGTTTTTTCGCGGCTATTCCTTGCACCATTTCGTGATGGTTCCTCTTGCAAATCCACACCTCGATCAATGGTCTACCTCGCCATGTGATTACCTCGGGCCTTGGATCAACGTGATGCTCCAGGCACCTTGATCTTTGGAGCATCTCGGTCAGGGGTCAAACCAGATATAACGACCCCCCATTTTTCATTTTGATTTTGAACCTTCTTGGCCATTAATCCTCCTCCCTCTGGTGCTTGTTCCACTGCTGGAGGTGACAGCTCCTCAGTCGTGCCCTCAGGCGAGTCGAGGAAGCCTCGAATAGGCTCCACCACCTCCGCCAACCACCGGCGTCGAGGTACACCAACCTCAGGTCCTCCACCTTCAAGGTACCCCCTTTTTCCTCTTCTTTTCGCTCCATTTTATTCCCCTTAGCTTAAGGATCAAAAACCCTCAAAAAATCCGAGTTTCATCACCTGAATCGCCCGATCATCCCATCTCGCCGGAGAGCACCTCCGGATGACATCTCTTCGCCGTCCACAGACCACCTCCGACCTCCATTTCGCCGCCGTAGGGTCCAGGCAGTTTGCCCTGGACCCTTTCACCCCTTTTTGCAGGTCAACGCGCAGTCAAAGCCACTAGGGGCCGTTTTGCGAGGTTCGTCGGAGCTACCTGGAGCTCCGAGCTCCGCCGCCTTCGCGCCAGCACTCCGAAGCACCTCCGACGTACTTGAGCAACCCAACATCTTCCTCGACCTCCCAGGAGTCCGCAGCTTGATTTTGGAGCCCATCCACCGCCGGAGACCCGAGAACGAGCTCGGGGAAGATCGCCTCGCCGACGTTCTTCCTTGTTCCTCCATCTCGCTCCTCCACCGTTCGATCGAGCCGCTGCCCCAGTTCTGATCTCCGCCGTTGGATCGCGTCATGCCTCAACCGTCAGATCGTCCTCGAGCGATCTAATCTCAGCCGACCATCGTCGAAGCGTCATCCGCCGTCCACAACGCGCCACGTGTTTAAGTGGCTTCTTCATCGTCGTCGGATCGTCCCAGCGAGGGTATTTTGCATCCAAACCCTCGCACGTTTCGTATTTATATTTTAGTACTGAAACTTTTGTCTGTAGTGTAATATTTTGGTAACTTTTGCACAAAGACCCCTAAGCTTTTCATATTCACGAATAGGTCCCCTGCCACGTCACCTCACGTGACCTGTTCACGCGAGGTGTGGGCATTTTGCAAGGGTACCCTCGGACTTTGGGTTATTCAGTTTAATCCCAAAATTTTGTCGTGTAGTGTAAAAGTTTGGGATTTTTGCGTATCCGCCCCGGACATCTTTGGATATTGCATGTATGCCCCTGCTAGGCGCGTGTGTAGCACGTGAGTAGCCTGGACATTTTGTATTGAGACCCCGACGGCTTTTGTAATTTAGTTTTGGTCTTGAAAATTGCATATTTAGTTTAAAATTTCGTGGAAATTTTGCATGTGAGCCCCTGGATGTTTGAGAAATTGCAAATATACCCCTGCCATGCCTGTTAATTGTTTGGATGCTTGTTGTAATTATTTAAATTATCTTTTTAAGCCCAAAAATTCTACAAAAATAGGGTTTAGCTCATGTTAACTTGTGCTTCCACGCTATCAATTTAGTTTTTGATTTTATTTTATTTTTATATTTATTAAAAATCAAAAACATGCTTTAAGCCTACTGTCTAGCTTAGAAAATGCCAAAAAAATATTAAATCATCTCTAAAAAGTCCAAAAAATCCCCTAGTGTCTATTTAACTATATTCTAGTGTCAGTCCAAAAATCATTAAAAATCTCAAAAGAAAAACACTAAAAATTTAAAAACACTCAAAAACTTAAAAAAATATATAAAATCAAGGAAAACTCCAAAAAATACAAACTCAGTTCTTGTTTGTTCTAGATTTCTTTCTCTTTATTTGAAAATTAGTGTGAAAAATTTTAGTTGCTGTTTGCTAATTTTAATTTCCATTTTACTCACATCTAGCACATTTTCCACTGTTTTCCCTTGTTTCAGTATTTAAAAATACCAAAAACACCTTGAAAAATCCCCAAAAATCACAAAAATAGTAAAAAATCCTAAAAATATCAAAAATGTTTTATTTCTGAATTTTGGTTATTTTTTGCACATTTTATTAAATACTTTATCTAGTCTTTTATTACTTTGTCTTTATTTTCCAACATTGAAAAAGAATAAAAAATATAAAATATAAAATTGTAAAAATCAGAAAATTAAAAATTAAATAAAAAGGAAAAAAAATAAAAATTAAAAACCCACAAAACTTCCTTTGATTGCTTGCTTAGTGTAGACATCACACATACTCACTTGTGCATAATTATTTGAATTACCCTGCTTGCTCCCTGTGTTCGAACTCTCTGCATACTTGCCCTTTACACCATTTGTGCAGAGTTAAAAATAAATTTTAACTCCACATTATTTCTAATTTATTGATCTTTAGTGTGGGTTAATTGTTGATTAAATACATCTTATTGTGGGTCACCGCAGCGACTCGGCTGTCTCCGCCTTGTGTGAGACATACTTTTTAGACCCTCGATAATTTGTGTTTATCAATGCGCCCTTATTGAGACGGGGTGTTACATTGGTATCAGAGCCCAATTACCCCATTGGTTGTGGATAATTGTATGATGTGAAGAGAAACTTCATAAATTAGACAAGTCGTCCCCTGACTCACGTCTGAAAATGGCATAGTCCACTAGACATCAAATCTCATCTCTGTCTGATTTTTTTAATCTTCCTCTTAATGCAGATCATGCCGCCTCGTGGAAATCAGGGCACACACCAATTAGATGCAATGATGGCACTGCTGCAAGATGTGCAGCAAAGACAGCTCGTTCTTGAAGAGTTGTTCACCATATCAGTATCCGAGGGTGGGTTTGACATGGGTGGGGAGGTGCAGATCTCCCACCACCACCACCACCACCTCCTCCTCCGCCTCCTCCATCATCGCGACATGAAGATGTCTTTTCAAAATACCGTAAGGAGAAGGTTCCGGAATTCTTGGGAAACACAAGCCCTGAGGAGGCAGAGAGGTAGCTGAAGCATGTAGAGAAGGTCTTTCATACCATGCATGTGCCAGATGAAGAGAAGGTAACCCTAGCTACATACTCCTTAGCTAGATATCCTGAGGAATGGTGGACCTCTATGGAGCCACAAATTGCAACGCCGGCTACTTGAGATTTGTTTACTGATAAACGCAGAATTGAGTACGGTTGTATTGACTCACAAGGCGAGTCAACAGTCGGTGTTTGACCACACAAAATCCTGTATTTAATCAACAGTTAACCCACACTAAAGATCAATAATTAGAAATAATGTGGAGTTAAAATTTATTTTTAACTATGCACAAATGATGTAAAGGGAAAGTATGCAGAGAGTTCGAACACAGGGAGCAAGCAGGGCAATAGAAGTGTGTGTGTGAATGCGTGAAGTGTCTACACTAAGCAAGCAATCAAATAAAATTTTTGTGGGTTTTTAATTTTTTAATTTTTTTATTTAATTTTTTAATTTTGTATTTTGATTTTCAATTTTCTAATTTTTATAATTTTATATTTTATATTTTTTTCCTTTTTTTAATATTGGAATTTAAAAACAATGTAATAAAAGACAAGATAAAGTATTTAATAAAATGTGCAAAAATAACCAAAAATTCAGAAATAAAATTTTTTGATATATTTATAATTTTTTACTATTTTTGTGATTTTGGGTAATTTTTAGAATGTTTTTGGTATTTTTAAATACTGAAATAAGGGAAAATAGTGAAAATTATGCTGGCTGTGAGTAAAATGGGAATTAAAATTAGCAAACAGCAACCGAAATTTTTCACACTAATTTTCAAATAAAGAGAATGAAATCTAGAACAAATAGGAGCTGAGTTTGTATTTTTCTGAGTTTTCTAGGATTTTCTATATTTTTTTGAAGTTTTTGAGTGTTTTTAAATTTTTAAGGTTTTTCTTTTGAGATTTTTAGTGATTTTTGGAATGACACTAAAATATGGTAAAATAGACACTAGGGATTTTTTTTGGAATTTTTAGAGGTATTTTACTATTTTTTGGTATTTTCTAAGCTAGATAGTGAAGAAAAAGCATGTTTTTGATTTTTAATAAATATCAAAATAAAATAAAATCAAAAACTAAATGGATGGCGTGGAAGCACAAGTTCACATGAGCTTAAATCTATTTTTGTGGAATTTTTGGACTTAAAATGATAAGTTAAATAATTAGAACAAGCATCCAATCATTAATCAGGCCTGACAGGGGCATACATGCAATTTCCAAAACATCCAGGGGCTACTTGCAAAATTTCCACAAAATTTTACACTAAAAATTACATTTACTGGATGAAAAACAAATTACAAAACCCGGCAGGGCCTTAATGCAAAATGTCCAAGCCAAGCACGTGCTATACACGCGCCTGGCAGGGACCTAAGAGCAATATCCAAAAAGTTCCGGGTCTTATACGCAAAAATCTCAAACTTTTTACACTACGCAACAAAATTTTGGGATTAAACTGAAATATCCCAAAGCCCGAGGGTACCCTTGCAAAATGCCCACACCTCACGTGAACAGGTCACGTGAGGTGACGTGGCAGGGGACCTATTCGTAAATATGAAAAGCTTAGGGGTCTTTATGCAAATGTTACCAAAATATTACACTACAGATAGAAGTTTCAGGACTAAAATATAAATACATAATGCGCGAGGGTTTGGATGTAAAATACCCTCGTTGGGACGATCCGACGGTGGTGCGGGCGCTGGTGACGCGTGGCGCGAATCCAGCGGCTGGCAGCTAAGCGCGATCCAGCGGCAGAGAACGTGCCACTTATCCACGTGGCGGCCTCTCGGAAGGCGATGACGGTTCACCCATGGACGGCTGAGATCAGATCTCAGATGAGATCCGACGGTGGCAGGTGCTAGCGATCGGACGGTCGACGTTAGACCTAGGGTTCCCTCTTGATCGGACGGCAGCGAGGCGCGTTGGAAGAACAGGGAAGAAGGACCACCGTGGCGACCTTCTTCCGGCGGTAGCGACTCGCTCCGGCGGTGGATGAGCTTTAAAATGGGCCCAGGAGGTTGCTGCAGGTCTCCTCTGTCGTCTGGAAGCGACGGAGTGGCGTAAAGGTCGGCGGAGCTCTTCCACGGCGAGGCGGAAGTTGCGGCGCTCCAGGTGCTCCGGCGAAGTCCCAAAAACGCTCCAGACGCGTTGGTGTGCTCCAGTACCTGCGCAAAAAGGTTATGGAGGTTGAGGGAAAAATGCCTCGACCTCAGGTGGCTCTCGACGGGGGTGACAGGCGAGATGGGGACTCGCCGGAGTTGCGCTCCGGTGAGGTAATCGATGAAGCGATCGGATGGCCGATTTGATGAGGAAAAATGCCCGGAATGATCCTAAGGCTACGATGAACACGAAGGGGATAAAAAGGAATGAAGAACAACCTCGATGGCCTAGGGCCAGAGGGTAGATACCTCGACGGCTGTGCTTCGCCGGAGGTGTGGAACGCGCGACGATCAGGCGCTCTCCCGTCGCCTGGAAGCCTGGGGCTCAGAGCTGTCACCTCCGGGCACCTTCAGCTCGACCAAGGGGGAAGGATCGGTGGTTATTCGCGGTTCAAAAATCAAATTGAAGTGGCTGCTGGGTTATAAGGAGTTGACGGTCAGCAGAGGAAAAACGAGACAGAGCGATTGGTGCAGTGCTCCTTCGACCAAGGTAGCATCAGGGCGGGCATGCCCGATGTCCAAGGAGCAAAAGGTTAGAAGGAACTATCATGAAATAACGCAAGACTCGGTCTCGAAAAAATGGAGAAGGAAGGGTCAAACGTGAGTCTGACAAAGGCTATAGGTCTAGGAACGACCAGTTGACCTAAGTCAACTGGGGCTGAAACCTGGTTGGTCCACGTGGACCAACCAGGAAAAATCCCATATTATTATTTTGTAAATTCAATTAAAAATAGAATAAGGCCGAATTAATTAATGGTTATAAAATAAAAAATACTTGTTATTTTATGTAGTATTTTATTATGATTTTTAATTTATTTTATGAGGTATATTTTTACAAGTTTACTTTTTTGCCTTATATAGGTATATTACCTATGTATTTTAGTATTTTATTTTTATTTTGTGTATTTTATTTTTATTATTTTTATTTCTTATTTTCTAAAATTATAAAATACTTTTATATACACAAAGATATTTTTATTTTATTTTTCTGATTTATTTTGTATATTTAATAAATTATAAGAGTATGTTATATAGGTATAGGTATAGGCAGTATACCTATGTATTCTTTATACAAGTATTTTTATTTTGTATTTTCTTTCTATTTTTATTCTAGTTTTAATGCACATAATTATTATAAGTAATATTTACAACATTATAAAAATATAAAAATACCAAAATAATAAATTGAATATTTTAATATGTACAAGTATACATGGTGGGTCCAAAACTCAACTTTCAAACCGTAGCTCCGCCAAATGCGAAACCACCACCATTAAATAGATTATTTTATTCTATATACAATTAAAGGTGAGTATGTTGCATTTAGAGTTGTCAGTTGTGAGATACGGGTCTGGGAAGTTGGGATTCTGGATTTTTATTCAGACCATGACTTTTTATCTGGACATTATTTTTCTGTGACATCAATTTTGTATTTTTCTTTATAAAATTATCTACAACTTTCATGTACAAAGTTTCTTTATTTGATATATAAAAAGTGGAACCAAAAATAGGTCCCACAATGAATAAAGAATGCATAGAAAATATAGGTATTTGGCCCTTATCTCCCCCTACTTTATTCCCGGTCGACCTATTCATCAAGATGCCTAGGTCTCGGGGATTTTGGGTCATAAAATATTTACAATATTTTATTCTTATTGAATAGAAAATATAGGTATTTGGCCCTTATCTCCCCCTACTTTATTCCCGGACGACCTATTCATCAAGATGCCTAGGTCTCGGGGATTTTGGGTCATAAAATATTTACAATATTTTATTCTTTTTCTTTTCTTTATTTATTCTATAATTTTGGCTTTAATTACAACATTTTATACACTATATAAATGCACATGCATGAATGCTAAGATGCTCTATTTAAGGGTATTTACAGGCATTTGCTAGGGTTTTGGTGCCAAAATGATAGAATAAAGATGATGAAATGTGGATTCATCATTTACTGAGGCCTTCCAAGGGCATTTCTATCTGGAATACTGGATAGAGCAGCGACGTGTGGATTTCACACTACTGGAGCAAGGGAACAGAACCATGACTGCTTATCTGAACAGATTTACTGAATTGCTGAAGTATGCTGCTAGCACTGTGCCAACCGAGTCTGACAAGGCATTCAAGTTCTTCCGTGGGCTTCGCAAGGAGATTCGTGAGAGATTGGTGCCCCTGCGTTTGGTCACAATGAAGGAAGTGATTGATGCTGCTTCTCGGGTGGAGCAAGACTTACGCGAGAGTAAATCAATGCAAATGAGATCGAACTTTTCTGGCAGGATAGCTCGCAATGACAGAGCAGGAGCACGTGTAGGACAACGCTTCCACCTTCATCGTTCTGGAGTGTCGAATAGGTTTACTCACAGAGGATCTCCTACCTTGGGGTAAGCACTTTCTGAGCCAGCAGGGACATCTCGTCCGATTTTGAGTACTGTTATAAATGCTCGTGTGGAGGATCGAGTATGCTATCGATGCAACCAAAAAGGTCACATCCGATCCAATTGTCCCTTGGTATCTTCATAGTCTGGAGTTGTAGTACTGATGAATCCACGTTTCATCATCTTTATTCTATCATTTTGGCCTTAAAAACCCTAGTAAATACGTGTAAATAGGCGTAATATAGGCATTTTAGCATTCATGCATATGTGTGTAAATATTGTATAAAATGCGATTTTTATAGCCAAAATTATAGAATAAAGAAAAGAAAAGAAAAAGAATAAAATATTGTAAATATTTTATGACCCGAAACCCCGAGACCTAGGCATCTTGATGAATAGGTCGACAAGGAATAAAGAAGGGGGAGATAAGGGCCAAAATACAGATAAAATACCCATACATTCTATTCATTCTTTATTCATTTTGGGACCTATTTTTGGTTCCACTTTTTGTGCATCAAATAAATAAACTTTGTTCATGAAAGTTGTAGCTAATTTTATAAAGAAAAATACAAAATTGATTTCACAGAAAAATAATGTACAGATAAAAAGTTATGGTCTGAATAAAAATCCAGAATCCCAACTTCCCAGACCCGTATCTCACAAACGACAACTCCAAATGCAGCATACTCACCTTTAATTGTATATAGAAGAAAATAAGCCAATTAATGGCGGTGGTTTCGCATTTGGCGGAGCTACGGTTTGAAAGTTGAGTTTTGGACCCTCATTGTATACTTGTACATATTAAAATATTCAATTTATTATTTATTTATTATTTTTACAATTTTATATTTTTATAATGTTGTAAATAATACTTATAATAATTATGTACATTGAAATAAGAATAAAAACCTAAATAAAAACAAAAATAAAATACTTAAAAATAAAATACATAGATACAACACTTATATACATACCTAGATAATTAAATACACAAAATAATTCAGAAAAATAAAATAAAAATATATTTAAGTGTATAAAACTACTTTATATGTATATAAAATAATAAATAAAATAATAAAAGTTAAATACACAAAATAAAAATAAAGTAATACAATATATAGGTAATATACCTATAAAGGGCATAAATGCAAACTTGTAAAAATATGTCATAAAAATAATTAAAAATCATAATAAAATAATTTATAAAAAAATAAACATTTTTATTTTATAATTAAAAATCAATAAAATCATTTCCTATTTTTAATTGAATTTAGAAACCTTTTTTCCAAGGTTTTTTCTGTTTGGTCCATGTGGACCAACCAGATCTCTCCCTTGGTTGACCTCGGTCAACTCTCTGACCGAGGTCTGGAGCCTGTCAGAATGGGTTTTGTCCCATCTTCGTGGATTTTTCCCGGCCTCGTCTTTCACCATTTGAGGTCGAAGTCTTCACGACTTTTGATCACCTACGAACCATGAATCACGCCTATGTGTTTTTTCGACCTTTGGGTCGTTGATTCGCAAGATATGTTTTGATCTTCGAGCCCTCATCACCATCTTTCAAAAACAGCCCATCAACCTCCATAGCTCCCTTGAACCATTTTTGCTTGAGCAAAATACCTCCGAGGGCGTGCTGCTGGATCCCCTGTGACAGAGGGATGATCCAGCACCTTGTCGAGGTGCTTAGTTAGCTCGGCGGCGGATTCCACCACCACCTCCGGCCTCTTGGCCGTTGAGGTTCCTTCCTTGGGCTATACAGCCCTTGAGGTCTTTCTTCTTATTTCTTTTGTTTTCTTTAGCTTCTGGTAGATGTAGAATCAGATCCCCATCATTATCTGCATTCTTCATCCACCTGTTCGCTTCATTCGACCCCTCACCGGAGCGAGCTCCGGTGAGCCTTCATTCCGCCATTCCGCTCCCCCCCCCGCGTTTCTCGCCATCTGGAGGTGCGTGGCATTTTGCCCGCGCACCAGCATCACCCCTTTGCTGCAGGTCTCGAGCTTCAACGTGCACCTGGGATTCCTTTTGAAGAAGCGGTGGTTCCTGGAGCTCACTTGCTCCGGCAGCCCCACGCAAGCCCGTCGGCCTCGCCGGGCCCTTTTTGGAGTCGCCAACAACTTAGGAGGACATGCAGGAAGCCGCCGGTCCCTTTTTGAGCCCCAACAGTTGTCGGAGGCGGCCGATTTTGCCGATCGAACGAACCCCAGGGAGGGTTCTTCACGCGTTCATCCAGAGGGCCTGGGGACCATTCGATCTCGGCCTATTCTTGGCGAGAAGCAGTGAGCGTTGGTTCCAGCCCCTCTGTCAGCCGTTGGTTCGAGTTGGATGATCTAATCTGGACCGCGCATTTGAAGGGGTATCAGTCGTTGCGGTCGCGACACGTGTCTTAAGTGGGAATATCGCCGCCGTCGGATCGCGCGAAATCCTGGGTATTTTGCATTAACAGCCCAGGCATTTTTTATTTTTATATTCACTGCACAAGCTTTCTTTGGCCTCAGTTATAATTTTGTAAACTTTATAATTGAACCCCTGAACTTTTACATTATTGCACTTGTGCCCCCGCCTGGGCGCGTGCAACGCACGCACGTCTAGGCGATTTTGCAAAGGCACTCCTGCGACTTTAGCCATTTATATTCAGTCCAGTAATATTTTAATTCAGTTATATTTTTGTGGACAAATTTCAATTGTGCCCTTGAGTTTCTTACAAATTACAAAAACGTCCCTACCAGGCCCCTATTCTTGCTTGCTTGTAGCATTTATTTGAAGCATCATTTGAAATCCAAAAATTCTCAAATTTTGAACTTAAGTACCTGGGAACTTTTACTTCCACGCCACAATTTTAGTTTTTGTTTTTATTTTATTTTTATATTTATTAAAAATCAAAAACATGCTTTTTGTGCACTGTCTAGCTTATAAAATACCAAAAAATATAAAAACTCCTCAGAAAAATCCCAAAAAAATATATTGTGTGTCTTTTAGTTTGTTTTAACTCCCAGCCAAAAATCATTAAAAAATACAAAACCAAACTCCTAAAAATTGCAAAACTCTAAAAACCTTCATAAAAATTTATAAAATTCATAAAAAATCCAAAAATCGTGTTTTCTTTTCCTGAATTTTCTTTGTTTTATTATCTTTAAGTGTAAATTAATTTGGAGAAGTTTTGTTACTGTTTGCTATTTTATTTCTCCATGTTAAGTTTCAGCCTTGCATTTTATTCACTGTTTGCTTTATTTTGCTAATTAAAAATACCAAAAACATTTTAAAATTACCCAAAAACCACAAAAACAGTAAAAAAAGCATAAAAAGACCAAAAAGACTCTATTTGCTAGTTTTTGGATATTTTTATCTATTTTTATAAATCTCTCTTTCTCCCTTTTATTACATTGCTTTTATTTTCCAATATTGAAAAAGAAAATATAAAAAAAATATAAAATATAAAAAGAAAATATAAAAATCAGTGAAATTCTAAAATCAAAATACAAAAATACAAAATTGAAAATTAAAAATTAAAAATTAAAAACCCACAAAAAAATAGCATGGTAGACACTTGATCACTTTCACACACATTTTGAGCATTAGTGCCCCGTTCTACCTGTCTGCTCCCTGTGTTCGACCTCTACACATACTTTCACTATACACATATTTGTTGTAGAGTTATAATAAATTTTAACTCCGCACATTTACTTTCATTGCTTGATTTATCTGTTGTGGGTTAATTGTTGATTAATTCGGGTTTCTTGAGCGGTCGCTCAGCGACATTGTGGTCCCGCCTTGTGTGGACTACTTTTGACCCTCGCAAAATCCGAGTTAACAAATGGCGCCGTTGCCGGGGAGCAACAGCGCATAGTTCGGGTCTTGTTGGTGTTTGTGATTGATTGTCTATTTCGCGGCTTTTATTTTTCGCTATTTTATTTTCTTTATTTTTGATATATCTCTAGACCGGTCTAACCTTCTCTCTTGTTGACTTTGTGCGAGGAACCGCGGATCGAGGGAGGCGCTCCACCCTAGGCGCCTACGCACCCACGTGAAGCCGGCATCTGCCCGCTTAGCACCGAGGAGACAAGGAGAGATTTTTGAAGACCGAGCTCCACCCTTAGTTGTAGAATTTATTTCCCGCATTTATTTTTGTAATTTAAGTGAGAAAGCGACCTATATTTGTAATAATACAGGTACTCGGACATTCAGGACTCTCGGGCCTAACTTCCAGGTGTCTGTTCACCTGGGGGCTCACCGCGGCTTTTTACGGTTTTCTTCGCATTTTTTTATTTTGTTTTGTTTTCCGATTTTATTTCTTTTGTGTGATTGAGCCCTTAGTTTTAGGATTGCTTGCGTAGAATTAGGTCCAAACATCTTATTCAACATTGCATGTACCTATAGTCGCGTTTGGACTTAGTCAAATTTAAACAGTTGATCATCACCTTCAATCCGTCGCGCCGCGAGCTCTCCCCGCAAAGCGCTTTCTCCTACCCTCAATTTGTTGAGCAGAGGAGGGGTGAGCCTAGACCGGACTCTAGGGTTGAGGATTGGCGGTCAACTTGTGGTGCTTCCCGCTAATAGCAGTTTCTGAACTTAGGGCGATTTCATCGGGTTTTGCAGTTGCATATAGATAGGTTTCAATTCTGCTGAGCATCATTGCATGTAGAGTGCTGGAGGCAAGGTGAGCATTTCTCTTTAGCATGCATCATTGATTTGCCGCTTGCATTGCTTTTCCGCCTCTCTACCTCTGATTTTGCCAACCTAGGATCATAAAGGAATTGAATCCTCGTTAGGCGCGTGCATTTCTTATTAAAAATCCAAAAAAGTGATAACTAATAAAATTGGGACTGCTAATTTTACTCGACCCTAAAATCAATCAAAAAGAAAATCTTGTATTTGGGCGAGTAATTCCCTCATTGTCTTCACTTTTATTTGCTCGCGCACACCTTAAGGATTAGTGCCTAAATCCCATCAAGCCCCTAAGTGTGTGTGAAATTCTTTGACTTCTCACCTAACTCTAAAACCGACAAGATAAAAAGACTGCTCTTTGCGGTCTCTACCGAGTTGAGTAGGTGAATTGAGGGTTTGCATTCTTTTCATTTTTGATTGTGATTGTTTTGTGTGCGTCCTAGATCATCCCTGCGCATTTGCGCCTTTCTTCCCACTTCTCTTGACTTGACCATCGTGCTCTCCCGATCATTTTCCTTTTGTTTTCGAGATGGACCCCTGGAGCATTTTCTATCCGGCCTTTGCGGATCCTTCGTTCACTCCAGATGGTCCACCTCCTTTTTTCCAGGAGGACTTTGCTCCTGACTTTTGTACATATCCGCCTCAGCCACAGTATCAGACCTTGGATTTCTACCCACACCCACCTCCACCTCCACCTGTATATTATCCTCCTCCACCTTCACATCCACCCGAGACTGAGCTGCTGGAGTCACCTTTCATGGAGTCCACCCTTGAGCACTTGACCCAGATGATGGATCATATGAGACAGAGGATTGACACCCTCACTAGTATCAATAAGAGCGACCATGATATTCCACCATTTGACGACATGGGTTCACTCGAGGATTTCCATGAGAGCTTGCAATCACCAAAATTACAAAAAAATGAGAAAAATTTAAAAATACAAAAAGAGTTCGGGAGACGCATGATCGAGCCAGACTGTGAGGAGAGGTACCACTTGCCATATCCTTTGACCACACATTCATTCACACCCCGTCCCACCTTTGACCCCGAGGATGCCGCTGTACAGACTGCTCTTGGCATGCCTCGTGTATATGATGATTCCGACTTCCTCCCTTGTATGGAGGAGGTCCAAAAATTCAAAAAAATATTGACTGAACCCGAAGTGGTGGCCACCATTCATGAGATCATCCGTGCACCACTTCAGCAGGCCATGACTGGTTTATCTGCTCCTCTTCCCAAGAAGAGAAAGCGGAGGAGCAGATCTGAGCGTCATATCTTGACCATGGCCACTGCCCACGCCATCACACACCGTCCCATTCCTCAGAAGAGGAACACTGCCACACCATTCATTAGCTGCACCATCTCTGACTTCACATGTGATCGCACTCTCCTAGACGGCGGTGCTTCGATTAGCATCATACCCTTCTCGCTGGTACAATCTCTTCACTTAGGGCCTCTCAAGAAGACCAGGATGATCGTACAGTTTGCTGATGGATCAATAAAGAGGCCGAAGGGTATCCTTGAAAACGTCGTCATCTCGATTCAGGGCACGAGCCACAATGTTGATTTTGTCGTGTTGCCCATGGAGAACTCCACAGGGGAGCACTCTCCAATCATCCTGGGACGACCATTCCTCGCCTCTGCGAGAGTCGTTATTGACTACGGATCAGGAGAGATTCGCTTCCGTCCTGCTGACGAGGGCGAAGCAGTGATCACCGCACCCACTGCTGACCAGAGACCCGCACCTGATGTGACTTCACCTAACTTGGCTGACCCCGAGGACTATGATCTATATGAGGATATCAGAGAGACCTTCTTCATGATCGATGATGAGACCCGAGAATTCCTCTCTAAGGAGGAAAGCTCGGAAAACATAGACCTTGGTGTTGCTGCTTCCTGTGATTGGCGATGTGTTGATGACATCCGCGGGATCTACACGATTGACACCATTGAGCGGAGGGCGGATTTAGAGACTATACAGGACGGACATGCTCTGACTACTTCCACTGATGAGTCCGCTCCTGTCCATGTAGATACTAATGAGACTAAGGCCGAATTTGATTTAGTTGCTTTTCTTCAGAAATTCGGACCTTTTGATGAGAAAGATGATCCAGTTGAAATTATAGAGGACGACCGGAGCTCGACTACTTCCACCGATGATTTTGTGCCTTTTGATTTTGACTTGGACGACACCTCGCAGGACGACTCCGATTACACTTCTTCCGAGGATGATGAGTTCGTCCCATTTCACTTTGATATCGGCGAGACTTCCAAGGCCATACCTGACCACACTTCTTCCACTCACACGTCTGTGCCTTTACACCATAGGACCACCAAGGGAGAACCTAGCCATACTACTTCCATTGACCAGTTCGTTCCTTTCAGATTCGATTCCACTGAGGGCCTTCACCATGTCGACCCTGATCGCCTTCCGTCCGTTGTGGACCCCGATGTCGACTTGCATCACACTAGATCTATCCCTCAGCGGTCTCGCAAGAAGGTTCGCTTTCAACCTTCTTGATCATCTGTATATCCATCTCTGTTGTATATTCACTTTTGTGTACCTCTGTTCTCTCTACCGTATTGCTCGTCCACCCATTATCGTGTCTGCCTTGCTTAGGACGTACTTTGCCCTAAGTATAGGGGGGTGGATGAGCCGAGTGTTCATTCATCGTTCCGTCTGATCACTCCTGTTGTTGCCTATACTTAGGGCTTCTTTCACCCTAAGTATAGGGGGAGTGACGTGTACATCCTCACGATCTCTTCTTCCATCTTCATCTCTTTTCTTCTTTTCTTCTTTTCTTCTTTTCCTCTTCTATCTTCTTCATCTACCGAAAAGGTGCCGCCCCTTGTAGACAGTCTTCTATACTTAGGATGTACTTTATCCTAAGTATGGGGGGTGTGCACCCCGAGTTTTTCTATTCCTCTCGATCCTCTCCATTGTCTCCTCTTCTTGTCTATACTTAGGGATATCTTACCCTAAGTATAGGGGGAGACACCCCGAGTACGATCTGTTCATTCCCACCCTTGACCCTCCCTGCTTTGTGTACAGTATGCTATACGTAGGATTATTTGATCCTAAGTATAGGGGGGACGGTCAACTTCTCATTGATTCATTTATTTATTCTTTAGATTTTCCTATACTCAGTACGAGTTATGTCTTCTCTTTTCTCTCTGATCTATGAGGACATAGCTCAAGCTAAGTATAGGGGGGTCGTCTATACTACGTATATACTTTAGCCATAACTCGCACTTTCGTATTTTCTTAATAAATATGGCTAATAATTCTTTAAAAATTCTTTAAAATTCATTAAAAATCCTTAATAAAAAGATGTTATCATTCCTCAAATTCTTTTTGTATTTACTGATTAATAAATCAGGTGAAAATGTTTTTTGCAAAATGTTTGAAAAATAGTTGAAAATCTTTGTGAACATCTATTGAAAACTATTTTGAAAATATTTTGTTACGTGTTTTCAACCTTTGTAAAAATGTGTGTTTTGTAAAATTTCTTTTCTTTGTGTGAAATAAAATGTTTGAAAAATGATTTGCAAATGGTTTGAAAATTGGTTGCAAAAATGATTTGAAAAACCTATATATACTGTTTTGAAAAGCCTTTGCAAAATGATTTTCAAATGTGTGTAAATGTTTGTAAAATGTTTGTAAAAATTATTTTGGACTATAGTTTTCAAGAATTGTGTGTAAATTGTTTTCAAATAAGTTTGAGGAATACATACATCACACCAAAATCCACTATATTTATATATGTATAAAATTGACCACTTACCCTTGTAAATTCTTAAAATCCACTTCTTGTAAAAATAAGAAGCACTCCCGTGAACATATTTTTACCTAGCTTTCAGCCAAAATCTTTCTGTTTTCAAAATTCCCAAAAACATTTGCAAAACTAAAATCCAAAAACATTTGAAAAATCTTTTAAAAAAATAAAATACAAAAAATGCATCTGCATATGCATCATCATCATCATATTTTCAAAAATCCATAAAAAGTTCAAAATCTTTGAAAATTGCATCACAAAAATATTTTCTGCATTGCATTTCATGGCATTCGCATTTTTCGGATTGAGTTTGATAGTTGAACGAGTCTAAGTAAAATCCGGAGATTGGAGCTTGATTGGACCTTAAAATCTACCTAATAACAGGAACCTTATAGGAACTGGGTTTGAGGTACTTCAGGTCTAGTTGACTTAATTCTTTGAGGATCACGAGACTTGGTTCAATGGATTCTTGACTGCCTAAGTAGAGTATTTCGGAGCACACACACGACTCTTGTTGATAATGACCTGACTTGGACACCTGCACCTTTCACATGGCTCAACTCAGTTGGAGTGGTGAGGGGATTGGATTTGCCGGTATGAGACGCACACAAGTGGAAACACTTGTCCTCCTCTAGGGAGGGAAGTGCACCCCAACCCGTCCAGTGATTAGGAAGTCTAAAGACAGGAGGCTGTGGGTTGCGATAAAGCTTCAAAAGAGGGATAGTCTACTGGCTCAAGAGGAAAAACTCCTTATGTAAATGCTGCTGTGAATAGTATTTAAAAAAAGAAAGAAAAAAAAAGTTTAGGCATGTACAAAAATAAAAAGCCTGCAAAGTATGTACATATGTTGTAAAGTCAATAAGCAAGCTTGAGTTCCAAAGTCATATCATGTGAGCCTGCAGCAGGATGACTTGACTACACTGGTCTTGCATCCCGGGATAGGTAGCTACACTGGCTACCGTCCATTCTTCTCTTCACCCCCTCCTCTTGAGCTGGTTGCCACTTGAACTTAGAAGGGAATACCCCGCTCCTCGAGGATGGAGTTGCTGGATTGGGGAATCATTGGGTTGTCGTACTGGAGAAGTCAGTCTCTTTGTCATTCTAGTTGGGGAGAGCCACCATCACTTACACTGTACGAGTCAGATTCATAGTCGTAAGGGTTTGCGTATGAGTTGAGATATTTCTGACCTGGCTATTGAGGAGACTTGGACAGAGTTTTGGGATTCTCAAGGACTGTTGGATTTCAAACACGGTTCTCAATAAGGTTCCGCCCGCACTAAAATTCCAAAGGTCCTACTTAAGCTCCAAACTTTGATTTTGTGAAGACAAGTTTGATCATTAAATTTAGTCCATCTTTCTTCTTTTTCTTTTCTTTATTTTTCTTTTTCTGCACTTATTGCATAAGTGTTTGCTAGGGACTAGCAAAGGTAAGTATAGGGGGATGATGAATCCACGTTTCATCATCTTTATTCTATCATTTTGACCTTAAAAACCCTAGTAAATGCGTGTAAATAGGCGTAATATAGGCATTTTAGCATTCATGCATATGTGTGTAAATATTGTATAAAATGCAGTTTTTATAGCCAAAATTATAGAATAAAGAAAAGAAAAGAAAAAGAATAAAATATTGTAAATATTTTATGACCCGAAACCCCGAGACCTAGGCATCTTGATGAATAGGTCGACAAGGAATAAAGTAGGGGGAGATAAGGGACAAAATACATATAAAATACCCATACATTCTATTCATTCTTTATTCATTTTGGGACCTATTTTTGGTTTAACTTTTTGTGCATCAAATTAATAAACTTTGTTCATGAAAGTTGTAGCTAATTTTATAAAGAAAATTACAAAATTGATTTCACAGAAAAATAATGTACAGATAAAAAGTTATGGTCTGAATAAAAATCCAGAATCCCAACTTCCCAGACCCGTATCTCACAAACGACAACTCCAAATGCAGCATACTCACTTTAATTGTATATAGAAGAAAATAAGCTAATTAATGGCGGTGGTTTCACATTTGGCGGAGCTACGGTTTGAAAGTTGAGTTTTGGACCCTCATTGTATACTTGTACATATTAAAATATTCAATTTATTATTTATTTATTATTTTTACAATTTTATATTTTTATAATGTTGTAAATAATACTTATAATAATTATGTACATTGAAATAAGAATAAAAACCTAAATAAAAACAAAAATAAAATACTTAAAAATAAAATACATAGATACAACACTTATATACATACCTAGATAACACACTCTTATAATTTATTAAATGCACAAAATAATTCAGAAAAATAAAATAAAAATATATTTAAGTGTATAAAACTACTTTATATGTATATAAAATAATAAATAAAATAATAAAAGTTAAATACACAAAATAAAAATAAAGTAATACAATATATAGGTAATATACCTATAAAGGGCATAAATGCAAACTTGTAAAAATATACGTCATAAAAATAATTAAAAATCATAATAAAATAATTTATAAAAAAATAAACATTTTTTATTTTATAATTAAAAATCAATAAAATCATTTCCTATTTTTAATTGAATTTAGAAACCTTTTTTCCAAGGTTTTTTCTGGTTGGTCCACGTGGACCAACCAGATCTCTCCCTTGGTTGACCTCGGTCAACTCTCTGACCGAGGTCTGGAGCCTGTCAGAATGGGTTTTGTCCCATCTTCGTGGATTTTTCCCGGCCTCATCTTTCACCATTTGAGGTCGAAGTCTTCACGACTTTTGATCACCTACGAACCATGAATCACGCCTATGTGTTTTTTCGACCTTTGGGTCGTTGATTCGCAAGATATGTTTTGATCTTCGAGCCCTCATCACCATCTTTCAAAAACAGCCCATCAACCTCCATAGCTCCCTTGAACCGTTTTTGTTTGAGCAAAATACCTCCGAGGGCGTGCTGCTGGATCCCCTGTGACAGAGGGATGATCCAGCACCTTGTCGAGGTGCTTAGTTAGCTCGGCGGCGGATTCCACCACCACCTCCGGCCTCTTGGCCGTTGAGGTTCCTTCCTTGGGCTATACAGCCCTTGAGGTCTTTCTTCTTATTTCTTTTGTTTTCTTTAGCTTCTGGTAGATGTAGAATCAGATCCCCATCATTATCTGCATTCTTCATCCACCTGTTCGCTTCATTCGACCCCTCACCGGAGCGAGCTCCGGTGAGCCTTCATTCCGCCATTCCGCTCCCCCCCCCCTCGCGTTTCTCGCCATCTGGAGGTGCGTGGCATTTTGCCCGCGCACCCGCATCACCCCTTTGCTGCAGGTCTCGAGCTTCAACGTGCACCTGGGATTCCTTTTGAAGAAGCGGTGGTTCCTGGAGCTCACTTGCTCCGGCAGCCCCACGCAAGCCCGCCGGCCTCGCCGGGCCCTTTTTGGAGTCGCCAACAACTTAGGAGGACCTGCAGGAAGCCGCCGGTCCCTTTTTGAGCCCCAACAGTTGTCGGAGGCGGCCGATTTTGCCGATCGAACGAACCCCAGGGAGGGTTCTTCACGCGTTCATCCAGAGGGCCTGGGGACCGTTCGATCTCGGCCTGTTCTTGGCGAGAAGCAGTGAGCGTTGGTTCCAGCCCCTCTGTCAGCCGTTGGTTCGAGTTGGATGATCTAATCTGGACCGCGCATTTGAAGGGGTATCAGCCGTTGCGGTCGCGACACGTGTCTTAAGTGGGAATATCGCCGCCGTCGGATCGCGCGAAATCCTAGGTATTTTGCATTAACAGCCCAAGCATTTTTTATTTTTATATTTACTGCATAAGCTTTCTTTGGCCTCGGTTATAATTTTGTAAACTTTATAATTGAACCCCTGAACTTTTACATTATTGCATTTGTGCCCCTGCCTGGGCGCGTGCAACGCACGCACGTCTAGGCGATTTTGCAAAGGCACTCCTGCGACTTTAGCCATTTATATTCAGTCCAGTAATATTTTAATTCAGTTATATTTTTGTGGACAAATTTCAATTGTGCCCTTGAGTTTCTTACAAATTACAAAAACGTCCCTACCAGGCCCCTATTCTTGCTTGCTTGTAGCATTTATTTGAAGCATCATTTGAAATCCAAAAATTCTCAAATTTTGAACTTAAGTACCTGGGAACTTTTACTTCCACGCCACAATTTTAGTTTTTGTTTTTATTTTATTTTTATATTTATTAAAAATCAAAAACATGCTTTTTGTGCACTGTCTAGCTTATAAAATACCAAAAAAATATAAAAACTTCTCAGAAAAATTCCAAAAAAATATATTGTGTGTATTTTAGTTTGTTTTAACTCCCAGCCAAAAATCATTAAAAAATACAAAACCAAACTCCTAAAAATTGCAAAACTCTAAAAACCTTCATAAAAAATTATAAAATTCATAAAAAATCCAAAAATCGTGTTTTCTTTTCCTGAATTTTCTTTGTTTTATTATCTTTAAGTGTAAATTAATTTGGAGAAGTTTTGTTACTGTTTGCTATTTTATTTCTCCATGTTAAGTTTCAGCCTTGCATTTTATTCACTGTTTGCTTTATTTTGCTAATTAAAAATACCAAAAACATTCTAAAAATTACCCAAAAACCACAAAAACAGTAAAAAGGTATAAAAAGACCAAAAAGACTCTATTTGCTAGTTTTTGGATATTTTTATCTATTTTTATAAATCTCTCTTTCTCCCTTTTATTACATTGCTTTTATTTTCCAATATTGAAAAAGAAAATATAAAAAATATAAAATATAAAAAGAAAATATAAAAATCAGTGAAATTCTAAAATCAAAATACAAAAATACAAAATTGAAAATTAAAAATTAAAAACCCACAAAAAAATAGCATGGTAGACACTTGATCACTTTCACACACATTTTGAGCATTAGTGCCCCGTTCTACCTGTCTGCTCCCTGTGTTCGACCTCTACACATACTTGCACTATACACATCTTTGTTGTAGAGTTATAATAAATTTTAACTCCACACATTTACTTTCATTGCTTGATTTATCTGTTGTGGGTTAATTGTTGATTAATTCGGGTTTCGTGAGCGGTCGCTCAGCGACATTGTGGTCCCGCCTTGTGTGGACTACTTTTGACCCTCGCAAAATCCGAGTTAACAAGTACGAGGAGGACGTCCCCAGCAACAGGGGCGCGGCTTTACATCTCGGGGAGGTAGGGGACAACCTTACCAGACTTGAAGCACGACAGGCTCAAGTAGACCACAAAGAGAGGGACAGTTGAATGCTATTACTGACGGACAAGCGCACGCCTCAGGATCGGTAGTGTGAGGTATGATTTCTGTAGGCGACTTTACTGCTCATGCTCTCTTTGACTCTGGTGCATCACATTCTTTTATATCGTTGAGCTTTACGAGTATCTTAGGTCGAGAGACTACCACAGTTACAGACCCTTATCTTATTAAGGGACCTGGAGGTTAGTTGTTTGCGGTCCACCGGGTGTTTCCTGATTGTCCGGTATATATCGGAGGTTATATGCTAGAAGCATACCTATTACTCTTACAAATGGAAGACTTTGATGTTATTCTTGGTATGGATTGGCTCGAAAATCATCATGCATGCCTTGATTGCTTCCAGAAACAAATCATTTTCAAGATTCCTGATTTACAAGAATTTGTATTTGATGGGAGTACCTCCTCTGGGGGAGTAGTATGCATATCAGCATTGCAAGCACATCGCTTGCTTGATCAGGGGTGTGAGGGATACATTGCCCATGTCATTGGGGATCAAGTGCAACATAAGGAGATTTCTAATGTAGAAATTGTTAAGAACTTTATAGATGTCTTTCCAGATGAATTGCCCGGACTTCCTCCACAAAGGGGAGTAGAGTTTGAAATAACTCTCATTCAGGGAACTCAACCAATTTCTATTGCACCATACCGGATGGCGCCAGCTGAACTAGAAGAACTTAAGGTGAAGTTGCAGGAATTATTGGAGAAGGGCTTCATACGCCCCAGTACATCTCCATGGGGGGCATCGGTCCTATTTGTTAAAAAGAAGGATGGATGGATCTATGCGCATGTGTATAGATTACCGGCAATTAGATAAGGCGTCTATCAAGAATCGTTGTCCATTGCCTCGGATTGATGACCTCTTTGACCAACTACAAGGATCATCTGTTTTCTCCAAGATTGATCTTTGGTATAGCTATCATCAGTTGCGAATTAAAGATGTCGATATACCTAAGTATGCATTTTGGACAAGATACATACATTATGAGTTCATGGTAATACCCTTTGGCCTGACAAATGCCCTAGCTGCTTTCATGGATATGATGAATCGGGTGTTCAGGCCATTTCTTGATAACTTTGTGGTGGTCTTCATTGACGATGTCCTTATTTACTCCCGGATGAGGAACAACACCGAATACACTTACAAAAAGTATTAGATACATCGAGGAAACACAAGCTATGCGAAGTATAGTAAGTGTGAGTTCTGGCTTCGAGAAGTGTCATTCTTGGGTCACGTCATCTCAGGTGCAGGGGTCGCTGTGGATCCTGCAAAGATTGAAGCAGTTCTTAACTGGGCACAACCAAAGAATGTGTCAGAGGTCCGTAGTTTTCTTGGCTTAGCCGGATATTATAGAAGATTCATGAAGGGGTTTTCTCGGATTGCCCTTCCCCTTACTCAGCTGACCAAGAAGGAGACAATGTACACTTGGACAGACAAGTGTGAGGAAAGCTTCCAGTTGAAGGATAAACTTACTACAGCTCCCATCTTAGTGATTCCATCAGGAACTGACAGATTTACAATATACACCGATGCGTCAAAGGATGGATTGGGTGTCGTTTTGATGCAACATGGCAAAATTGTTGCGTATGCATCTCGTCAGTTGAAACCTCATGAGAAGAATTATCCAACCCATGATATGGAGCTTGCAGCAGCTGTTTTTGCTCTCAAGATGTGAAGGCACTATCTATATGGGATGGCTTTCAAGATCTTCACAGATCATGAGTCTTAAGCATTTGTTTGATCAGAAAGAGCTAAATATGAGGCGACGACGGTGGATGTAGCTCTTGAAGGATTACGAATGCACTATATCATATCACCCTGGTAAGGCAAATGTGGTAGCAAATGCACTTAGTCGTAGGCCACGCTCGAGTGAATCCCATCCCCAACTCAAGACACGGGATCTCCTCGTATCTTTTAGTGAGTGCCACCCCTTTCAGAGTAGTCGAGAGACGGTTATAATTCCCTCCCCTTCCCGCCCTGAACTAGTAGAGAGGATCATTCGCGGACAGCTTGCAGATGAGAGTCTACAGAGGCTCAAGGACAAAGCCCTTGCTGTGTTTTTGGTTGACTTTTCATATGAAGATGATGTGATACGAAATGGCAACCGTTTGTATGTTCCAGCATATATGGAACTAAGAAATGAGATCATGCGCGAGGCACATAGCTCTCGATTATCGATACATCCTGGTGGCACCAAGATGTATAAGGATTTAAAGAAAAAATTCTGGTGGGAGCAAATGAGAAGAGATGTGGCTGATTTCGTGGTAAGGTGTATGACATGCCAACAGATTAAGGCTGAAGCATAAGCGGCCACCTGGAGTTCTGAAGTCCCTTCCAATTCCCAGGTGGAAGTGAGAAGGCATATCTATGGACTTCGTTACAGGGCTTCCTAGAGCTTCTAGCCGTCATGATGCCATATGGGTAGTAGATGATAGGCTTACGAAGTCGGCACACTTCATACCTTTGAGCATGGCTTGCACTCCAATACAGCCGAGAATTACTTCAAATTATTGGCGGGAGTTCATGAACTCTTTAGAAGTGCAGTTGTGCCTCAGTTCAGCTTACCATCCTCAGACCGACAATCCGAGAGGACGATACAAACATTAGAGGATCTTCTTCAAGCATGTGTGCTAGAGTGGAAAGGGTCTTGGAAGGACTTTTTATCGTTAGCAGAGTTCTCGTACAATAATAGTTACCATGCCATCATAGGCATGGCCCCTTTCGAGGCATTATATGGGAGACGATGTACTACACATTTGAGTTGGCAGGTGGTCGGGCATAACCAGCTGCATAAGGTGGAATACTTGGAGGAAACTACTAAAGCTATTAATACGGCCCGAGAAAAGCTGCTTACTGTACAAAGCAGACGAAAGAACTATAGTGATAAACGACGAACCGATCTTAGCTTCAAAGTTGGGGATTTCGTCTTCCTGGGAGTATCTCCAATCAAGGAAATGCAGCGGATTGGAGTAAAGGAGAATCTAGCCCCACGGTTCGTTGGACCTTTTGAGATCCTTGACAGGATTGGCAATGTTGCTTATAGGCTGGCACTTCCCCCTCACCTATCGGGAGTGCATAACACCTTTCACATTTACAACATAAGGAAATATGTGCATGACCCATCGCACGTGATCAACTACGATGATCTTCATGTGGACACAAACTTAAGCTATCCTAAGGAACTGGCTCGAATCGTAGATCACTCAGTGAAGAAGTTTAGGCATAAGGAGATACCATTGGTGAAGGTTCTTTGGCAGCGACATAACTCCGAGGAGGCCACTTGGGAGCCTGAGGTAGATATGCGACGAGACTACCCACATATTTTTGAAGGTAATCTCTAAATATTACTTATATATTTAGCAGTAAATCGACTGGGCTCAACCTTTTAAGGTTGTTATGTTACATTCCATGCATCTTAAGTCTCGAGGACGAGACTGTTTTTTAAGGTTGTTATGATGTAACGTCCCGGAAATTTCAGCTTTTTCTAAAATATTAAAACATATACAATATCAACTCAAAAGAAGCGTCTCGTCACAAGCTTTCCAACGAGACCAAGAATGCGTGAATCAGAGTTCGTATGAGGAAGTTATGCCTATTTTAGTGAACTATGGTCAGGGACAATTATGGAAGGTAGACCCGCGGGGTTGCGCCTTATTGCATGTGTTGGAGATATTTTGAGGCATAATTTCACCTCAAAATTGACAACTTTATTTCCTATTCTTCACATTTGAATGGTCTTTAAAACCACATTGATCTCCTTCCATTCTCACCCTTCTCCAAATTGATTTCCTCACTCTTCTTCCCTAGAGATACGAGAGGAAGAGCTTCTTCCCTTTGACGAGCCACGAGGCTTCGGAGCTTCATTACGAGGACAGGAGGAAGAACGTCACCGCAAAGGAAAGGCGCCGTTTAGTTCAGATCGTTGACCATGTGCACGGATCAAAGGACTCACATTTAGGTAACGGATCTGGACATTCTCATGTTTATTCGCAGACCTTGCGATGATGGAGTTTGTTGTTTTTTATGTTTGGTGTTACAATTTCGATCCTTCCCCAGGATCATCTTATTGTTGTTGGTATTATTCATCTTGCTTGTTAAATCATCGCTTTGAATAAAAAGAAGAAAAAAACTCTATAGTCACGTACAAAGATCTAACCCCGTGAAGGATCTCGTCTCTGTATAAAGTATACCATCATAAGGTTTCATTTTAGAACATATTTTCATCAGATTAATCCGGTGTAGGTGTACTATCTTTTCATGTTAGTGTTTGTTTATGAAAAGAATGCGATGGTGAGTTTTGTTGGAGCCATGATTATCTTGAATGTTTTACTGTTAAGACCTTTTTAAAATCGGAAGTATTGCATTGAAAGACATAAAAGAGCATCTTATCTGTGATCTACACATGTTAGGATTTATGTATATGTATATAGGAATTAATATGGTGTTATCCAAAATAATTTAAGTTTCGAGATGGCCATACACTTTAGGAGTTTGTGCATCAAGATATTGTGTGATTGTAGGCGTTGGTGTTAATATTTATGGAAATGTTGGGCCGAGATGTAATCTATACTATGTATTAAATTAGCTTCAATAGAATTGAGTGGGGCATATATAAATGAAATATCGGATTTGGACATTAGGAGATGTTACTTCTGGCAAAAGAGCATATGATTATTAGTAGCCCTCCCCTTAGTCATGTAATGGTAGGAGTACAAATGCAAACTCCAAGTCGTGGACCTGCAAGATTTGTGTTGCTTTAATCCATAACAATTAATATGATATATTGGTATATATAGTCCTTTGCATCATGTTTCATGATTTCTGTATGCGATGTTGTTTGGTTTCCTTTTCTTTAAAACAACTGCATCCCACGCCTGAACGGTAGGGTTCTTATATATAATGTATGTGTGTGCGTGCACACAACTTGTATACAATGTACAATACCACACAAAATTGATAATAGTATACCTCATGATCGGTGTTTTAGCATCATTTCTTCGAGAATTGTATACTTTGACTATAACGTAATTCTTATATCACAATGGGTAAATCAAGCTCTCCCCATAATTAATTTTAGTATGACATTTAGATGGAGAGCATCATGGTTATTGGTTAAGGAATTGTATGCTTGTGGGAGAATGGTTATCACGGGATAATGTGTTGGGTGTTTTCTTGTCTAACAATCCAAATATGTGAAATGAAATATGTTAAGCTACCTCATGAGACTGATGAATGCGGTTTGAGGTAATGTTAATGGCATGGTGGTGACTTGGATATTACAACTATTAATGGATTTGTTATTAACTTGCTAAATACTACAAGGTGGGTGCAGACCCTTGTCGTCCGGCTGAGCCGACAATAAGTTACTCCCACTCGAGGGGCATCACAGAGTGGGGTTGTGGTAGGTACTCTGGAGAATTGGGGTTGATACATGTAACGGAACGGGTCGGGACGACCGGCGGAAGCATGCAACATTGGGTCGCACGACCAAACCATTACCGGGAACTTGCATGGCAATCAATGAGCAGAGAAATAAAATATTTAACTAAAGTCCAGTCAACATGAAAGTTCTCTTATTACAAGTCCAACATGGGTAACATTGCAAAAGGACCAATAATAAAACTAGCAATTCAAAGTTCCAGTGGGCATAACGACATCCCTTCTTAATCAATGCATCTGTGATCTATACCGGTTCTACTTCACGACGACGGTTAGTTGCCTTGAACTAGAAGTTAAGTCACAACTCGTGTTCTCCTGAAAAAAAAACAACAACACATGTTATAAGCTAACGCTCAGTATGTGCCGAGTTGGGGTCAAGCCGGCTAGCGCAGAAAACAAGTCTCCCTATGCTACTTTAAACCGTTAAAACATAATCTCTTTTATACGATCAATTATCAACACAACTATACGGTTTGCATAATTATCTGATTGCATATGAAACTAATTTGTTCTCATGTACCGTTATCATGAGACTCATAGTTTCACATAAACATGCATACAGAAGGTATTCCTTGTGAAGACTTTCGTTAAAGCCATAATTACATATACGCCTTAACATTTTCATAATTTTCACTTATACCCTCGGAATTTTTCATAATTGCATATATGCTCCAGAACAATCAAAACACTTGCATAATGCCATTACTTGGCCATAGTTGCACACATGTGCCTTAGCAATTTCAGAAACTGTAAACATACCATTGGTTTGTTTAGTGGTTAAAGTTGTCTTAATTGTTACTTCTTAATGGCTTTGGTGGCTTTGCTGGCTTTGGTGGCTTTACCGCTGGCACAAGCGGTTCATACTTGACAGTGTAGCTACAACTGTAAAGGACTTATATTTTGCCTCTGTGGTTCCTTGCAACCATACGCCCCTTGCGGCGTTGCCCCTTGGGCATACGATAATTGGACTCTAGAGGTGGCTCCCACCATTAGGTGTAGCACTTAGCTCCGCTTATCGTCATCATGCCATTATTTATCTTAAAGAAATTCATATTCTTTCATGAGAATTTCCTTTTCCATGCAATAACGCTTCATTTGAACATTTCAGTTTCAACAGCTTACTATTAACTTTTGTTACTAGATAACTTAAATAATTACAATGAGAGATCGAAAACATAAAGATCTTATCTTAGTAATGGTTATAATCATAAGAGACATCATTAATATTTTTTTGTATAAATTTCTTAGTGGTGAGTTGACCGTATGATTTATCATAAAAATAATACTTGAACCATTACATCTGAATTTAGTACGACGAGTTCATAAATAATTATTGATACCTTTCGATGAAATTATTGCATATATAACTACTATCCAACAACTTTAAAGTACATAGTATTTGTTTAGACATAAATATAAGTAAATCAATATACGGTATTGAAGTAAATGGTTTGCATCTTAATGCAAAATAGGCATGTGATATGTATTACACAAATAATGATTTGGTTAATAAGAAGATCCCTCTGTTTTCATTTCTTCGATTATGCGCAATATCCCAACTGTATAAAAGTTGAACTAAAATTCCTTGTGGCTCAAAATTACAGGACTTGGATCAAACCAACCCAACCCCCCCTTTTTCAAAGGATATCGACCGTTAGTCCTTAGAATACCATTCAACATTCAAAAGTAATTCATTTCATCTTCAAAAAGTAATTCATTTCATCTTCATTTTATTCACAGACTTATGAAAGTAATACTCTACGGATGAACTTATCTAATTAGCCCCATATGAAATTGTCCAATACATGAACTTATGAAATTAATATTCCACCGATGTGCATATTCCAATAGGAAAGATAAGAATCAGCCAACATTGAATAACACCTTGAGATTATTTAGAAAAAAAATACTGATGAATACAAATCGATATTCGAAGATCCCTAATTTTGCCATTAGCAATTACTGAGTTAGGAAGCATAATCAAGCGACTTCTTGTAGTAGAAGCATAATCGAATATTAAGATCGGGAAATTTGTTTCTTAACTCATTCCTACAGGTTCAACAATTACATTTGAAAACATAACTCAGATATGAATTTTTTTGATATGTATAATTCAGGCTGACATGCACATTTATAGTTCCATCCCAGAAGTGATCATTATTCCTACGAAATCCTATATCGATACATATGTTTTGAGATTGTGTTTTGTACAACTAGGTAAATACTTATCACAGTTATGGATGGAAGGCATACATCGATTCATCAAATAGTACTCCTAAGGGATCGACACATACATTTAAAAATCATAATCTTAAACCGATACCTACATCATCTTGAGATCATATATTGTGCACATTAAGTAAATATTTATCACAAAGGCATATGTCGATTCATCGAATAATATACCTACGATGTTCGACACATACCTCGAGTCCGACGGATTGTATCTAATGGATTGCTACGTCGGCCCTCTCCCTGCTCTCGAGCCGACGTTCTCCTCTAATGTACTGACGCCGGCGTTCCTACGATGAGAATGATCCCCCAATGAGATTACTCTCTCTAACTCTCCAACTCCCCTTCTCTCTCGCAATCCTCTATCTCTCTCTCTCTCTCTTTTTGCAAAAACATTAGACGTGAGGGGAAGGGAGGGTGATTTTATTGGATTTTTGATACCTCTCAATGAGGCAATCAACGGGGCACTAATGCCCATTAATTTCATAAATAATTGCATGCTATTGATTGGAGTATTATAAGGCAATATGACTGGAAAAAATCTCCAGCTGTTACAATGCATGTGTGCATCACACCATATAGATCCGTTCTGTGACTATTGGTTTGGGGCGAGCAAGAATCCTGTATCAAACTCGATTGACGGAATAGTGGTTCCTTGGGCATATGCCTTGTGTCTCGAGTGCCAGAGTACTACCAACCAGACTAACTGAAGGACCGCGCTTGCGCACAACTCTTAGTCTGCACTTTGAATGAAGCGATGCAGGTTTCATTCCTAGTGTAGATTTTCTCCTTTGACGGATGAGTCCGGGGTTAATAAATAAATAAGATAGACCAAAGAATTTGAAGTGGATTAATTCTATAATTGTCAAAAATCTGCTCGTTGCGAGTAACTTAATTAGAGGCTTCCTAGTTGAGTTTCTTAGAATATTTTCATTATACCTCTGTAGTTACTGCACTTGCATTGCCTACCTAAATATTCTTTCATTATAAATTATTGTTATATCCTTATTGGATCATTTGACTCACAAGTTACCCCTCTTGGAAATCCAACAGGAAATCTTGAGCAGGAGACCGAGGCGAGAGTTTTTGGCAGCACCGTTGAGAATCATTTCGGAGGTTGATACCTAGTGGAACCGATTTCTTGTTGGTCCTTTTTTTCCTTTATTGGTGATGTAATAATAAGACCTTGAATTATTCCTGTCATCTTAAGTTGTGGATGGTTTTCTTTTGAATGGATATTTTCTCCTGCAGTTTGTTTTTGTTATGAATGCTTTATCATGCAGATTGTATATGACTGTTGTTGGGTAAAAATTGTGATTAGCATTGAGATTCTTCCCTATTTAGATGGGGTGTTACAAAAAAATTCCAAATCAATTGTAGTACATGGATAATAGTATGAATAAAATTATAGAACAGAAAAAAACTTTTTGAATAAAACGGGCCAAAATTACAGACTAAAAATATGACATGTACTTGCAAGCAATTAGGATCCTACATCTAATTTTTCATGATTTTTGGAGCACCATAGCTATTTTAAATAAATCCAACAAACACATAAAAATACAATTGCTAGCAAGGGCATATATGTAAATAAAATGAAATATGAGGGCCTCTTGCAATGTTTCCAAAAATATATAACGTACATGAAATTTTCTTGGGCCAAGAATAAATACAGCAAGTCATATGGTATGTTTGCAAAATGGCCACCTCACGTAGGACGGCACGTGAGGTGACCTGGCATGGACCTAAATATAATATACAGAAAGAACAAGGGTCGACATGCAATCTCACGAGATTTATTTACATTGAACGTTTTATTTGCATGAATAATAATTAAATACTAAATAAGTGGGGGTAAGATATGCAATTTACCCATCTTGCACGCCATCGGATGACTGAGATTCATTCACTTGGACACGTGTCCACGCGTGGTGCGACGATACCGGTTCGACGATGTTTGATTGCGATCAAATCCTGGATGAGATTCAATGGCTACAACTCCTCATGGATGGACGCTCATGATCAAAACTAGAGCGCTCGAGGGATCCGACGGCTACTACTCTTCCTAAATAACAGGGAAGAACAGTTGATCGGGGTTCCTTCAATCGTCGCCCTCTCGCGATTCCGATGGTCTCTCGCTCTCCTCCAAGGCTAAGAATGTTCCTCGAAGGTGTCGCAGAGGCCCGGTGCTCCATAAATGGCTGGGAGTCAATGGTTGAGTCCTAGATGCCCAGTGAAGTTCGAAGCTCTAGGTAACTCGTTCCTCTGCAAAATCCCCCCTGTTGGATATGCGAGCCCACGACGAGCCATTAAGCAATAAATATTATTGCAAATATCATTCCATGGTCTGAAATGAAGAATTACTAGTTTGCATAATAGATCTCTTAGTATAATTAGGGTTATGTACAATGACCATCTTAATGATCCTACAATTGTTGATTCAATTATTGAATCATAGAGGTTGGTACTTGGATGAATATATAAAGAGTTAGATTGATGACTCATCAAGCACCATCAAATGATTGTTAAGAGATGATTTCCAGCCTGAGTAGGAGATTGCAATCCTTTCTCGTTTGGCTAATATCTGACCGACCTCTTAATGCAGGTCCTCTGCATGGGAATATAGATTCGGAGGTGTCAGATTAGTTAGGTCAAAGAGTTGACTTAACGAGATCAAGATAACCAAAGACCTATGTCGTATGCTGTCACGATATAGGCACGCATCCTCTGACCAGAGACAGATGTATTACTATATGTTTGAGTATGTACATTTGACAAACCAATAGGTTGATGACCTAACCAAAGTCTATACACCGGCGCGCTGGTGTACATGCAAGGGCATATGAGTAATACGATCTCTCGAAGGGATCATACAGGTTCATTGCTGAATCGGAAGACATGAGCTCACTCATGAGATATTAGGAAGAATCAAATTCCACGCGTGGTCGTCTCGCTTTGGAAGCTTGACTGAATTTGTAAGGTTTGATATATGCTTTTGGAAAGTATATGATCAACACCTAGGTATGATACATGCTTTTGAAAAGTATATGATCGATACCGACTCCAAATGATCAAATGAGAGCCCTAATGATAAAATCCTGAAGGAGACAATCTAAAAGAGATCTAAAACTTTGGAGTTATTTTGGGTTTTCCAGTATGCAGGATGTACATGTATTAGGAATACCCGAGGGGTGATGTGATCATAAATGATTGTATAACCATGACGCTTCCATTCCGAGGGAGTGATGAAACATGTCTGGGATTTTAGTGACTCCTTTCATAGAGAAGTAATCTGATCTTAGTCGAAATGTTGGACATTGATCTGAATGTAATTCAGATGTAATGAGAAGATTAGATTTTGCAGTCTTGATTTAATCAAGCATCTATGGGAGGTCCACAAGATCTAGATTTGAGATGTGATCTCACTATCCAAGCCACTATACGTGGAACAATACAATCGCCATGTCCTTTTCTCCAAGTATCTGCGAAGAAAAGCGCATTATCCTTGAAAGAGTTCAGGATGTTGATATATGTATCTGAGCAACGAGAAAATGGATAATTAAATGTGATTTAATTGTCGCGAATAATATGAATCTGATTCATATTATAAGGATATATATATATATATATATGAGATAATTAAATGTGATTTAGTTATCAAAGATGTCAATAATGTGAATGTGATTGATATTATTCAGGCACATGAGAAAAGAGATCCAAGATGATTAAATGTGATTTAATTATCATGGATATGAATAATGCGGTATCCATATTAATCAGATATATTATAAATGTGATTTATAATATATTAGAGAGAGCATACTGTGATTTATATTTGTTGATTAATTGTTAATGTGAATTGGATTCACATGAATGATTAATTGAAAAATAAATTACATCTTGTTTTGGGTTGTGATGAGATTCACATAATTACAATGGCTTGATTGAAATTTTTCACACGTGGCTTATTTGAAATTTTTTCACACGATAGTTGTGAATTAATTTTGTGAATTTTTTTTACAACAATAGTTGTTGTAAATTAAGGATATATCATGAGATAATGAGATCTCATGGTAATTAGAGGAGAATGACCAATCCACTCAAAGAAGAGTGGACGACCACTTATCTCCATGCGGAGATAAGTTGTCGTCCCCCCTCTTAGGGGATTAGTTTGGTCTCCTCATTATCTCATTTCTAGTCAAATATGGTTAGATTTGAAATTAATGATGAATCCACATTTCATCATCTTTATTATATCATTTTGACCTCAAAACCCTGGCAAATACATGTAAAGACCCTTAATTCCCGTATTCTAGCATTAATGTATGTGTGTGTAAATAGTGTATAAAATACTACTTTTAAAGAAAAAATACAAGAATAAAGAAAAGAAAAGAAAAATAATAAAATATTGTAAATATTTTATGACCCGAAACCCTGAGACCTAGGCATCTAGATGAATAGGTCGACAAGGAATAAAGTTGGGGGAGATAAGGGCCAGAATACAATAAAAATTCCTTTGATTTAGTTCATTCTTTATTCATTTGGGACCTATTTTTGGTTCCACTTTAATACCTCAAATAAAGAAGTTTTGTACATGAAAGTTGTAGATAATTAAATATAGAAAAATACAAATGATTTCACTCAAAAATAATATACAGATAAAAAGTTATGACCTTAATAAGTTTCTAGAATCCCAACTTCCCAGACATGTATCTCTCAAATAAAAACTCGAAATGCATCAAAATCATTTTTAATTTTATATAATTTTTCTATAAGTTATTTAATGAAGGTGGTTTCGTATTTTGCGGAGCTACGATTTGAAAGTTGAGTTTTGGACCCTTATTGTATACTTATATAGATTAAAATATTCATTATATTTATTGTTCATTATCTTTATAATTTTATATTTTTATAATTTTGTAAAATATTTATTTATTAATATATGTGTACATTAAAATCAGAATAAAAACATCAAGAAAACATAAAAATAAAAATACTTGTACAAAAATAATAGGTATAATACATGAGAGATACCTATATAATTATATACTCCTATTTTATTAAGTATACAAAATACTTCAGAAAAATAAAATAAAAATATAGTTAAGTGTATAAAAAGAAGTTCTAAATGTATAAATTAATAAACCAAAATTAATAAATTAAATACAAAATAAAAAATAAAAAATAAAAATATATAGATAAATATACCTATATAGCCCTTAGAAGGGGACTTGTACCTTTATACCTCAAAAAAATAAAAATCATAATATAAATAAATTTACAAAATAATAAATATTTTTATTTAGTATCCTAAAAATAATAAAATTACATCTGCTATTTTAAAATGATTTTTGAAATATTTTTACCCCGAAATTTTCTGGTTGATCCACGTGGACCAACCAGGAGCTTCTGCTGCTTGATCTCGGTCAACTCTCTGACCGGTCTGTACCCCGTGTTAGACGTGGGTTTTGACTTGGTTTCTCGGATTTTTTCGAGGAGCCATCTTTCACCATTTCGTGACAATATCTCGACGACTTTTCTTCCTCGTTCCTTGGTGATTCACGCCGAAGGCTTGCCTTGGGTTGTGGATCACCGAGGCGTCCGCTATGCCTCAATCTTCTCGCCCATTCATCAACCCTTCTTATACACCTACGGTTTTTTATTCAAAATTTGAACCCCATTTTGTCCCGTTCTTCTCCCCCATTAGCGTGCATTGGCTTGCTGGTGGTGACAGCTCCAGCTCCAGCCATCTCGGGCGGAGTTTCGACGCGGATGCGGGCGAGTTCCACCACCTCCGGTGAGCTCCGCCGTCGAGGTCTTCCTCAGGTGAACTCCACCTTCAAGGCTCTCTATTCCCTCCATTTTCTCGCATTTTATCGTTACCCGTAGTCGTAGGAATCATATCCCATTGTTCACTTCCTATTTCTCTCATTCGATCATCAAACCGTACCCTTCGTTGGAGTTGGCTCTGACCGACTTCAATCTAGCAGCTCCACACACCCACTCGCTTTGCCGACCGTCGAGGCATTTTGCCCTCGATGGTGTCGTCATTTCTTGCAGGTCCAGAAGCCACTAAAGAGACATGGGGCTCATTTTGATCTCTTGCCGGAGCACTTGGAGTCTCTGAGCTCCGCCGCCTCCTAGCGAGAGCTCCAGCCAACGTCGGAGCCTCTTGGAGCCTCCAGCGCACAGGGGACGCCTGCAGGAAGCCGCCAAGCCCATTTTGAAGTCTTCATCGTCACGGAGGAGGAGGAGCGGAGTCGGGGAAGTTCGTCGGCCGAGGCCTTCTTCCCCGTTCTACGTCACTCCTTCTCAGCCGTTAGATCACGGTCCCACACGAGATCATTCAGCCACCGTTGGATCGCATAGCGCCAGCATCGTCGGATCCTCTCTATATAATCTAATCCCAGCCGTTCCCGTGCGAACCATCATCGGGCGTCCACATCACGACACATGTATTAGTGAAGCGACGCCCGCCTTGGATCACACCTTAGCGGGGGGTAGTTTTGCCTGATACCTGATTTAGCCAAATTTCTGCGGTCTCAAGTTCCACACAAAGCGAGAACTCAATCGAAGTGTCGACCACTCAGAAATCCAACTAGAATCAACAATGAACCCACACAATATAAGTCAGGTAATGAAGAATAAGAGTGGAGTCAAATTTATTTTTAACTCTACATAAAAGTGTATATGTGCAAGTATGTAGAGAGTTCGAACACAGGGAGCAAGGCAGGATAGATCAACAAGTGTGGTGTGTGCAAATGTGATGTATTGATTACACTAGCATGCAATGCAAGGATTTTTGTGGGTTTTTAATTTTTTTTAAAATATTTTTATTTAAATTTTAATTTTGTATTTTAATTTTGAATTTTCTGATTTTATATTTTTCTTTTTATATTTTTTTGTTTTATAGATAGAATATATAGATAATATAAGAAAAAGGGTGATAAAATGTTTATAGAATAAGCAAAAATAATCAAAAATTGGGAAATAAAATGTTTTTGTTCTTTTTATAATTTTCTACTGTTTTGTGATTTTTTGGGTATTATTCAGAATATTTTTGATGTTTTAAAAAGGCAAAATAAAGAAAACAGTGAATTGAAACTCTGACCGAAATTAAATTGGGAAGGAAAAATAGCTAACAACAACAAAGATTTCCCAAATTAATTTTAAAAATAAAGGTAATAAAATGGGGAAACCCTACAGGACTTGAGTTTCTATTTTTTTGATTTTTCTAAGATTTTATAGATTTTTTGAAGTTTCTGGGTATTTCTAATTTTTAAGGTTTTGGTTTTGATTTTTTTTATTGGTTTTGGGACTGACACTAAAATACAATAAAATAGACCTTAGATAATTTTTTTTGGAAATTTTTCAAGGTATTTTAATATTTTTTTGGTATTTTCTAAGATAGACAGTACTGAAATGGCATGTTTTTGATTTTTTATATCAGCTCAACAGGAGCTTAAGTTAAAATTTTGGGATTTTTTTGAATTAAAATGATGCCCCAAATAAATAAGACAATCACACAAAAATGCTAAGCCTGGCAGGGGTATAATTGCAAATATCAAAAGTTCCAGGGCTAGATCACAATTTTCACCAGCAAAATATTTAACTGAATATTGCATTTGATTGGAATCAAAAAATAAAATACAAGACCCGTAGGGGGTATCCTTGGCAAAATAACCACA